>JAPDVU010000014.1:436133-748633 GCA_026230045.1 Corynorhinus townsendii
TAAAAAACAACAACAACAGAAATGTATTATTCCACCTTTATGTAGTAAAAAACATACTTGTACAATGTTTTGTGTTTCGTGTTATTAAAACAGTGAAATGAAAACAGGGGTGGGGTGGGGGCGACGGGTAGGAGGATAAAAGGGAGAGGTTGACCTTAGCCATTTCAAAATGGTGGTTGCCAAGTCACTGGAGCTAAATGGGCGGCTGCCTAAACTCCCTTCTTTTTTCTTTTTTGCGATATCTATTTTTATTGATTTCAGAATCAATCAGGAAGGGAGAGGGAGAGATGGAAACATCCACGATGAGAGAGAATCATGGATCGGCTGCCTCTTTCATGCCCTCTACTGGTGATCGAGCCCACAACCCAGGCAGGCGCCCCTGACCCGAATCGAACCCGGGACCCTAAGGTCTGCAGAGCGACATTGGTCGTACCCGCTGACTGAGCCAAACCAGCCAGGGCCACACCTACTTGTTATACTTAGGTGGGTGCAGGATAGACAGTTAACAGGCAACTGTTAGAGAGTTGGAATTTTTGACCACTACTGAGGCCTTGGACTATGCCCCAGATAAAGTTGTCAGTGCTGACACCAGGCCAGGTCTTGAGAGACGGTCTCATGGCCCCTTCCCAGCATGTAGGCCTTCTTTCATAGAACACTGTCAGCTTTCTGAAGAACAGGATAACCCTGTGATAACATGGTCATCAATGGCATGATCCTGACATTGCTTAGGAAAAACTGTTTTGTCTTAAATTGCCTGCTCTGAAAAAACAGGATGTGGTTAATGTGCTTAAAAGTAGTCCTGCACAAAGGGTCGGGGTGGCTCTCTGGACTCCCTGCGTGGAGAATGGCAGAGCAGTCTCCCGGCCGGCTAATAAAGGCTCTTTGCTATTGCATCAGACTCGGCTCCCTGGTGGTCTTTGGGGATCATGAAATCTGGCCATACCATTTGGGGGCTTGTCTGGGATCCCCAAGACCCACTAGGGACCCCAACCCAGAGAGCCTGGCTGGCCACAGTAGGTGTCTGTTTGTTCTCTGTCTCTCTTGTGTGAGCTCGTTTCTGAAATTCTGGCAGTGGTCTAGGTGGACGCACTGGAAGACCATGGCCTGGAGGATTTGGAAGACTTCCGATCCTCCCGGGAGAGACGTGGATACTTCTCTAGGATCTGAGGCGAGGCGGGTCGCTCCCGCCCGTCGGCGTGAGGCCATCATCTAGCTTTCGGTTTTGCTTCCAGGGAAATGGAAGCCTGTTCTTAGGGGCCCTCAGTTTGTCTGTTTCTGTGCTTTTCTGTTTTATTCCGTGGACTTACTGGACGCAGTCTTAACTCCTCCGGTAGGTTCTCACCAGGACGTTGGTTGAGAATTCTGTTCTGGGGCGTGGGTGCCGGGAGTGCCCCCATGCCTATCTGGGAGTTGGGCATTGATTAATTTATCTGCTCAGCTCCAGTTTGGGCTAGTCTACTGAGAGAGTGTGAGTATAGATGTTTGTCTGTCTTGGCATAATTATCTGCTCATTAACTGGACTGTGTGAAGCAAAAGCTACTTTGATTTATTCTGCATTTCTGTTGATTCATCTGGCTAAAATGTTTTATTTATTAAAAGCTGAACCTGTGATGGTCTGCAAACGTCTTAAGCAGCACTGTTGAGTTATTTTTCTCAGAGATGTTTGCTCTCTATCACAGTGGGAGGGAATCAGCCCATTTAGCTAATAAAAATTTCTATAAGTAAGGGTTTCAGTTTGCTCTGATTTGTGAATTTGCTGTATGAAATTGAAATTTTAAAGTCCTAGGGTTAATTTAAAGGTATAAATTTGTAAAGTTATTATTAACTAACTATGGACCCCCAATTCTAATAGCATCTGGAACTGGATTAAAGATCTTTTCATTCAGGAGGCCTTCCAGGCTTTCAGTTTGCAAGAAATCTCCCTACACACCCTTATCTTCCTCCCCCCTATCTTTTGAAGCTGACTAAGAGTCATTTTTCTCCACAGATCGGACCTCAGCCTTCAAAATGAGGGCTACTACAGCAGTAGTCTGTAGTTTTCTCTGAAACCCCCACTGTTTCTATTTCTCCCCTCTGTAGGAATTGTCTTCCTCTGACACACAATTGGGAAGAGAGACAAGCAACTGGACTGGGGGACGGGATGGAGGGGGGGGTTGTTGGCAGTTAATTATGAAGCAGGGAGAGATAGTTTTTTGTTGATTTTGCTAGGTACAACCCGCTCTGCTGGCGGCCTTGGTTTACAGGCCCACTGACTTTATTCAGGAGAGAATTAATTCTATCAAGATTATAGTCCCCATGGGTCAATATAACTCCCTCAGCAACAATGACCCAAAAGAGTCAATGATTTGACTGAAGTACATAAAACCAGAGGGGAATGTTAGAGAGTGGGAGTTTTTGAGCACTACTGAGGCCGTGGACTATGCCCCAGATAAAGTTGTCAGTGCTGACACCAGCCCAGGCCTTGAGATATGGTCTCATGGCCCCTTCCCAGCATGTATGCCTTCTTTCATAGAACACTGTCAGCTTTCTGAAGAACAAGATGACCCTGTGAATAACATGGTCGTCAATGGCATGATCCTGACATTGCTTAGGAAAAACTTTTTTGTCTTAACTTGCCTGTTCTGAAAAAACAGGATGTGGTTAATGTGCTTAAAAGTAGTCCTGCACAAAGGGTCGGGGAGGCTCTCTGGACTCCCTGCATGGAGAATGGCAAGCAGTTGCCCAGCCGGCTAATAAAGGCTCTTTGCTATTGAATCGGACTCAGCTCCCTCGTGGTCTTTGGGAATCATGAAATCTGGGCATAACACAACCATACACATGATAACAATGACAATGAAGGAATCTATGATCTCTGTCCTGGCTCCTCACCGAGGAAGTTTCTGTCTCTCCCTCTCCTGCCTCCCTTCCTCTCAGAAATCAATGAAAATGTACTAAATTAAAAGGAGAGAGAGAGAGAGAGAGAGAGAGAGAGAGAGAGAGAGAGAGAGAGAGAGAGAGAAGGAAAGTGAAAAACAGCCATTCTCCGGAGCATTGTCCCAACCCCTTGAGATTCTGCTTCCCAGCAAGTGTGAACAGTTTGGCTCAAGTGAACGCATAAAAGTTCTCTACAGGTTTGAATTTTTTCACGTGAACACGACGGGTACACCTGCTGGTTTCTGAGGGCGGGGACATGGAATCAGACCTCCATGAGCTCTACTGTGAAACTGTAGAGGAGTCTGTTTTTGCTGTCAAAAGCCAGCTCACCCTTAGAAAGAGTGCAGAGCCCTAACTGGTTTGGCAGAGTGGATAGAGCATAGGCCTGCGGACTGAAGGGTCCCAGGTTCGATTCCAGTCAAGGGGTGTACCTTGGTTGTGGGCACATCCCCAGTAGGGGTTGTGCAGGAGGCAGCTGATCGATGTTTCTCTCTCATCGATGTTTCTAACTCTCTATCCCTCTCCCTTCCTCTCTGTAAAAAAATCAATTAAATATATTTTTAAAAAAACTTTAAAAAGATATAAACACCAACCATTTTATGTATTTATGAAAACAAAATTAGTTCCAAATATTTTATGGAATTAGCAGCGTTATTTAATTACTTATTTATTTATTTTGAATTTTCAACATAGTAAAGAGTACTGTCATCATCTTTTCTTGTTTGTTTATTGTAAGAATGGTCTTTATTGAAATGGCTGAAAGCGGAAGTATGCTGTGGAGGCTGAATTCTGGACATTTAAGCACAGTTTACTTTTTCATTATTATGTGACGAGAGTCCCGGTGCACAAAAATGGTCCATGGGTTGGGGGTGTGTTTATTAAGTGTTGCCAAATTTCGGAGGAATTATATAAGGACAAAAATATACAACCTGCTTTAAGATCTTCTGATTTTCCTTGTCAGTCCTTTTCATGGATTCTTTATAGTAATATAACTGTCTTCAAGTGGCAAGAAGAAATTCAAAATGTGTCTATATTCAAATAGACAGTCACAACTGTCCCTGTAGTAGGGTTCCCCCTACTTGACTTGTCTTTAAGTTACATATGGCCTCTGGGAGGGGTGCTTCACCCTCTCAGAATGGACTCAGGGAGATTTATTCCTTCACAGAGTCTCACATGTTACAGGACCTCACGGGGTCTGTAATTCCTTTAACAGAGGGTTGATACTCACTACTTCCCTCGGGTTCTAAACAAGCCTCCCCCAGTTTCCTAAAGTTGAGGTTTGTGCCACCCCTGCCATGGGCATGGTCACACAGGCCTGCAAGGCAGTATACAGGCTGCCAACTGTCTCTCAATAGAGACCAAAACCTGACGGGTATTTTTCTTTGTCCATTTGGGTACCTTCCCTTTAGGCAACTGCATTCAACTCTGCAAGAGAATTACAGGTTTACACAATATAATGAAGTATAACATTGGCACTGCAGCCGCTTCTGGCAGCTAAATCTGCTACTAAACATGACACATGGTAGGGCTATACAAACATTTTAGGGAGGTAACTAAAGTCCATTTTTGACCTTCCTACACAAAGCAAAACTGTCCTTGTCTCTCTGGAGTCCTGTCCATGAAGACACAGGCATCATCTAACTCTATTATACAGTTTTCCGTCAGGGCTGTGCATGGCGGCTGGTTCTTCTTTCTAGCCACAAACACAGTCTGTCCAATTTCCCTAAAATGTATTCTGGCACGGGAGAAAATTTTTGCTGTATATAGGCAGCTTAACCCGTATACAACTGGGCTTGGACCTCTGCCTAGCAAATTGCAGTCTATAAGTTTATGCAGCCTCCGGTCCTCCCCAATGGGGTCTCTGCTAGTCCATCAGTCAGTCAGTCCTCCTCTCTAGGAGCATCTGAAAGTCCTGAAGGCTCTCCAGTCTATGGAAAGTGCCTTTCCTTTACCATCTCCTCTTAACCCTGTTTACCAGTTATAGGGCCTTGCCATCCCTGTATCTCACCACTGCTTGGTTCCTAGTGGTGCGCCAAACACAGCTGGGGCTGCAGGGAGAGACAACTTTGCACATAGCAAAGCGCTCCAGTGACGGCTTGGGCAGCAGGCCCTTACCTTCCCACCTGTCCTCTTTCTTGGCAGTGACCTTGACCTTTCCCACAGGCTTCTGTGTAAGTAAGAACAGGGCATCTGATCCCTCCCCTTCCCCCAACCAGGTATCTTGGCCCACCCCTTAGTCTAAGGAGTTAAATCTTTTAACATTTATTTTTTATTGATTTTTTACAGAGAGTAAGGGAGAGGGATAGAGAGTTGGAAACCTATGAGAGAGAAACACCGATCAGTTGCCTCCTGCACACCCCACACCGGGGATGTGCCCAAACCCAAGGCACATGCTCTTGACTGTAATCGAATCTGAGACCTTTCAGTCCGAAGGCAGATGCTCTATCCACTGAGCAAAACCAGTTAGGGCATAAGGGGTTAAATCTTTTAGCTTCTCTGGGAGAGTTCAAGGCACTGGAAGCCCTTTAACTCAAGGAATGGTTTGTTTGTTTGTTTTTCTTGTTAATTCTTGTAATGCCAGAAGCTGCTGCTGCTGCTGCTGCTGTTTCTTCCCATGGCTGCAGGCATCTAGGGGGACAGGACAATGGTCAGAGCCCCAGGGGCCGAGAGTCTGCACACAGTACAAGCCAAGGGCCAGAAGAAAGGCCCAGACAATCATTGACCAGCCAGCCTCCCCTGCCTTCCTTCTCCTGGCTCTCGGGGACAGAGTCTGCCTAGTAACCAGCTCTAAATCACCAGGATGGCTGCGGACTTCAGCTCTGTCTCTCCTCCACTTGGCTACAGGGAGTTTAGTTGTTGTTTTTTTCCAAGTCATGCCTGCCCCTGTCCTGACTACTTTGTATCTTGCTACTGAAACCTTACTCTGTTCTTTTTATTATATACATAATCTTTATGAATTTCATACTTTCAAATTAGCCTTCAAATTTTTTCCTATGTTCTTCAAAAATGCATAACTATGCCTTAGACTTTCTATTAAGTATCTTTACTTTTATATTTTTTCTGTCACACTATCAGCAACTTGTAGACCTTTTCTTTCTTTTATTCTTTAAAATGCTTAGAATTCTTTACTTTTAGCAATAATTATCAAAAAGTAGCAGTCAGCATTTCCTGGATTAATATTTATAAACACACTTTAAATGCACTTTTACTTTCAAGAAAATATACCTAAACCTTCTGTGATAAAACTAAGAACAGGTAAATTAAAATTTGTCTAGTAAAAACTGCTATATTTTTCCTTATATAATTTCAAGTATATTGTATCAGTCTAATTTAATATTGGAAGGGTCAAAAAGAATAAAATGGGGCAGAGAAAGATTAATTGTGCTTGCAGAAAACTTGCAACATTGAGTCTAGTGCAGTTCAGATAAGACACCTGGTAGGCTATGGACCAGATCCCTATGCCAGTAGAGTGGTCTGCAGCCAGTAAAAATCAATGAAAACCTATCTCTCCCTGCTTCCTAATTAACTGCCGACACCGACCCTCCCCTTCTGCATTAACATTTACTCTGTCCTGAAATAAGGCAAACGGTCTGAGATCCTATATATTTAGGCTTTTTATATTTAAGGATACTTTTTTCTTCCTGTAACAGTTGCTTTCCCTCACAGATTTTTCCTCTTTACTCCAAGCCCCTAGAGGATCTTAAATCCTCCTCCTTTACTACTCTTGATTTCTCCGACCATTGTCCTGTCCCCCAGCCCAGGGCTTCTCTATCTCAGCAGGCTGAGAGCCTACCACCCAGCAAATCCCACCACCACCATCCCAAACCCACTCCGGAGCAGTTAATTATGACAAGTCTGGCAGTCTTTCTCTCTTGCCCTAAACAGGCCATGAGAAAATGTACTAATCTTAACCTATCAAGCCTTAGCAGGGGAGAAAAGAGTAGTGGTCTAGTCTTTGTTTAAACTTCTCTGGGCTACACCCTTCACAAATGTATACCTTTAAATTAACCCCAGAATTCCAAAATTTCAACCTAATACAGTAAAATCACAAACATAGACAGAAATCTCATTAGCTAAGTGGGCTGATCCCCTCTCTGACAGAGAGAAAAAAAAAACCCTGGGAAAAAGGAGATCCCAGCAGCTTCTTGGGGGGTTTTGCAGTCCGGTAGAGCACCTAGCCTTACTATACACAATTAGGCTTACCCCTAAAGTGGGGTTTGCCCTACCTTTAAACAAATTAAACAACAAAAAGAGAACAAATACTCCCATGTGTACAGCCAGATGGTACAAGTAGCTTTCACTTCACACAGACTCGCACACTTACTTTACGCACCAGGCAATCCGAGTTTTTGACTTCTACCAGATATTTACTCAGAGTTTAAACAGTCCACCTGATTCCTGATTAATTTGCCTGAGGAAGCCGTATGGCTCCTGGGGAGGTGATCAAGCTCCCCCTTCCATTCACTTGGAGTGGGCCTGACTGACTGGGCCCTCTACCTTACCAATTCTGTCAACAGGTCCAGAAGTGTCTGTCCACTCTCTCCAAATGCCGGCCAGGTCCTGGCCTGAGGTCTGGGAGCGCCTGGAGTCCCTGGTTCAATTCTGCTAAATCAGCAGAGCGTGCCTCCTGGAGCCCTGTCTGGCGTTCCTGGGCCCCAAACACGGTCCACTCACCTGAGGCCAAAAAGGGCAAGCACAGTGATTTCCCAGTATTTCAGGGAACCATTAATGTTACAGAAGACTGGAGAAGAACCAAGCAATGCTTAGAGAGATAGATTTACATTTTATTATTATTACATGGGAGCCAAGAGAAAACTGTATTTCAAATTCTGGGCCCCAACAAGGAGGAACTTTCCCTATTCATATGTTTTTACCATCTTTGTCTCCCGAATATGGGGTGTTTCTGGTCCCCTTTGCAAGTTCATAAAGAGCCCTATGTGCTGGGGCTTTGAGACCTCAACCAAAGGCTTGGCCTGGCGCCAGCACTGATAACTTCGTCTGGGGAAGGTTTATGGCCTCTCTGAAGTGGGAGTGGTCTTATTTTCCTTATTATTTAAGCAAGCAAGCATTTACAGAAGCCAAAATAGCAGGGCTAAAATTTCAAACAGCCGTTTTTATATAAGATGGATGCTTCAATGGGAGTGTCTGTTTGCCTGGACACGGACCGCAGTGCTGGTTTGGACTTGCAGGGGAGCCTGGGGAAGACAGGATGGCCCTGTGGGCAGCGCGGGATGAGCCACAGGAACAGTTCCGGACAACCAGGGCCTTGGTGAGCTTCCTCATTGAGTGGTAACCTGTGCTCTTTGTGGTACTTCGTGGCCACAGGAGGCGCCACTGTCTAGGACGCCAGGACTCCCAGCACTTGGTCTGAGTTTCCAGCCTGCTGGACAGGGGGAACAGAGAGTTCTGGCTCCCGAGCCCCCAGCTGTGTTGCTCTGTGATGCAGCCCTGACAGACATCCAGGGACCCAGTGGGTTAGGTTGGGCGTTTGGTAACTGGCTCCGGCATCCGATTCTGTCTGCCCCTGGCAGAGAGCCTGGCAGAGAGCCTGCCGAGCAGGCGGCTCAGACATAACTGCAAGGGTTACTTTTTCTATCGCAAAACATGTTTTGTATTAAACAGACAAGCCTACAATCTAAATTCTGCTGCCATATGCAAGCACATAAAGTAACCTAGGAACATAATTAGAATGAAACTACAGGCCGGTGTGCAATGGGGAGAAGTCCCTCTCCCTTTACGATTTACCCTTGCGCGCTAACAGGCAATCCTGAGGACTGGACAGGCCCACCCTGCAGGGAAGCATTTCATTCCTGTGTCAGAAACCAGGGACTTTGCGTCCTGTAAAATTTACACAGAAGAAATCAGACCATGCCAAGGGCTGTGCTGCCCCTCGGGCCCCTTCATCTCTGCACACCTTTGTGTCACCCACGCAGACTCGCCCTGCCTGCCTTGGCTGTGGGAGGGAACACACCACTGGGTGCACAGGCTGGGGGTTCAGGGCGGGTCTCTCCCAGGCCATCCCAGCTGCTGCCAGGCTCTGCAAACTCTGCCAGGCATCTCCTTCTGAGGGGGCTGCAGGCTGGCTCTCAGAGAACATACAGGGTTACATTCCAAAGGGGGCGAGGAGAGGGAGCAGTCCTTCCCTCCGAGCCCACAGGGTCTTTCCAGCCAGGACAGCCAACTCCCGTGTCGTGTCCTGTGCTTCCCCTGGGCGGTGGTGATGCTGGGAAAGTGCCCTGGGTGTGTGTGGCCTGGAGCCAGCAGGAACCTCTCCTGGTGAGAGGACGGGAAGACAGGCGTGTGGGACCAGGTGATATGGGCCTCCTTTGCATGGGACTGCAGACCTCTGTTGTCATTTGTGTAGGGAGAGTGATGTGGAGGATGTTCACCCAAAACTCACAAACACTGGTCATCTTTATTTTTTAATATATTTTTATTGATTTAAGAGAGGAAGGGAGAGAAAGAAACATCAACGATGAGAGAGAATCATTGACCAGCTACCTCCTGCACCGCCCACCCCTCACCCCCCACCTCCACCCCCCACTCCTGCTCCACTGGGGATGGAGCCTGAAAGGCATGTGCCCTGACCTGAATCCAACTGCGACCCCCTGGTTTATAGGTCGACGCTCAACCACTGAGCCCTGCCGCTGGGCTGACAGTGGTTTTCTTTGAGTGGCCATTTCACTCTTTACAATGAACACACTTACATTCTACAAAAAGAAAAAAAGCCCTTTTAGTGACCCACCCTATAGCAGCCATTCCCTAAATCCCACTTGGGAAATGGTTGGATAACAGTCTTATCCCAGAGCAGGGGCAGTCACCCACAAATTAGCGTTAACAGCGTTTCCCTCACCCCTGCTTTGCTCTCACCTGCCATCTGCCTGCCCCTTGGTTGCAGCCGGGGGTCAAAGGGGCCAGCGGATGCAGGGGTCCCAGGGTCGGGCAACAGAAGCAAAGAGGGAAGAGGCGCCTGTGGTCTCCAGGAGGCACGCAGGGCCACGGAGCGGAAGCCATGGGGTGGGAGCCGGCTGGGCTGCAGAGCTTGTGAAGCTAGAACTGAGGGAACAATGGGGAGGGGGGGCAGGGCCCACCTACCAGCCTGGTGGGACTCTGCATTGCACAGCAGGCGGCGCTCCCTGTTCCTTTCTCTCGTCTGTGACAAGTGGCCACACATGAGGGCCTAAGACCACAGCATCTGCTACCCCGCAGCCTGCAGCTCCTAGTCCCGCAGGCAGGGCTGGGCTTTGCTGGTCCCCTGTCATCCAGGGGCAGTGGCGTGGTTCTCCCGGGGCTCCGGGGCGAGAAGTGGCACCCAGGGTGCCGGGGCGGGCAGGACTCAGCTCCCTGCAGGCCCGCCACCTCAGACAGACAAAAGGCCTCCTGGGTCCCCAGGCTCTGTCACCCCCACTTCCCTCTTCCTCTCCCACTTAAAAGGCTTATGTGGCCAGGGGCCAGGTACCCAGCTCACCAGGCAATGGCTCCGGGTGCCCAGCAGGGGCAGAACGGGGAAAACAAGGAGCTTGCCCCAGGGGCCTTCATCCTTGACCCTTTCTTCTGGGCCTTGGCTTGTTCTGTGTGCAGACTCTTGGCCCCTGGGGCTCCCTTACAGCAGTTTGCAGAGAGATTCTCTGGGGGGCGATGGCGATGGCATCTTTAGGAGGCTGGGAGGGTGCCAGACAGGTGGACAGGGCTGGATGCCCAGGGTTCAGGCAGAACCTCAGCCAGGGGCAGGGCGGAGATGGTTCCGTGGGGAAGGCAGGGGGCTGGGGTGGTTGAAGGGCCTGCTGCTGGCCAGCTACCTGCCTGGCTGGGCGGCCATGTGGCTGTCAGATGGCAAACGCATCCCTGGACTTGTGAGAGGCTTTGGGTGCTCACTCCAGGAGGCCGGGCAGTGTTTCCCCTCAGGCCCTGGGTCACAGACTCGCTCTGGCCAATGGGCCCTGTTGCTGGGAGGTGGCAGAGGCCTCACACCCCTGTGGTGGGCTTGCTCTCTGGGGCTGGGGGAGCCTTTGGCCACCACCATGGCAGGGAGCCCTGCAGTGGCTGCGGAAGGCGCACGGCCAGAGCACGAGAGTGCGGCTCTCTTGGCCCGTTCTGCCCAGATGACCACGAAGAGCAGCCATGCTGGCCGGCGAACTCGGGAAAGTGAGGTGTGTGCTCAGGGGACTGAGACCAGAGTGGGCAGCAGAGGCTTCCTGAGTCCAGCCCAGATGTCTGGGTCTTTCAAGGAAAACCGAGGTCACATGTGTGTGTAAGCTCCAGTTTTTAAAAATGCCTATTAGTAGCCAGGTGCCCATAGAGAGCTCTGGGCAAACCCGCACCTGTAGGGGGCTGGCATGGGGGCTGCCCTGGGCCTGTAGGTGATGGTCTTGCTGCGTAGGGGCCTGGCGTGTTTACACCGCCCTTCATGCCAGGCTGACATGCCAGCTTCTCCTCCGCAGCTGTTCCTTCGTATGTGATGCCCACAGTGCCTGTCACAACCTCAGCCCCTGGCAGTCTTTCCTTATGGACATGGAGGTGGTGGGTATCTCCAGTGTCCTGGGCCCTGAGGAGAGGAAGGGGAGGGACCCCTGGCTTTGGGTGAGCAGGAGGTTGCCATGGAGGTGGCTGGTGGGGGCAGTATACAAGGCGTCTACCCTTTTTGCTAGAGAAGAGGGTCTTGTAGGGAAAGTTGTGAGACAAGCTGGGAGGGACAGAGGGGAGAGTGTGTGCCCTTCATGCTCCGGGGGGTGGGGGGGTCACCATTGATCTTGTGGGCATTCCAGGCAGTAAGTCCTCGGAAGCTTTGAACAGGGGGTGGGGGTGGGGTGCATGAGGAAGCAGTGCTGTGCCTGCTCCAGTGCCAGTGCCCACAGCTGGAGGGAGGGAGCGAGGGGCAGAGAGGCAATCAGAGGGGCCATGTTTGTAGCGACAGAGGAAAAAACTGACCTGGGGCAGAATTTAACTTAAAATGATGGTAACGTCTCTTTAAGTTATGGCTAGGTATGCTCATTTTCTTATATGTGTAAAGAAGACCTATTGACATTTCTCAAAGCACTTCTATCAAGGACTATGAGTTTGGTTCAGGGAAGGCCTGGGGCTGGGTGGGAGGCAGTTGGAGGAGGTCAGTTCGGGAAAAGGAGGAATCTGTAATACTTTCAACAATAAAGATCAATTAAAAGAGAACTATGTGTGTGGTTAAAGATCTTGTTGCCTGACTTGAGGGCATCTGGGGCTCACATTGCTTGTTCCTGTGCTGGAGGCTCGGGGAGGAACTGCCTTGGTCTCCACCCAGAGCATCTGGCTCACTGTCTCCCTCCCTCCTCTCCCTCCTGCCTTCCCTGGGGGGGGGTCAAACTTACTCCTCCTCCTCAGCATGAGGCACACAAAGTGGGAAGGGGGGGCTCTGGGGGGTGGTTCAGTGGTTAGAGGGTCAGCCCATTCACCAGAGTTCAATTGCTGGTCAAGGGCACTTATGACCTGGGTTGTAAGTTTGATCCTTGGCTCCAGTTGGGGTGCCTGCAGGCGGCAATCAATTGATATGTCTGTCTCACATCTCTCTCCCTCTCGCTCTTCCTCTATCTCTCCCCCCCATTCCCCCTTTCCCACTATCTAAAAACAATAGAACGATATCTCAGGTGAGGATTAAAAAAAAGGTTGGAAGGGTGGAAGGAGAAAACACAAAATAACGTAAGTACATATATTATGCTTCAACTAGAGGCCCAGTGCATGAATTCATGCACTTTGAAAGGAACTGTGGGCTGCAAGGCTGTGGTGGGCACAAGTACGGGTCTCGGCCCATCTTCCCTATCGCTGCTTGGCCCCTGGTCTCCTTTCTGCAATCTACTGCCACTGCAGGTCCCATGTGCTGATGGCACTGGCCCTGCTCACAGCCATTGACAGTGCAGAGTGATTGGGACTGGCACCAGCAGTGGTTGCTGCTGCCCCTATTGCCCCTCAGAAGCAGGGGGAGGTGGAGAAGCCCTCAGGGGTGATTGGGGCCAGCAGCTGCTACTCCCACCCTCTGAGGGCAACAAGTGAATTTTCAGTAACCAGCAGAGGCTGGCCCTGATGACAGTGACCGGTGCCCCACCTTGGTTTGGTGGCCCAACTCACTTGCGCCACCATCCCACTAAGGCTGACGCCCACCATGTTCCACACGCTGCTGCCTGCTGCTGATGCCTGCCATGTTATGCAAGCGCCCCCTGGTGGTTTGCACATGTCATAGCGACCAGTTGTTCCACCATTCAGTCCATTTGCATATTAGTCTTTTATAATATAGGACTAGAGGCCCGGTGCATGAAATTCATGCACAGGGAGTGGGGTTGTGTCCCTCAGCCCAGCCTGCACCCTCTACAATCTGGGACCTCTCAAGAGATGTCCGACTGCCCATTTAGGCCTGATCTCACAATCCAGGACTGCTGTCTCCCAACAGCTTGCCTGCCTGCCTGACTGATTGCCCCTCACCGCTTCTGCCTGCCAGCCTGATCACTCCCTAACCACTCCCCTGCCAGCCTGATAAATGCCTAACTGCTCCCCTGCTGGCCCAATTGCCCCCAACTGCCCTCCCCTGCTGGCCCAGGTAACCCCTAACTGCCCTCCCTTTCCAGCTTGGTCACCCCTAACTGTACTTCCTTGCAGGCCTGGTCACCCCCAACTGCCCTCCCCTGTAGGCCTGGTCCTTCCCAACTGCCCTCCCTTGCCGGCCTGGTCACCCCGAACTGCCCTCCCCTGCAGGCCTGGTCCCCCTAAACTTCCCTCCCCTGCAGGCCTGGTCCCTCCCAACTTGCCTCCTCTGCAGGCCTGGTCCCCCCAACTACCCTCTCCTGTGACCCAGGACGCCAAGCCTTCCCACCCATCTACCGCTCAGCTCTCCCATCAAGCTTGGCCTTCCCTCCCATCTCCTGCTCTTCTCTGGGGTGACCCAGGACGCCAAGCCTTCCCCTGACTCTCCTGCTCAGCTCCCCCCAGTGCCCCAGGACAGCAAGCCTTCCCCCGCTCTCCATAGGCTCCATGGCTCTGGCTGGCGCTGCCATTTTGGCCTGTCAATTTGCATATTCCTTTCTTACTGGCTGTGAGTGTGGCCATTTTTATCGTGAAGTGATGGTTAGTTTGCACGTTACTCTTTTATCAGATAGGACTAGAGGCCCGTTGCATGAAGAGATTAGTGCAATAGGCTTTCCTTCCCTTGGCTTCCAGCACCAGTTTTCCTCCGGCACCCAGGACCCAGGCCTGCGCTCAGGCCAGAGTCTTCCTTCTTCATCTTTGCTGCAGACTCCAGCCAGAGTCTGCCATCTTCGCTGCAGACTGCCGTCTTCGTCTTTGCTGTAGACTCCAGCTGGAGTCTGCCATCTTTGTTTTCACTGCAGACTTTGGAGTCTGTAGTCTTGTCTTCAATGTGGCACTCCGCTCCTGTAGATCCCTTCGCCCGCCACCCTCCCTCTCATAGCAGGTGTCCTGTCCCACCTGGTCACTCCGTGCCTGGAGCAGCTAGGCGGCCACCATCTTTGACCTTCTAATTTGCATACTCACTCTGATTGGCTGTGGGCGTAGTGGAGGTACAGTCAATGTACATGTTTGGCTATCATTAGGTAAGATTGTGAGTTTTATTGGTAAAATAATGTCTATGCAGGGTGAGGCAAAAGTAGGTTTACAGTTGTGAGCATGTGAAATAGTTTATTTTCATGTTGTTATTCATTAATTATTGTATTATTTTCCAGATGAGCAGCTGTGAACCTGCTTTTGCCCCACCCTGAACATCACTGTGAAGTGAGGCCAGGCAGGATGCCCTTTTCCATGCACTGTGACGCCATTCTCCCATGGCTTCCACCAGTAGCATCTGCTTTCGGGGTGCAGGAAAAAGAAAAGAAAAACTTTCCTCTTTGTGATGAGAACTTTATGATTTTCTCTCTAACAACTTCCCGACCACAGAGCTAGCTCTAGTCATCATGTTGCAGATTCCATCCAGCATCCATGTGGCTGCAACTTGTGCCTTTTGGCCCCTTTCTCCAGTTCTCCCTCCCCGCCGCACAACCAGCACTCTGATCTCTGTCTGGAAGTTTGGTTGAGGTTTTTTTTGGTTGCTATTTTATTTTATTTATTCATTTATATACGATTCCACTTATATGTGAGATCATATGGTATGTGTCTTTGTCTGAGTCATTTCACTTGTCATAACGCCTTAAGCTTCATCCATGCTGTCACAAGTGTAGGACTCTCTCTTGTGAAGGCTGAGTCACATCTGTTGTGCATATGTGTGTCATAACATCCTTGTGCCTGTCCTCGTTGATGGACACTTAGTAACTGGCTGCTGTGACCGGCAGGGTGCAGACTCCTTTTAGAACATTTCCCGCTGCCTTTGGATGTGCTCCCAGAGGTGGAATTGCTTGGTCAAATGGCTGTTCTAGTGTTGACTTTTTAAGGATCCTACACACAGTTTCCCACAGTGCTGCACCAGTGTCCATTCCCACCAGCAGTGCCCGTCCAGGGCATGTCCGCCCCGCTCGCTCTGTCCCACCTGCCGCTGTTCCTGCTGCTGCTTGGGCACCTGCACGGCCCTCGCTGTACCCATCTCTCACTTTTGCTGTGAACATAAAACTGCTTGGGGAAAAGTTTAAAAAGTAACAGGTCCTAGGTTTTCTGGTGAGTGTTTTCACATAGAACATTTCCAGAAAAGAGTATCAACGTTAAGCAAGAAATGCTTAAAGTGTGTTACTACTTGTCTTTTTGTGGGTCAGAACTGTATTTCGGTCTTTTTGAAAATATAGAGATTCTTCCCTTGTTTTTGTGTATCTTCTCTATGCTGTTTTGTTCTCTATTTCATGAACTGCTTCTTCAGTCGCTGTTACTCCCTTCTTACACTTCTCCTTCAGTTTACTTCCTTTAGAGTGTCTTGGTTATGGACTTCATTCCAGTCTTCTGACCCCTCGCCCGTGCACTTTAAACTAAATTTCCGTCCAAACACTATTTTGGCTGATTCACAGCTTTGAATTGTGGAGCTTTATCACATCATTCAGTTTTGCAGGTGGTCGGATTCCTGTAACAAGTTGTTTTTATTTTCAATTGTAGTAAAAACCACCTGACATAACAGGAACCACATAACCTGCTCCAGTGTGTGACAGGGTGAAGCACAGTCTTGTGTTGGGCACAGACTTCCAGGGCTGGTGCATTAACCCCCCCTCCCCCCCCCCCCCCCCCCGCCTCCCCGGGAAACCCTCATTTTGCCACTTTGCCATTGGTGTGAGTTTGACAACTTGAGGTACCTGATTGTCGCTGTAGAACAGAAGGTATTCTACCTGCCCTCAAGGTGAAAATCAGGGGGACCGGCTGGCCCTGGGAGCTGAGGCGGCGCGGCCTTCCCCACAGGCGCCCGCTAGGTAGATTCTTCACTTCCAGGCCCCATTGGTGCGGGGAGGCCCGGGGAACCAAGGCGCAGGCTCCTGTGGAGGCCCAACACCAGTTAGGAGACCAGGAGGACAAAGCACAGGAAACGCATTAAAGTGCAGGGCGCTGGGCAGTGGGGGCAGCGGCCCTGGGAGGAGAGACCCCATCCAGGTGGGGGAGGGGTAGGAGGTTTTCATTGAAGGAGGGGCAGGGCGCGGGCCAGGTAAGCAGTTCCCAGCCTGGAAGCTGCAGCCAGGCTCACGCCCCTCCTCCACAGCTAGCAGTGTATGTGTGCATGCATTGACTTTTGCCTTGTGCCTTTGCTGACCTTATTGGTCAGTTCCTGGAGTTGCCATGGTGATTCAGGATCGGGGGTTTGTCTCAGCTGCAGGAAGCCAGGCAGGGCAGGCGAGTGGCAAGAGGTGCTCAGTGCCGGCCTTTCCAGATGCTCCAGCCCTGACCAGGCGGTGAGGACCGCGGGTGGCTCGAGGCCTAGGCTCCCTGGGCTCACCCCCGCCTCACCCGGCAGCTGGTGTTGGGGTGCCACCCAATGGAGCTCTTCGAGTAAAGTGCCAGAAAGGAAACTTGAAACCTCCCTCCAGAAGGCTGAGGCTCACTGAGGAGCATTCCCCTGTGAGAGGCTTGCCTGTCTCCTGTAAGTGGAGTCACGTTATCTGTCTGTCTGTGTGTCCGGCTCCTTTCACTTAAGGTCCCCAAGTGCCCCCCGTTCCAGCCCCGCAGGCCCGTCCTGCCTTAAGGTGTAACATTGGCCGTCGTGTGCGCCCCACGCTGCTGTCCACTTGCCCATCCTGGACACTCCTGTGGCTTCCCTCTTTTGTTGTGAAAAACGCCGCAGTGAACATGGGTTTGCAGATATCTGTTTGAGGCGCATGTTTTAACCCCTTGACCCGGAAATGAGGCCTCTGAGTCAAGGTGGTTGCATGGGAAGCGCTGTAAGAGCGCCCATGCTGGTTGCTCTGAAGAGGTGTGATTCCCGTTCCCGCCCCAGGTGCCCCAGGGCTCTGCCCTCCACGCTCTGGCCAGCACCTTGTCCGGGTTTTATGGGCATCCCGATGGGTGTTCGGGGTGTCTCATTGGGTTTTAATTTGCATTTCTCAGCTGACTAGCGATGCTGCGCATCTTTCCATCTGCTGTAGAAACACCTATGCAAGTACTTCGCTCATTGAAAAATCAGGTGGCTTTGTTGTTGAGTTTTAGGAGTTCGGTCTGTATTCTGGATATTAATCCCTTTGAAATATATGATTTGCAAATATTTTCTCCCATTCCATAGGTTGTCTTTTAATTCTATTGATAGTTGTCTTTGAAATAGCTTCATTTTCCTAGCCCCTGCTTTGGTTGTAATATCCTAGAAATCATTGCCTAATTTAATCTCATTAAGACTTTTCTCTATATTTTGTTCTTGGAGATATATATATATATATATATATATATATATATGTGTGTGTGTGTGTATATATAGCACATATATATGTATATATATTTTTTCTTATGCTTAGGTCTTTATTAATTTTTTAAAAAATATATTTTTTTATTGATTTCAGAGAGAAAAGTAGAAGGGGAGAGAGATAGAAACACAGTGATGAGAGAGAATCATTCATCGGCTGCCTCCTGCACATTCCCTCATGAGGATCAAGCCCACAACCCAAGGATGTGCCCTGACCTGAAATCAAACTATGACCTCCTGGTTCATAGGTCAACACTCAACCACTGAGCCACACGGCCGGGCCTTTTACTCACTTTGAGGTCATTTTTGTAAAGGCTTGTGAGGGTCTGGCTTCCTGCTGGTCTAGGAGGGTGTGCGCTTCTCCCACTGCCCTGTGAGGGAGGGACTCTCCTTCCCGTTGTGGGAGCTCGGGGTCTGTTCCAGGTCATGTGCCAGGTACAGGAGGACTATTTCTGGGCTCTGTTTCCCCCATTGGTTTATGTGTCTGTCTTTCTGCCAGTGCCACACTGTTTTGATTACTGTAGCTAATAATATGTTTTTAGATTTTATTTTCCCATTGATTCTTAGGGAGAATGGAAGAGAGAGGGAAATACAGAAATATCAAAGTGAGAGAAACACATCAATTGGTTGCCTCCCCCACATGCCCTGACTGGGGCCGGGGCCGGGGAGGAACCTGCCACAGAGGTACATGCCCTTGACCGGAATCAAACCCGGGACCTTCGGTCTGTGGGCAGACGCTCTATCTGCTGAGCTAAACCTATAATGTGTTTTTAAATGGAAAACATATGAGACCCATAAACTTGTTCTTTTTTATCAAGATTATTTTGGCTATTCAGGGTCCCTAGAGATTTCATGAGTTTTTCTATTTCAGCAAAAATGTCATTGAGATTTTCGTGGCAATTGCATCATCTCTGTAGATTGCTCTGAGTAATAGTGTTAAGAATTCCAATCCATGAATATGATATGTTTCCACTTATTTATACCTTCTTTCATTTTTTTTCCGGCCATGTTCTATTGTTTTTATTTTAAAGTCTCACTTCCTTCGTTAAGTTTATCCCTAAGTGCTATTTCTTGATGCTGTTGTCAATGGGATTGATTTCCTAATTTCCTTTCAGGTTGTTCATTATTAGTGTATAAGAAATGCAACTCATATTTGTGTGTTGAGTTTTATCTTGTGACTTTGCTGAATTTATTTATGTTTTAATTTTTTCTTTTAGTAAATTTTTTATGATTTTCTACAAATAAGATCACATCATTGCCAAAGCAGAAACAAGTTTACTTCTTCATTTCCAATTTGGATGCCTTTTACTTCTTTTCATTTTTTTCTTAATTGCTCTGGCCAGAACTTGCAGTACTGTGTTGAATAAAAAAGGTGAAATAAGGCATGTTTGCCTTGTTCCTGACTTTAGACTAAAGGCTTTATGTTGAGGTAGTTTCCTTTTATTCCTAGTTTATTGAGTATTATTATATTAAATTTGTGTTTAATTTTGTCAAATGGTTTTTTGCATCAATAGAGATGGTCATGTGTGTTTTTCCCTTTATGCTGTTAATGTGGTGTGTTACATCGATCTGCATATGTTGAATCATCCTTGTATTCTAGGGATAAAACCCACTTGGTTATCGTGTGTGTGTGTGTGTGTGTGTGTGTGTGTGTGTGTGTGTATTCCTTTTAACATGCTGGTGAATTAGTGTTTGTGGTGTTTTGTTGAAATTGTTGCATCAGTGTTTATAAGGGAATATTATAATTTTCTTTCCTTGTAGAATCTTCACTAGTTTTGGTATCAGGTGTTGATAGCCTCATAAAAGAATTCAGAAGCCGTCCTTTCTTTTCAATGTATTCAAAAGTTTAAGGATTGGCATTAGTTTTTCTTTAAATCTTTTGTAGAATTCACCAGCCAATCAATCATGTCTAGGAT
The DNA here is from genome assembly GCA_026230045.1 of Corynorhinus townsendii. Classification (NCBI taxonomy): domain Eukaryota; kingdom Metazoa; phylum Chordata; class Mammalia; order Chiroptera; family Vespertilionidae; genus Corynorhinus; species Corynorhinus townsendii. The sequence continues at coordinate 455,790 of JAPDVU010000014.1, forward strand.
TTTCTATGTCTTTGTGATTTAGTCTTGGTAGGTTTTATATTTCTAGGCATTTGTCCATTTCATATAGGTTATCCAATTTGTTGACATAAAGTTGTTTATAGTTCTCTGATAATATTTATTTCTGTAGAATTGATAGTAATGTCCTCAGTTTTATTTATGGTTTACGTCATTTGAATTTTCTCTCTCTCTCTTTTTTTAATCCTCACCCGTGGATATTGTTTCCATTGATTTTTAGAGAGAGTGGAAGAGAGAGGGAAAGACAGAGAGATATATTGGTGTGAGAGAAACACATTGATTTGTTGCCTGAGCCCTGACTAGGGCCGGAGCCTGCAACCCAGGTACATGCCCTTGACCGGATTTGAACCTGGAACCTTTTGGTCCTCCAGCAGACGCTCTATCCACTGAGCCAAACCGGCTAGGGTTCTTTTTTATCTTAGTCCTACCAGCTAAAGATTTGTCACGTTTGTGAATCTTTTTAAAAAATTGGATTTCATTGATTTTTCTGTATTGTTTTTCTATGTTATTTATCTGTAATCTTTATTGGTTCCTCCCTCTGCTAGTGTTGGATGTCGTTTGTTCTTTTTTTAGTTCCTTAAGTTGTAAAGTTTTGTTTTAGATTTGAGATGCTTCTTATTTTTAATACAGAAGAAGCATCTGGAGTTAGGAACTTTTTCGGCAGCATTTTGTTGCCTCCCCTATGTTTTGGTACTTTGCATTTTCATTTTCATTAATTTCTAAGTATTTTCCAATTTCTCTGTGATTTCTACATTGATCATTTGTTTAATAATTGTGTTATTTAATTTCTGTAAATTTTTCACTTACATTCTGTTACTGTTTTCTAATATCCTGTTGTAGTCAGAGGGCGTCTTTTGTATTTATCTGCCGGAGTCCAGCCCTCACGGTCCAGGGGTCCCCAAAGGTGTGGACAGTGTCGGAGAAGAAATGAAGGGCACGGAGACAGCTTTTGGGTTATCAGCGTAATCAGTTTCTTACACTTTATTGCCCTGTTACAACTTTATGTATACTATTTGATTCTACAAGCATGTGTCTATAGTTACATCATGGTATGTTTTGGTTCCTCATTTGACCTTTTACAGTTTCTTGTTTTATGTTTACAGTTTCTTGTTATTTCTATTCTAGGGTTAATATTCTATTGCTCTACTGTTAAGTTATAAGGAAATAACTGCAGGAAGTTTTCCTATTCTATGGCTTAAGTAAAGGTTATGTAGTTTAAGTGTGATTATTCTTAGTTATAGTGGTTAACCATTTGTCTGACACTTAGTCTGAGTCTTTTGCTTGCATAACTCGCATGAGAATTTTTAGATAAGGAACCTGCCTGCATTGTTTGCAGTGGTATGGGTTTTACTGATTCATTCCCTTCCCTAGTCCCATTAATCCCTGACTCTAGGGAAATATTCCCATCTGGGGAAACAACCTTTCCCGGGGAGGTAGCCCTGGTAAGAACGCATAGCGCCTCGAAGGGAAGCAAACATTAAAAACAGTACGCCATATACGCCAGGTCCCTTGGAACATATGCTGTGCAGATGTTTCTTCCCTGCAGCGACTGTGTCAAGCAGCGAGGATAGAACACCTTCCGGCATTATCTATATTTAAAATCTATTGAGGCTTAAAGTGTGGTATAACATGTTATCTATCCTGGAGATGTCCTGTGTGCGCTGGAGAAGATGTGTGTACTGTTGTTGGGTAAAGTGCACTGTAAAGGGTATTTGTTTGCTAGATCAGCTGGTTTTTGTGTTAAGTCCTCTATTTCTTTACTTACTGGTATCTTCTCTCTGGTTGTTGTTTTCCTTATTGAGAATGATTATTGAAATTACCAATTATTATTATAGAACTGTTTGTTTCTCCCATTAATTGTGTCAGTTTTGGCTTCATATATTTTGACAGTCTGTTATTAGCTGAGTAAATATTTATAATTATTATATACCAGTGGCCCAGTGCACAAAATCCGTGCATGAGGGGGGGGTGTCCCTCAGCCTGGCCTACACCCTCTCCACCCTGGGACCCCTCGGAGGATGTCCGACTGCCTGACTGATCAGGCCTAAACCGGCAGTTGGACATCCTTCTTGTAATCCAGGACCGCTGGCTCCTAACCGCTCACCTACCTGCCTGCCTGATTGCCCCTAACCACTCTTGCCTGCTGACCTGATTGCCCTCAACTGCCCCCTGCCAGCCTTCTCACCCCCAACTGCCCCCTGTGCCAGCCTTCTCATCCTCAACTGCCCCCTGTGCCTTCCTTCTCACCCTCAACTGCTTCCCCTTGCTGGCCTTATCGCCCCCAACTGCCCCCCTGCCAACCTGCTCACCCCCAGCTGCCCCCTGTGCCAGACTTCTCACCCCCAACTGCCCCCTGTGCCAGCCTTCTCACCGTCAACTGCCCCCGGTGCCTGCCTTCTCACCCCCAACTGCCCCTCCTGCCTGCCTGCTTGCCCCTAACTGCCCCCCCCCCACGGACTTGATCACCCCCAACTGCCTTCCCCTCCTCTCCTGATCGCTCCTAACTGCCTCTGCCTTGGCCCCACCACCATGGCTTTGTCTGGAAGGTCTCCTGGTCTAATTAGCATATTACCCTTTTATTAGTATAGATTCTTATTATATTAGCAGATAACCTGCTAATCTTTAATAATAAAAGTGTAATATGCAAATCAACTGCATGACTGTCTGGACGACCACACTATGACATCCACTGGCGCCAGGCCACCCAAGGCAGGTGCAATGCGATTGGTCTGGGACTGGCCATTGCCCAATGATCGCACTGCAGAGGGAGGCCCAGGCCACTGACCAATGGGCTGGGGCAGGTGGGTGGTGCCTCCCTCTGTGGGGCGAGATGGATCAGCCACAAGCCTGGCTGATGGCTGAGAGTGTAGCAGCGGTGGCGGGAGCCTCTCCCATCTCTTCAGCAGCGCTAAGGATGTCTGACTGCCTGAGGAGGGGGCCTAAGCTGGCACATGGACACCCCCTGAGGGCTCCTGGGCTGCCAGAGGGATGTCTGAGTGCCAGCTTAGGCCCGCTCTCTGGGACCAGCAGGTGGATATCTCCCAAGGGGTCGCAGGCTGGGCTGAGGGACCCCCCGAGTGCGTGAATTTTCATGCTCTGGGCCTCTAGTGAATGCTATAAAATATTTTGATAGGGAGACCACATTCCCACCACCTTTATTACATTGCTACGAATGTACCATTTTATTATTAATTACTAGAGGCCCAGTGCATGAAATTAGCGCACTCAGGGGGTGTCCCTCAGCCCAGCCTGCACCCTTTCCAATCTGGGACCCCTGCGGGATTGGACCTAAACCAGCAGTCAGACATCCCTCTCACAATCTGGGACTGCTGGCTCCTAACCACTTGCCTGCCTGCCAGCCTGATCACCCCCTAACCATTCCCCTGCTGGCTTGATTGATGCCTAACTGCTCCCCTGCTGGCCCAATCGCTCACAACTGCCCTCCCCTGCTGGTCTGTTTGCCCCCAACTGCCCTCCCCTGCCATGCTGATTGTCCACAATAGCCCTCTCCTGCCGGCCATCTTGTGGTGACCATCTTGTGGCAGCCATCTTGTGACAACGTGTGGGCGGCTATCTTGTGATGATGTGAGGGCATCGCTTGAGGGTGTGAGAGCCACCTAGGCTTTTATTAGTATAGATTGTTTTAATCTTTTATGCCTAATTTATTAGTCAAACTTTATTTATTTTTTAAATATATTTTTATTGATTTTTTACAGAGAAGAAGGGAGAGAGATAGAGAGTTAGAAACATCAATGAGAGAGGAACATCGATCAGCTGCCTCCTGCAGGCCCCCTACTGGGGATGTGCCTGCAACCCAGGTACATGCCCTTGACCGGAATTGAACCTGGGACCTTTCAGTCTGCAGGCTGATGCTCTATCCACTGAGCCAAACCGGTTTCGGCTTATTAATCAAACTTTATAAAAGGTAGGAAGTAACCATTTTGGAAGTCTCAAGTCCACTGAAGTCTTGCCCTTCCAGGGACAAACTTAGAAAGCACATGGTGGTTAATGTCAGTCAATTTCAGTCCTCAGTACAATAATAGTTCCCACAATCACCCAAGCACCATGGCAGGCAAGTCTACATATGTCCCTGAAGCACCATGCACACAGTTTGTGGAGGAGCCAGACCTGGGGAAAAACAGCATCCTCCAAATACCAGTGCTCTCATCACTCTTGCTGCTGACGAGTAAATACGAGCAGACAGAGAGCAAGTGGTCATTGTTCTTGTGGCTTCCCCCATTGTTGCAAGCGCCTCCCTGTCTATATACAGTGATTCCCAAGGGTTTCAAATGGCCAGTGCCCTTTTCCCCATTATTTTTCTCTTTTTGTCTTTTGGGACTCAGACATTAAAGACTAGGCCATACAAAAAGCAATTACGCCTACAGGAAAAATTAGAAAGTGGTCATACATGCCTAGGGGAAGGCACAGGCTCAGAAAATATTTGGGAAGACCTTAAGTCTATGCCTCAGAAAGATCTTTGTCAGAGACAACCTAATACAATAAAACAACAACAACAAACCAGGACACTCTAAGGAAGAGGGAGAGTCTGCCAGAGTTATTTACATTATTAAATCCAAATGTCCAGTTTTCAACAAAACAATTACAAGGCATACAAAGAAACACAAACTATGGCCCCTTCAAAGGAAGAAAATAAATCAACAGAAACTATTCCTGAAAAAGACCTGATAGCAACTCTACTAGACAAAAACTTTAAAACAACTACCTTAAGGATCCTAAAACATTAAAGAAAGATGTGAAGGAAGTCAAGAATGTGAGTTATGAACAAAATGAAACATCAAAAAAGAGATATAAAACCTAAAAAGAAATGGAAAAGAAAGTCTAGAGCTGAAAAATACAATAACTGAAATGAATTCACTAAAGGTAATCAAAGGTAGATCTGAGCAAACCAAACAATCAGAATTTTAAAATAGCATAATAAAAATTATCTAATCTGAGGAATGGAAGGACAAAGATTGAAGAAAAGTGAACAGAGCCGAAGGGACCCGTGGAACACCAACGTATATGGACACCAACATATACATTGCGCGAGTCCAGAAGGAGAAGAGAAAGAAAAATGAGCAGAAAAAATACTTGAAATAATAGTAAAAAAAATGTCCCAAATTTGATGAAATACATGAAGATAAATATAAAAAGGCTCAAGAAATTCCAGGTAAGATGAATTCCAAGAGAACCATGCCAAGACAGAATAAAATCAAACTTTCAAAAGGAAAGGACAAAGAGATAACCTTGAAGAAGCAAAAGAGAAGGGACTCAACATACAAGGGATCCTCAACAAGAGTAGATTTCTCAACAGAAACTTCAGAGGTAAAAAGGCAGTGGGCCAATATTCTCAAAATGTTTAAAAAACCTGCCATCCAGCGATTCTATGGCCAGCAAAATTGTCCTTCAAAAGTGAAAAAGAAATTAAGACATTCCCAGGTAAACAAAAGTAATGCTCAAGGGAGACCTGCAGGATGAAATAAAAGGACATTCAATAGTAACTCAAAGCCACATGATGAAAGAAAGAATTATTTACTTAATAAAGGGAAATACATGGCAGTAATATTGTAACAACAGTTTTTGTTTTCTATATGATTTAGGAAACTAATACATTTTTAAAAAACACTAATCTAAAAGCTAGTATTATGATAACTTTGGTTTGTAATTACACATTTTGTTATCTACATAATATGAGAGAGTAATGCATTTATTTGTTTACTAGAGGCCTGGTTCAGGAATTCGTGTACAGGTGGGGTTTCTCAGCCTGGCCAGTGATTGGAGCCATCTCGCTCAGTCCTGATTGGGGCCGGTGGCCAACCTCCCACAGCCCCTCCCCCTGAAGGGGCCGCTGGAGGTTGGTCAGCCAGAAGGAGGGGCCATGGGAAGTTGGCTGGCTGAGGGGAAGAACGGCAGTAAGGCTAGCCAGCCCCAGCATCGGGGCCGTTCAGGGGGGCCGGCTGGCCAGGGGAAGGGACCACGGGAGGTTGGCCAGCTACAGGAGGTTGGTTGTGGGACCTGACTGACCAGCAGGGGACAGCTCCTACATTGAGCATCTGCCCCCTGCTTGTAGTGCATGTTATAGCAACCAGCGCCTGCCATTCGGTCAATTTGCATATTAGCCTTTTAGGACTGTGGGATTGGCTGAAACCAGCTCTCTGACATCCCCCAAGGGGTCCCAGAATGCGAGAGGGCACAGGCGAGGCTGAGGGATCCCACCAGTGCACAATAGAGGCCAGGGAGGGACGCAGGATGTTGGCCAGCAGGGAGGGATCACAGGAGGGTTCCAGGGCATGTCCACCCATCTCGTTCTGTCCTGATTGGCTGAACCCCATCAGGAAGCTAACCTACCGGTCAGAGCATCTACCCCCTGGTGGTCAGTGCACGTTATAGCGAGCGATTGAGTGGCCTTAGCATATCATTAGCATATTATGCTTTGATTGGTTGAACTGACAACCAGACACTTAGCATATTAGGCTTTTATTATATAGGATGTTTTTTGGGCAAATCAAGTAAAAAGATATAAGTTTTGACATCAACAACCAAAGGGGTGGGCATGGAACTATGAAAGGAGTAGAGTTTGTATATTATTAACACATTAAACGCCCTGTCAGTCACCTGCGACTAACACTATACTTTCCATCCATAAGACTAAACAGGCTGGGCGCTTAACGTGTTAATATTAAGCTGGCATAATTCAAATGAGATTGTTATAACTTTAGGAAATTCAATACAATCCTTGTGTTAATCACAAAAAAATAGCTATAGAACATATATAAGAGGAAATAAAAAGCAATTTAAATGTTCTACTATGGAAAATAAACTAAACATAAAAGAAGACAGTAATGGAGAAAAAGAGAGAAAGGCATCTATAAGGCATATAGAAAACAAACAGTAATATGACAGAAGTTCTAGCTCATCAGTAATTACTTGAAATTTAAGTGATTTAAATTTCCTAATCAAAATACAAAATCTGAAGATTAGGAGGAAAAATCCATGATCCAATTATACACTGCCTGTAAGAGACTCATTTCAGATCCAAAGACAAAAGGGTTTGGAAGTGAAAGGATGGAGAAAATACTCCATCCAAATGATAACCAAAGGACAGCCAGGAATGGCTGCACCAGAGATTCCCAGCGTGAGGCACATGCCCACAGGAAGGCAGTTTGATTGTTAAGTGGGGCAATTCTAGAATGACTACCTCACGGTGCATTTCTTGCCTTTCTTACTGTTGTACGGGCCTCACACACAGTGTATAAATACATGTTGTGACATATTTATGCATTTCAGCTCAGTTCTCTATTATATGTTTGGAAACTTCATTTGCTATTTTTCCATATCACTTCATATTATTATTATTTTTTAAACAATTTCTTAGTGATTGCTTCCTCAGTACAACTGTCCTTTCGTTCTTTTATTTTTCTCTTCCATAGATGCTATGTTCTTTGGAAGCTTGTTTAAATCAAGTTCAAGGCCTTTTAGTGTGAGTACCCCACGTTGGGCTGCCAGTTGCAAGTGCCCCCCCCCCCCCCATGTTCAGGGTTCAGGTTCAGGGTTTGGGCTCTGGAGGAGGCCACATGCAAATGAAAGAGACTAGAAAATATTAATTTGGAAATACTGGGGGCAAGGCGGGTGCCCAGCTCAAGAGGAAGGACTCCCCCTTGCCATCCCTTTTATTCAGGTTTTGGGATACACCCCTAGCCCTTAGGCAGGCAATTCCAATAATGGCCAGTCAGCAAGGATTTACATAAAACTAAAAGGTGGAAGTTGCTTCAGCTACCATTGTCTCAACTAAACAGTGGGTGCAGAGCTCTGACCTTTCAGAGCTCAAGGTCTCCAGGCTTCCGGGTGCCTTGTCCACCTCTCTCTGCTTGTGAAGGCAATGGGCAGCTTCTAACATTTTAGACTTCCTCCACGTGACTAGGAGTTCACTTTTTGAAGAATAAGAATTATATGTCATGGAAGGGGGGCATCAGGATTTTAGAGATGCTTAGGTGGGGTGTGGCCCAAAAAGGTTGGGAACCACTGGGCTACACTAATATCAGACAAAATAGATTTTATAAAGGTTGTAAGAGACAAAGAAGAACATTATATACTAACTAAAGGCCCGGTGCACGAAATTGATGCATGGGTAAGCTCCCTATGCCTGGCTGGTGATCAGGGCCGATCGGGGCCTTCCTTCATTCCATGTTGCCCCCTGGTGGTCAGTGCCCATCATAGTGAGCAATCGAACTCCTGGTCTCTGGTCGAATTCCCAAGGAGACACTTTGCATATTGGCCATATATATATCTCTATATATATCTATATATATAGATATATAGATATATAGATAGATAGATAGATAGATAGATAGATAGATATATAAATAGATATATAGAAAGATAAAAAGACATGATCTATACTAATAAAAGGGTAATATACTAATAAAAGGCCTTCTGGGTGACCTTTCAGATAAAAGCCATGGTGGCAGGGCTGAGACAGAGGCGGTTAGGGGCGATCCAGCCAGGAAGGGGTGGAAGTTGGGGTGAGCAGGCTGTCAGGGGGGCAATTGGGGGTGAGCAGACCGACAGGGGGAGCAGTTGGGGTCAAGCAGGCTGGCAGGGGGGGAAGTTGGGGGTGATCAGGGGTGGGGGATGGTTGGGGGCAAGCAGGCTGACGGGGGGTCAGTTTGGGACGATCAGGTTGGCAATGCGGGGCAGTTGGGGGCGAGAAGGCCAGTGGGGGGTGGCAGTTGGGGGTGAGCAGGCTAGCAGGCAGAGTGGTTGGAGGCGATCAGGCAGGCAGACAGGTGAGCGGTTAGGAGCCAGCGGTCCTGTATTGTGAGAGGGATGTCTGACTGCTGGTTTAGGCCCTATGGGGTCGGGCCTAAACCGTCAGTCGGACATCCCCCGAGGGGTCCCATATTGGAGAGGGTGCAGGCTGGGCTCTGGGGCACCCCCCACCCCCCCAACCCCATGCACGAATTTTGTGCATGGGGCCATGAGTATATGAATAAAATGGCATGCCACAATTTATCCATGCATGTCCTGAAGGATAGCCTCAGTGCCTCCCAGCTTGGCAATTCTGAATAAAGCTGCTATAAGCATCTATGTGCAAGCTTTTGTGTGGGTACAGGTTTTCAGCTCCTTTGGGTAAATACCAGGAGGTACACTTGTTGGGTCATGTGTAAGAGTGTGCTTAGTTTTGTAAGAAACTGCCAAACGGCTTTCCAACATGGCCGTGCCATTTTGTATCCCCACCAGCAATGGCCGGGTGCTCCTGTGTGTCCATGCCCCGGTGGCTGTAGGTGCTGGCGCAGGTCCAAGGTTGACCTCCAGCAGGTGTACAGTGGGTCTCATTCCTTTCCCTTTCCCTGACTGCATGAGATGTGAGCACCTTCCCATGTCGTTGGTAAAGAGATCTTTTGTTCATTTTTTTTTCAAATAAAGAGGCTATTTATTGAAGAAAACCAGTTATTCATTTGAAATATATTCTCATGCCATTTTAAAAAATCATATTTTTAAATTACAGTTTAGATTCAATATTATTTTGTGTACAGCTTAGTGGTTATTTCAACCAGCCACTTGGTGCCAAACATTGTCATTACAGTATTATTGACTCTATTTCACTTGTTCTAGTTTGTACTTCTCAGTTTGGTCATTTTAAAAATCAGAGTTTGTTCTCTTATTGTTATACTAGAGGCTCGATGCATGAAATTCGTGCAATGATAGGCCTTTGCAGTCCCGGCTGCCGGTGCCCTTGCAGCCCCAGCTGCCTCACAGCTCCGGCTGCCTCATGGCCCTGCAACCATGCCCCCCGCCCACACCTGCCTTGGCCTGGTGCTGCCTGCATCTGCCACCACACCCCCCTGGTTCCCCAGTTCTGCGGAGCCCCGCGTTGATCACCCACAGAAGGTATCCTGGCCTCCCTCTTTGGGGCGATCACAGAGCCTCCCAATTGATTGCCCTGCCAGCTGCCCCCTGGTGGTCAGTGCGTGTCATAGCAACCAGTCATTCCGCTGTTAGGGTCAATTTGCACATCACCCTTTTATTATATTGGACTAGGGGCCCTGTGCACCAAATTCGTGCACTGGAGAGGGATCCCACAGCCCAGCCTGCCCCTCTCACATACTGGGAGCCCTCAGGGTATGTCCTACTGATGGCTTAGGCCTGCTCCCCTCGGGAGCGGACCTAACAGCAGTCTGGCCTCCCTTTGCAGGAGGTGACCAGGCTGATAAGGGGAAGGCACCAGCCCCATCATCTCGCTGCTGCAGCCACTGCCAGTCACCTCACCCCTCCTATCCCCAGGCTTTAGGCTTGGGCAGAGCCCCCTCCCCCACTTATCCCCAGCTCGGGCCCTCCAATCACAGGCTTGGACCCTTCTCAAGCCTAAAGCCTCCACCCAAGGCTTTAGGCTTGGGAAGGGGGCTCCCTGCCCCTCCAATGGCCAGCTGGGAGTGACCTGGGTTCTGAGGAGGTTCCTGGGATCCAGGTATGAATGCAAGTTAACTGCCATCTTTGGTTAATTTGCATACTCACTCTGATTGGCTGTGGGCATATCGGAGGTATGGTCAATTTACATGTTTCTCTATTATTAGGTAAGGTTCTTCTAATGTTGATGAAAAATAACACCACGTCTGTGTGATGAGATGAAGTGTGGCGAATGACATAGATGTTGTAAGCTTGGCATTAGGCCACTAGAGTCTGCCCAATTGTGTGGCAAAAAGAGGATCATCGCGCGAGGATGCCATGTCTCCCACCTACAAATTTAAAACGTTTTTCTATCTTAACTGAACACTTAGACACGTGGCTATAACTCCTGCAGGGTGAGGTTTGACAGCAGGACTAGCATAAATTTATTTTTTTTGTTTACAGTTTCATGGATAGAAGATTTGTTCTTACTGTAGATCTTAGGAACCCCAGTATAAGATTTCTTCCTTATTAAATTGAGAACTTTTACATTTTCATTTTTAAAAAGTGGAAGCACCTCACGGCTCTCTGGCATGTCTGGATAAGCCGGCAGCTCTGCTCTGCACCATGGGACCATTGTTCAGTAAAGTGAGGGCTCCTGGAATAGGAGCACTTGATACCAGGACAACCTTGTCATCGAGATGGTGACCAGGACTGATGGTGGGTAGTGTGCACAGTGTGGATGTGTTGGGCAGTGGGATGGTTCACGTCCCAGGAAGGATGGAGTGAGTTGATGTGTAATTGTATCCCACTACTCAGAATAGTTCAAAATCTAAAACATGACTTGCTTATTTCTGGAATTTTCCATTCACTATTTGGAACTGCTGTTGACCGGGCAGCTGAAACTGCTGAAAGGGAAACTGTGGGTACCGGGTGACTGTACATTGTTTGATGGTGTCTCATAAGTCCTATTGAATTTAGTTCTTTTTGTGTCTCTTTTAGCTCGAGCATCTTTAAGGTGATTGTTTTGAATTCTTTGTCAGGTGATTCATAGATACCTGTGTCTTTAGGATTTATTTCTGGAGGTTTATTTTGTTGTTTTGATTGAGCGTGTTTCTCTTTGTCTTTGTATGCCTTGGGATCTTGCATTGAGATGTGGTCATTTGAAAAAAACTCACTTCTCTCAGTCTTTACAGCTATGCTTTGTACCAGAGAAAACCTTCATCCATCAGTCCAGCTATAAATTCAAAGGCCCACTCAAACCTTTTCCGGGGAAATGACCTCTGTGGTCTTGTTCATGCATTTTCCCTGTTAAAAAGGTTGTCCCTGTTTTGTTTTCTGTGTTTCTTATTGTTTACTAGAAGCCCGGTGCACGGATTCATGCACCAGTGGGTCCTTCAGCCTGGCCTGTGGAGATCGGGCTGAAACCAGCAGTCCAACATCCCCCGAGGGGTCCCAGAGTGTGAGAGGGCACTCTTCAAAGTTGCTGTCACTCAGAAGCTCCTGCGCTGAGCATCTGCCCCCAGGTGGTAAGTGTACGTCATAGCTACCAGCTGGTCTTCTGGTTGGCCAGTTGCTTAGGCTCTTATATATGTAGATTTTAGAGAGAGAGGAAGGGAGAGGGAGAGAGAGAAATAAACGTTGATGTGAGAGTAAAACATGGATAGTTTGCCTCCACTGGGGATTGAGCCCACAACCTGGGGACCCAATGGCAACCCTTTGCTGCACGGGACGATGCCCATATGAGCCACCCGGCCAGGGATGTGCCTGTCTTAGTTTGCTTTAAATCAGGAACGTCTCATCTCTTGCTCACACTAGTACCTCCCTGCCGGCCTGAAGGCTCTCTGGTGCTGTAGGAAGCAGTGGCACCACCTTGTTCCAAGCAGCCCTGATCTGAGTACACACCTTTCTGATCCGTGCTCTGAGTCTGGTGATGCAGAAATCACTTACTTTCTAATTCCCTATCTTATTGTGATATTTCTTATCTGAGGGTGTTTTTATTGGTGTAGATTTAAGTTGGAATTGGCATAATGTGTTTATTTGAAATCTGTGTTTATATTGGTCCTTCACCAATGGGCAACAGCCAGTGGCCTCAGGAGCCTGTTCAGTTGAACAAGTCTCCTCCCAACATTGCTGGATACAGAAGCTTCTTCATGTTTTACATAGAATCATGGCACCAACTGTGCTGTGCTAGCATCCTTCTTGCATCTCTTAAGTGCAGTTTGTTTTAATACATATTTTCTTGATTCAAACCAGACTTCCTCCACGGGAGTCCAAGGACATTGCTCAGGTATGATAAAACACAGAGCATGAACCCTGTACTAATAGATTTGAGGTATCAGAAGGAATACAAATAGACCGAGCATAATATGCTAATCACTCGTTTTAAGAGATTTGAGGGGAGAGGCCAAGTTAAGGCCAGGTTGAGTTGGTTTGTTTGTGCTAGGGTTAAATAACCAAAATATATAGGTGGGCTTTACCTGCCAAGATTATGTAGGTGGTTTGGAGGAAAGTAAGAGGTAGAAACCTGAGTCCAAGGTCAAAAGCCCTGAGCTCAAGCCCTCTCTCCCTGCGCTGTTTATCCAGGGAGCTGGCAGGCTCCAAGGCTGGGGTCCTGGGGGTGGGGGGAGCTGGAGCACAGCCCCAGAATGTGCCGCATCTGATTAGGCCTGCAAAGCCTTGCTGTGCCTGTTCCAGGGGAGGGATGTAGATGTAAAGGCACGAAGGACAGAGTTCAGACCGGACACATGCCTGGTAGTCAAGTGCGAGGCCACAGTCCGCTTGGGGCCCTGCTAACTTCAGAGGTTTCAACAGTGGGGTGTGCTAGCCATTTAGTAGAACATTATTAAACGTCACCTGATCGTGGACCGACAGTGGCCAACTCCTGGCCAGCCTGGGCTGGTTCAGGGTCCAGGACGGGCGAGCAGCCTGTGGTCAGCATGATCGTGATGGAAGCCTGTGGTGAGACTGAGCAGGACAGGAAGGAAGAGGCTTGGTGTTGAGAAGTCAAACCCCAGGCTTAGAAACACTGGAGTTACGTTTCAAACTACGTTCCAGCACTTCCCATGGAGGAACTTACTAATGCCTCTTACCTGCAGAGTTAGTTTCCCATTGGGACATAAGGCTGTACTCAAAGGATTTTTGTGAAAATAAAAGGTCTTGTCCACTAGATCTCTTTCTGGTGATTGAAATCTATATATATAAAAGCTTAAATGACCGTTACAACTGAACGACTGGAATGACTGGTCAATCAGTCTCAATGACATGCATGGACCACCAGGGGGCAGATGCTCAATGCAGGAGCTGCCCCCTGGTGGTCAGTGCGCTTCCACAGCCAACCTCCCACGGCCCCTCTGCCCAGCCAGTTGGCCTCCCCAACCAGCCGGCTAACCTCCCACAGACCCTTCTCCTTGCTGGTTGGCCTCCCCAACCAGCCGGCCAACATCTCACAGTCCCTCCCCACTGCTAGCCAGCCCCCCTGATAGGCCCTGATTGGGGGGCCAGCTGGCCAACCTCCCAGAGTCCCTCCCCCTGGCTGGTGCCCCCCCTCCCTAAATGGACCTCAATTGCCACCCATGCACAAATTCCTGCACCGGGCCTCTAGTCTATCTATATAAAAGGCTAATATGCTAAGTGTCCTTCACACCTTCTGACCAGTCACTATGATGCACACTGAGCACCAGGGGGCAGATGCTCAATGCAGGAGCTGCCATGACGTGCACAGAGAAATGACACTGTGGACCTGGCACCCAGAAAGCAACACTGAGCTTCCCCCAAGTGGGACACATGCCCTGCCACACCCCTGGAGCGACAGCCCACCAAATTGCAGCCAATGCTGCCAAGACCCCATGGCACAAAATGCAGCCCATAGCCTGGCCCAGAAATGGTCGCTGCGAGTGCGGGGTAATGAAGTCAGGTAGCAACTCCCTGCTTCCTCTCCCTAGAGACTAGTCTCCTTGGAGTTCCAGGAACACAGGTGCAAACATTTCACACTTTAACCAAATGTCTGTGAAGCATTTTCCCGTGCCTCATCTCATTTGATCCTCACAGAAGCCCTGGAGTAGGTAGGATAGGAGACTTGGTGGAATCCTATTTTCTTTTCATTAGCCCGAAAATGGAGATTTAGAAAGTTTAGAAACTTGACCCAACTGAAAAAGTAACAAATGAAATTGACTTCAGGTTTTCTCACTGTGCAGAATATAGTCAAACACTGTTGCAGTTAAACATTTTACCCTTTGAGCTCCCTGTGTGATCTACAATAATAATCTGGGTTATGTTGGTGTTTACTGCTGTGTTGCTGACAATTACCTGAAAGAGAAGTTGGAGTGCTTCACTGGCCTGGAGAAAAGTTTAGCTGCATCAAAAAGCAGGTCTAATGAAGCAAGTTTATTCTATGTCTATAAAAGGCTAAGTTGACGTGTGCATGCATGGTACATATAAAGCTCTCGCTTGCGCCAATCTCATGCATATATTTCCACCTGTCATTGTTGGTCTTGAATTTGGTTGACACTTGTATTACAGAGAAAGGGCAAATAGTGATATTAAAATATTTTTTCTAATTAATTTCCTTTCAATGTACAGGAATTGGTGCACCGGCCACTAGTGTTTTATGAAACGCACTGTCCAAACGATAGGCCCAGTCACATGTGCTCCTGAGCCCTGAAAACGTGGCTGGTGCAAGTGAGGAGCTAAAGTTTAAATGTTAATTAATTAAAAAGCCACTCATGGTTAGTCCCACTGTGTTGCACAGCTAGCTACAGATGAGAGCCGTTACAGGGCTCCTTAGGATATAAACAGTTAGCTTTTCAGAGTTTTCTTGAGTGAAATGTTCTTCCAGTTCCTTATTTCTGTGCAGGGCGCATGCTTGTTTGGTGTGCAGTGAGGTATATCGTTCCTGTTTTTGAGAAAAATACACAGAGGAAATTCAACAAGCACAGGAAAGACAACACAGGCAGACAGTGACAGCACAATGTGCTTCAATATTAATAAGAAGGCGGATTATACAAAGTGCAGAGGAGTCCGAGGGACAGGGGTCTCTTCAGGAGCAGGAGGCGGGTGGCTGGGCACGCTGCCCTCGGGCAGGGCAGAGAGAAGGAGGGGATTCCCGGGGGAGGCCCAGGACAATGCAGCCAGTAGTTCAGGAACCTGACAGGTGTGAGCAGGCTCAGTGGGAGGCTGACTGGCTGCAGTACGAGGCGGTTTGGAAGATGCGATCACCTGTATCACACACAGTTATAGCTGCCTCCGAACTCATGGCTGAAAAGCTGGATACAGCTCTCAGGCAGGTGGGCATTATTGGAAAATGCAGCCCGAGGGGAATGCAATCAGAGTTTCACTGCAGGAGAAGAGCCCTGGCGGGTGCGATGAGCAGAGAAATGCGTCAGGAAGCCACACTCCCTAGGCAGAGGCACAGGTTCTGGCAGGCTGGGCCGTGGGGGTGGCGGCATGGAGGGCACGTGGCACGTGGTGCTGCCTGTGAGAAGGCGACTGTGGGGGCACTCGGAGGTCAGAGCATGGCGGGCGGAAAGGTAGCGCTTGTGGGTGGAAGCGAGTCCAGCCAAGTGCCCGGGTGGTGGCGAGAGGTGGGGAGGAAGGCGTTCCATCCTGAGCCCTGGGGTGACCTGGAGACTCAGCGGGAAGCAGCCACTGGACGGGCGCCCGGCTGCCAAGCCTCTACTGGAGTTCGTCGCTGTTGAAAACATTTCATTGTGGCATTAAAATGCAGCTTGGCCCTCGACGGGTAGTCCAGGTAGTCAGAGCCTTGTCCCTATTACGCCAAGGTTGCGGGTTCAATCCGCACTCAGGGCACATACAAGAAGCGGCCAATGGATACATAAGTAGAACAGCAAGTCCACGTTTATTAACGCCTGCCCCCCCCCCAAATCAATCAATAAAAAAAATCCTACCTTTAACCAACACTTCATCTGAAAACTTGATTGTGTTTTTATGTGAGGACTAGAGCATTTTTAATGTTAGCCAGCACATGACCTTCAGCAGAATGATCATTAGCACCAGTGTCACGTGTGTAACTAGGAGTTTATTGAACCTCCTCCCGACAGTGACCATCCCCACCATCCCCAGTCGCTGCTAACTCTGATCTTCCCTTTGTAGAGTGAGCAAAAGCAAACATGAGGAACCACTGGTCTGAGGACCTGGGCCCAATGCGGTTTGTTTGGGGAATGAAACTTCTATCAGTTGTTGCCCAGTGAGCTGGGTAATAAACTAAAACATTTTCTCTCTCTCTACAACTGGAAGTGGAAAGTTAGACTTGTCCCAGCCATTTTCCACTGATAGTCTTCGTCAAAGCGCTCCTTCTGAGCCACGGTGAAGTGATTCCTCCAGTCTCCGACGGCCCCTGAAAGAGGCATGGGAATCAGAGCTGCTCAGGACTGTGTGCCTCTGCCCTGCTCTTGTGTGCGGTGTCCACTCGCCCTGCAGAAGGGCAGGGCTGGGCGCCGCATTCCTCCTGCCAGCCTGTCCCTTTCCGTCGAAGGGAAGAGGACGTCTGTCAGATTGTGGGGCCAGGAGAGCCTGCTACCCCTGAGCCACCTTGTGGTTGGGGTGGGGGTGGGGGTGGCAGGCGGGGACCTCACGTTAAAACTGCAGGCCTGGGGGTTTTCCTGTCTTTTCCCCACCCTCTTGCATGTCAGGCAGCATAGAGCTATCAACACAGCGGATGCTTTGCTCCATGGGACTGAAGACTGAATTTCCACCTTGTCATCTAGAACTCTGGAGGGGAGTGAGATAAGGGGGTGGGTTTAGACACTAAACCTTACTCTCTAGTTGTGGCTAAACGTTGGTTTCATTTCATCTGTGGTCTCTTAAATACTCCTTCCCCAGCATCATTTATTATGGACCTTGTTTTTCTTATCCATGGAAACCTCCCCACAGGCCCTGGGGTCCTCGACAGTTCCTTTAAGATCATGACCAACAGAGAGAACCACTTTCCTCATGAACGGAGAGACCGAGTGGTCCATGACCTCAGCGGGGACTGCCGAGTAGTTTGCCATGGGATTTTGCTTCATGACATCAAACCAAGTGTGATGGGCAATTTTATCTAGGACGTTGCCATCCAGCCTTTTTCCAATAAATTCTCCCAGCTTCCGAATTTCATGCTTTGGGTTCTGTGATCAGAGTGAAAAAAAAAGTGAAGATTTGATATAAAATAGTTTTTAAAATGTTGCATTGAATTAATAGTAGTGATAAGTAAAATAAAATAAATAATCCTGCCTCCCAAATGCTCAACTTTCCAGAAATGACTCATTTTAATACAGTGGCACAGATTTTTAAAAATTAACTCTAATTATTGAGCTTTTCCTGCTCTGAGATGGAAGCACCGCTGAGTATGATGTGCAGCGTGCGGGGAATGCTGCACTAAACTTATTTCCAAATGTCCTGCTGGGCAGTTACTGGAGGGTCTTGGTTGGTCACGTGTCCAGCAGGGAGAGTCCGCAGCTGAGGGATGAGAACGAAGGTACAGCAGAGGCCCAGGCAGGTGATGAGGCCTGACCAGGGGAGGCTGCCGCTGGCTCTGCCTTTGCCAGAAAGGCGCCCAGACTTTGCCGTGTGGCCGAGCACGGAGAGGACCTGTTAACTCAGGAGGCGACCCAGAGGTGCCCAGGATGACGGCTCTGGCCCAGTCCCTCTGCCCAGGGCGTGGTGTCTCAGTGCCTCGGGAACCACTGTTCTCCTGTCAGAGGGACGCAGCCCTGGGAGATGTGGCTGTGGACACACCTGTTTCTGGAAGGAGTGGGGGAGGGCAAGTGAGGCGTGTACCCCAAGATGGCATCTTCTGCTTTATGATGAGTTTCTGCTTTAAAAGGTTGGATGCTTAATTTGCCCAGGGCAGGGGCTCAGTGGTTAGAGCCGCTGCCTGTGAATTGAAGGGTCACGGATTCGATTCTGCTCAGGGGCACGTACCTCAGTTGCAGGCTGGATCCCCGGCACCAGTCAAGGCAGGTGCGGGAAGCAGCCAATCCATGCGTCTCTTACATCCATGTTTCTCTCTCTCCCTCCCTTCCACCCTGTCAGAAAGCCAATGGGAAAAACATACACTTGGGTGAGGATTAGCAACACCAAAAAGTGCTTAATTTAATTGGCCTCCTACAGACTCAGGATCAGCAAGAGTGCTGACAACTGTGAGCTGTGTGACTGCGTCCAGGGAATATTCCAGAATATGACCACAGAACATGTCAAAGGCTTTCGGGACTCTGAGGTTAGACTACCTGTGTATTAGAATACTAGAAATGTACTAAGTTATTTGTTTTAAAAACCACAGAGTGCAATTTAAAAGAAAACAAAAGAAGAATCATAGACATGGGAATGGACTGGGGTTGCAGGGGCAGGGCGGGCTGCGAGGAGTGGGTGAGGGGTCAGAGGTGCAGACGCCCAGCTGTCCACGCAGTCAGTCAGGGGTGTCTGTGCAGCAGGTGGCTGTGATTAGTCATACTGTGTTGCATACCTGAAAGTCGAGGAGCCAGTAGATTTTCAAGTTCCCACTACAGGAAATAGTTACAACTCCATTTGTTGCAGATGTTAAGTAGACTTACTGTGGTGCTCATTTTGCAAGGTGTGCAAATAGCAAGTCATCCTGCTGTTTACCTGAAGCTAACACTATATTACACATCAATGATCTCAATTAAAAACATAGAAAACGATGCTGTTTTTCACTCTCGATATTTTATATCTGGCAATAAAGCCAGAACTTGAATTCAGTAATTCTGACTCTAAATCATTAGTATTTTCCCATTATATCATCATTTCTCAAACTGTACTTGACATTGACGTCCCTCAGTGAAAACAGTGTAAGAAACGCATTTCCCTCCTCAGCAGAATGCGAAATGGATGTGCTGGAAGGCAGGCGAGGGACCAGCAGCAGGAGCTGTGGGAGACGTGCGAGGCGGGAGCCAGGACAGCTGGGGCCATTTCGCATGGGGCAGCTATCGCCAGTGAAATGCAGCCGTTCTTGCTCCCTTCCACTCTGCGAGGCCCTGATGCGGCCCCATGCTGTAACATATTTCATAGTCAAATAGGAACACTGCTGCCCCTCACCATCCTCAGGTCCTCGTAGAAGAGGTAGAGGATGTGGTGTTGGTCTCTGGCTTCCCACCATACTTTCATGTGGTCCTGCCATGAGCCCCAGCACACTGCAAGATGGGGCCGGGCCAGGGCGTGGGAAGGGGCCAGGGGAGTGGGGCGGGGGCCAGGGGAGTGGGAAGGGGCCAAGGGAATTGGACGGGAGACAGGGTGTGGGATGGGAGACAGGGTGTGGGATGGGCCAGGGGAATGGGATGGAGCGGGGGGGGGGGGGGGGGGAAACAGGGGGAATAGGGTGGGGCCAGGGGAGTGGGGTGGGGCCAGGGAATGGGGTGGGGCCAGGGTGTCCCACTCACAGGAGAGAGCTC
The DNA here is from genome assembly GCA_026230045.1 of Corynorhinus townsendii. Taxonomy (NCBI): domain Eukaryota; kingdom Metazoa; phylum Chordata; class Mammalia; order Chiroptera; family Vespertilionidae; genus Corynorhinus; species Corynorhinus townsendii. The sequence goes on from JAPDVU010000014.1 coordinate 475,595, forward strand.
CCAGTGTCAGGTGGTGGTCCCCTCCCATCCAAGAAGGCAGGCCCCATGGGTCCTCAGGAAATGGCCCTTTTTATGGTGTTGGAGGCTTGGAAAGGGGTTCAGAGCTGAAGGTTCATACCTTTCCCAGTCAGAAAGCTCTCAAAATACCCTTCCCAGGTCCCTGGGGCCGGAAGCGCTTTATTCATCCTGTGGAAATGATAGTAAGACACCAGATTGTCCTTGGGGTTTCTCGCCACATAGATTATGTGGGAAGTGGGAAGAGAAATAGCCCGTGAGGCCGCTGCGTGCTGGTTATCGCCCACAAGCTACGTCCGTTCATCCGTCCATCTGTCCATCCGGACGGGGTCTTTGGGATGCTGATCCCGGTGAGGTGGGTGTGGGGAGATGAAAGGCTCATAGCCATGTGCACGCGGTTGTGGTGAAAAGGTGAAGGGTTTTCCTTTAATAAGTGAAGTGTTTTCAGAGGAAATAGAGTGAAGACCAGAGCATAACTCAGCTCCTGCTGCTTGTAACCTTACAGTTTTTCTCCAGGAAAGATGGAGGCAGCAATTGGAAGGGAAGGTGTGTTTACAGGGTCCGTGGTGAGGGCATCGCGTTAGCTTGTTCCAAGCCTGTAAAATGATTTTGATCATTTCCCACTACTGTTCTCTGTGCTTCAAAACACTGCTGAATTCATTGTTACCACCTAAGGGCCAACTGGACAAGGTAAGGCAGCTCTGTGCTCTGACCATGAGGATGCGTCTGACCTGTGAATTAATGTTCTGGCTTGAACAATGTCTAACCATTACACACAGCAAACCAAATGAGTAAGAACCCAAAAATCCAAACCTGTTGACCAGGAAATCACTGAGGCTCCTCCTGGTGGGAGTAAAATTAATGTTTAATTGGAGGATCAAAATTTACCTTTCTTCCGCATAAGCAGTGACTCGTTAGAAGAGATGGCTGGAGTACAGCATTGGCCTGATACAGTCTTTTAAAAAGACAGAGTCACAAAACCCATAGATACTTCTGTGAATGTCTGGAGTTGTGAGAGGCTATTTGACAGTCAGCATTCTGAGTCTGCATTTAGGAGTGTAATCAAGTGAGGTTATTCCACACTCACCCGATCCTATGGACGGGATGATCCATTCGATGAAAGGAAACCGCAGGTGAGTAGGTGCTGGTTGAGCTCTGTCAACATCACTGTCATTTAGTATGAAGTCCATTATCTCCTGAGTCCACGTTGTCCCTTGTTCCACAGGAGGTGGAGATGAGTAGACCATTAGTGTACTCTCTCCTTAAGATGGTCAAGTGCTTGTTAGACATCTGTGTGCATTGCGAAGCCAGGTTTATGGTGGAATTGAGAAGACATCATCCTTTATCCTTGTTTTACCATAGTGTGATTTTTATGAAAAGGCTCCAGTGTGGAGTAGACTTATGTGTGCAGTTCATTGTTTCCTGCCTCAGCCCTGCCCTGGAAGCTGTCCTGTTGACTGTGCTGCATGTTCCTTAGGAAGATCAGCTCTCCGATCCTGCCTGAAGATTTTGAGGGCTGCTGAGTGGGTCAGCAATGCAGAACCACAGCTCTCGGAATCGTCCCCAAATCAGCCTGGGTCCCTTTCCTGCTCACTCATACAGAGCGGCTTTGTACAACGCCCACAGGAGCCTGCCTTGGGAACAAACCAATCAACAAGTCTAGAGCCCATGCGTTCTTTGCGGAGGAGGTAAAAAGAAATGTGCGTCACTGGAAGAATTCAAGCTTAAAACTAGTAGGTCATTTTACTTTCAGTTTCCATGGTGATTTGCTGTAGCCTGTACTGCCAAGCCAGCAGCCCTCCACTCAAACCCCCATCATCTCTTTATTTCCCTATAAATGCATTCCCCACCCCCTCCCTGCCCCACCTGCCTTAGGGTAGGTGCAGATGAGCAGGTCATCCGGCCTGGCCTGGAAGTCCCAGATCTGGTCCCAGCTGTCGCAGGTGGGTATGGGTTGAAGGATTCCCTTCATGTAGTCCACAGTTATGCGCTCTGCCCCATTACATTTCAACTCCTCCGTTCTGTTCAAGGCCATTGGTGTTAGGAGTCGGAGTGCTATTCCCACAGGCTGTGGGCTCTCAGTCAGCACAGAGCTGTGGTCTGATCCCCTCCAGGCAGCGCCCTCTGACCTCAGCCCTCCTGGGAGCCTGTGCGCTGGGCAGGGAAAAGCCACCGGCCTGCTGGTCCCACCCAGAGCCAGGCCTGTTGTTTGGGACGTTGCACTTAGAGGCTTCCTGGCCTTGGCCCTCCCCCGATTGCGACACCCCGGGCCTCGCCAATCCAGAAACTGAAAGGCTCCGCTCTGGGTTTTAAAGAATAAAACAGACCAGCTCATGAGAGAAGTTTCCTTCCTGCTGGAGGCCGTTTAGTGTTTGTACCAACAGGAGTCTCTTCAGGGCTCTTAGAACAGGTTGTCTCAAAAGCAAATGAGTGACAGGGGGGTTGTGTTAGGACTCGCCCCACCTGCTTCCTCCTTCTTGGGGTTCATGCCCCAGATTCATGCCAGAGGTGGCTGTGGGCTCAGTTCCCTCCCAGCCACCTACTCCTCTCCAGGAGCAGCCTGTCTCCTGTGGGAGCTGCTTTCCTCCTTCTCCCTCCTGGCCCACCCTCTTGCTGGCTGACCAGCTACTCAGAGGCCAGGCTCCTGTCCATTGTTCCTTTAAATGCTGAGGGCTATTGGTCACCAACCAACTTTCCCACCTTCCTGTAATGCAATAGAACAGACATCTCTCTGCTTCTTGTTTCTTTTCCTGACACAGAGCTCCTCACCTTTGGAAGTTCCTGTGGTTGGGGTGCCCTCAGTTATTCATAAGGAGTCCCTTTCCACCATACCTGGGTGTATGCTAATGAGGGGGCCGGGGGCCCTGGGATAGTATTGAGCCCGAGCAAGCGGGATGGCCACAACAGGAAGACAGAGCATCCCCAACCTGCAGGGAGGGGAGTGGGGCTAAGGCCCCAAGAAAGCTCTGGCCACTGAAGCATCAGTGGGTGGTGAGCATGTGATGTTCTTGGCGGGGGGGGCGGGTGGGTGACAGGCCCAGTGCCATGGGGAAAGGGCCTGGACGCTCTCTGCCCTTCTCCCCAGACCTTGAACTATGCACCTCCGCACTAGACTGCTCCTGAACCCATCCTCATGGTAAAGCTGTATGCATGGTGCCTTCCGTGAGCCCTGCGACCCTGCTGGTGGATTAGTGAACTAGGGGGTCACGGGAACTTCCGTGTGGAGAGCTGGTTGGTCGTCAGTGCGGGTGAGCCTGGGGCTAGCTGGCACTGCAGACAGGCAGTCTGTGAGAAACTATCTTGACGTGTGGGGTCTGCACACTGGCAGGTGGTTGGTGCCGACTGAATGGTATTAGGACTCTGGTTGGCATCTGGGATTGCTGTTGGCTCCCCCAGCAACACTCACTGGCTCTCAGAATCCATTCTGTTATCAGAAGTCAGGAAGTTCCGTTCTTGCTTAAATCCTACCCCCAAACCTTCACAAGCTCCCCTGAGGGCCTTCGTGTAGAGGCCGCCCTGTACCCAGGCTAAGTCTCACCCCTGCTGGGGCTGTGCCTGCCCAGCACCAGCTCCCTGTGGGGTTGCAGACACCACGTCACTCCTGGCGTGCTCGTTGGCTCTGCAGGTCACGCATGTTGAGTTCTTTGGCTTCCTTTGCAACTGCTCTAATGTCTTCCTGCCACATCCCATCTCTGAGAGGCCCCCCTGAACTCAGGTCCCTGTGCAGGTCCCACCTCCTTCCCTTTGAGAAGCTTTCCAGACTTGGCCGTGTGAGTGGGCGTGGCACTGGCTTATTACAGTCTACATGGTTCAGTCGTGCAGCATTATGCACTCCCGGCCACGTTGCACTCACTCCAAAGTCCAGCTCCCGTTTGTCAACGTACAGTTGGCCCTTTATGTGTTTCACCCCCTCGCAGCCCAGCCCCAGCCCCAGCCCCAGCCCAGCCCCTGCCCCAGCCCCAGCCCAGCCCCAGCCCCTGATCTGTTGTCTGCCTCTATAAGTTTGTTTGTTTGTTTTTGTTTTTCTTTCAAAAAATATACACTTATGAGTGAGATCATATGATATTTGCATTAGCTTTTCTTTTCTTAGTTTATCTGTATTGTTGAAAGTATTGTAGATTTCCCTTTGATTGTTTTTTAGCCATTGACCACCTCTACCCCGCACCTGCCCTTCCCAGGTCTTCACCGCTCTATTGTCTGTGTCCATGGGTTATGCATACCTGTATATATAAAAGACTAAGTGTCTGTCCATCCAACCGGTAGCTATGACACACATTGACCACCAGGGGGCAGATGCTTCATGCAGGAGCTGTCATGATGCGCACTGGCCATTTAAAAATAAATGGCACCATGGACCTGGCGCTGACAAACCAACACTCGGCTTCTCCCAAGTGGGACACAGGTGTACAGGGCCACCTCGGAAGGCACATGGGCATTCTTTCATTATTGTCAGCTGAACCCAAGGCGCTAGGCAAAGCCACATCTTGGATACACATTTACCAAAAAGGCAGATGTGTTATCACCAGTGACTCTTACCATTGCCCAGGTGTCGGGGAGTGGACTTTGATATGTAAATCCAGTCTAGCACTGGGAATGAGGGAATGAATAGGACCTGGGCCCACCCAAGCTCCTTTGATCCTAAGTTTTGGTGAAACCCCCTGGTATTTGGGATATAAATAAACACACTGCATTGGCTCTGGGTCACTGTCTCTCCCTCAGAAGAGGGCAGCGGTCCACCCGGTTCCCAGCTTTTTTCTTCCATTTTGTGTCTTGTCTCTCTCTTTCATATTTGCTCAATCCCCAGCCCCTATTCTCGAAGAACCAGATCATCTCTCTTTCCGTGCTGGACGCGGAAATGAGAGACCCTGTCATACACAGGCCCCACCACCACCCTGGAGCAACACCCTACCAAATCGCAGCCAATGCTGCCAAGACCCCATGAAATATGCAGCCCACAGCCTGGACCAGCCCAGAAACCGTCACTGTGGGTGCCAGGTAACAATGTCACGTAGCAATGCCCGGCTTCCTCTCCCTAGCCACTAGCCGCCTTGCAGTTTCTTCAGGCCAGGAACACGACTGCCTTTATAGCCAGGTGCAAACATTTTACAGTTCAACCAAATGTCTGTGAAGCATTTTCATGTGCTTCATCTCATTTGATCCTCACAGAAGTCCTGGACTAGGTAGATAGGAGACTTGGGGGAATCCTATTTTCTTTTCATTAGCCAGAAAATGGAAATTTAGAAAGTTTAGAAACTTGACCCGACTGAAGAGATTTAAGAAGTGATGGACCTTGAAAGTGATTTCAGATTTTCTCACTGCACAGAATATAGTCAAACGCTGCTGCTGTTAAATATTTTATCCTTTGTTCTCTCTTCGTGATCTACATAATAATCTGCTTCGTGTTGATATTTACTGCTGAGTTTCTGACAATTACCTGAAAGAGAAGTTGGGATGCTTTACTGGGCTGGAAAAGTTTTAGCTACATCAGAAAGCAGGTCTAATGAAGCAAGTTTATTCTATATCTATAAAAGGCTAAGTTGACTCGTGCATGCGCGGTACATACAAAGCTCTCGCTGGTGCCAATCACATGTGTGTTTTGATCTGTCATTGTCGATTGTGAATTTGGTTTACACTTCTATTATAGAGAAAGGGTGAATGGCGATATTAAAATATTTATTCTAATTCATTTACTTTCAATGTGCATGAATTCGTGCACTGGGACACTGGTATGATTATAATATCATTACCCAACCACCCCACCCCCACTTTTCCTCTGAGGTTTGAGGGTCTGTTCTGTGCTTCCAAGTCTCTGGATCTGTTTTGTTCATCAGTTTATTTTGTTCATTAGATTCCACATATGAGTGAGATTGTGTAATAATTGCCTTTCTCTGACTGGCTTATTTCGCTCAGCATAATGCTCTCCAGGCTCCTCCATGCTGTTGCAAATGATCAGAGTTCTTTCTCACAGCTGCATAGTATTGCACCTCCCGGTGGGAATCATGAAAACGTGAAGCAGACTGAACCCCCGAGAATACACATTCGTTTCTTTCTGGGGAGAGGTCAGTGCACTGCCTTCTATGTCCCTCTCCTGATGTTTTAAAAACAAACTGTGTGAGAGTGTGTGTTGCAACTCCAAGTGTATGTTGACATAGTCCTTAGTAACATGGGACTTGGTGCCCAAAACTTTAGTTCTCATGTTGGGTTTCATAAGCTGGCAGTGCTTATGCTGCCCACATGAAGCCCAGTGGTCAGAGAGCACGGCAGTGGGAGCAGACTCACTGGTCTCTGTTCTCCGCTCCCTGACCCAGGTCCTGGAGGGTGGGCTGTGTCTGGTGGCCTCTCAGCTCTGCATCCACATGACCCTTGTGCCTTGTTAATGAAGGTGTCATCTTGGGCTGGTGTCCTCTCACTCTGTGTGACCTCAGCACCCCTGGCCTAGCAGCCTCAGAGATGCTCCAGGCACGGCCAGAGGAGCCCTGGCACAGGAGGCCACAGCACTTCCAGGTGTGGCTCAGAGGCGAGAACAGAATGCGGGGAGACCCTCGCGGCCCACCTGCCAGAGGGAGGTTCTGCATGTGCTGCTGGTCTGCTCTGACCCCTGGAGGGTTCTGGTCCACTTCCTGGCACACGTGACCCCCAGAGGAGACCTGTGTGGAACCCAACTCCCTCAGGGGTGTTGGGTGCCAATGGTTTGGATTCCCTGAGAGCAGCTTCTATGCCCGTTTCAGCTTGGAAATTCTGTGAATAGAGGCAGGGACACATTTTACTGCCTGTTCAGATCATGATTAGATTTTGCAAAGAACTCAGTCATTCCACACAGAGGAGGACCATAATGCCACTCTCCCTGGGAAGTGCGAGCAGGCTGTGTCTATGTCTCAGGGAGAACATCTCATTGGCAGACTCTGTTCCCTGGCAACCTGTGACCTCAGGCCAACCAGACCATGCCGCATCCCAGTCAAAGCCAGACGGGACCAGACGCATGATGAGTATTGAACGAAATGAAATCTAAGGAAGATAGGCGGGGTGACATCTTAGACCTAACTTTTCATGCCCCATTATCTTCTATAAAGAGCACCATTTGCCTGCAATGCATTTGTGGCTGGTCCTACTGGCCTTGCCTAATTTTTTAATTTTTTTTTTTACTGATTTCAGAGAGCAAGGAAGAGGGAGAGGGAGGGAGAAACATCGGTGATAAGAATAGCTAGCTGATTGGCTGCCTCCTGCACGCCCCACGCTGGGGGCCAGCCTGAACCCCAGGTGTCAGAGCACAGCCCAGCGGGAGCCCAGCACAAGCACTGCAGAGCTCGTGGTCTGACTGGAACTGAGTCTGGGCAGAGCTGGCAGGGGGTCTTGGGAGCCGGAGAAGCCGGAGAGGCTGTGAGTGTATACAGATGAGTCTTCATTGCAGAAGCCAGTGGCTACATAGCCATCAGACAGAACAGTCTCCACACCCAAGTCCATGCAGGCAGGCAGCGGACACCGGCTGGTGGACATACCTCTTCCCCACGAAGCAGCATCCGTGCCCCCACGAAGCCATCACAGCTTTAGCTCTCCAGCAGACTTCTCACTCCATCCCAGCTGCTCTCTCCAGCAGGCTTCTCACTACCTCCTAGCTGCTCTCCTCAGCAGACTTCTCACTACCTCCCACCTGCTCTCTCCAGCAGACTTCTCGCTACCTCCCACCTGCTCTCTCCAGCAGACTTCTCACTACCTCCCAGCTGCTCTCTCCAGCAGGCTTCTTCTCACTACCTCCCAGCTGCTCTCTCCAGCAGACTTCTCACTACCTCCCAGCTGCTCTCTCCAGCAGGCTTCTTCTCACTTCCTCCCAGCTGCTCTCTCCAGCAGACTTCTCACTACCTCCCAGCTGCTCTCTCCAGCAGGCTTCTTCTTATTCCATCCCAGCTGCTCTCTCCAGCAGATTTCCCACTCCAGCCGACTCCATCCAACTAGCTGGTCAGTACCTACGTTTACACTCTTTAGACAAGGCTTCAGGCCAACAGTGACATCAATCACACTGGCTACAGAAGGGCACAGTGTGCCATGTGTCCTTGCACTGCTCACGGTATATTGGCCTGATGAGGATTCCCAGGCTCAGAGTCCTGAACATCCCATTGAGGCGCGTGCCCAGGGTGGCCTGTGGCCATTCTGGTGTAGTGACAAGGCCTCTGTGCTCCACTGGCCTTGACTATCCGGGGACCTGGCATGGTTCCCACACCAGGCATGAGCCCTGACCTGGAAGTGAACCATGACCCCCTGGTTCATAGATCAACACTCAACCACTGAGCCACACCGGCTGGGCCTAGTTTTTTAAAAAAATAAATTTATCAACCAGGTAATATTTTGGCATTAAGAGGAGAACTGATTTCTCTAAATGACAGTGACTAATTATACCTATAGTAGAGTGCTACTCTTCCCCTTCAAGTTGGGAGGTTACCAGGATTGATTAATTAATTGCTTAATTTAATTACATATTGAACCTGTGCAAGGCTCTGCCCAGCCTGGAAATCACCTGCTGGCTTCTTCCATCTGATGAGCCCGTGCACACGTCCGGCTTTCCTGAGCCCCTCTGTGTGCTCTGGCTCCAGCCCCGCCACCCTGGCAGTTGAGCCTCTGGGTGCCACCGCTGCCTCTACAGTACAGCTGATTGGGAGGTGGGGGTGGGGGTGGGGCAGACTGGTCAGGGTCTCTTCTGGGCATTGACACAAAAATACAGAAAGAAGTTGGCAGTCTATTGTGAGAATTGCCCATAAAGCTAACTAGTGAGAAGGCAGAAAATGGGGCAAGAAGGTTCTCTCAGTGCCTGTGTGTGGCCTCTGAGAGTTCTATCGGAGACAACAGCAACACAAACATGGGAGACATGGCCCCACCATTTCACTCAGGGGTTAGAGCATGGCTGCAGGCTGCAGGGTCTCAGGTACAATTCCAGCCAAGGGCACTTACCTCATTGCAGGCCTGATCCTCGACCCAGTCAGGGCAAGTGCAGGAGGCAACCAATCAAAGTGTCTCTCTCACATTGTGTTTCTCTCTCTGTGTCTCCCCCTGCCTTCAACCCTCTAAAAATCAAGGGGGAAAATACCCTTGGGTGAGGATTACCCAAAATATAAAAGAATTTGGGGGGGGGGGGGAAGCAGGACAAAAATGAACCTAAAAGCTTTACTTCTCTCAATGAACTGAAATTAAAGTTAGTGAAAACTGTTTCTCTTTTTGCCTTAACTCCTAATGCGCCCAGCCTGCGTTCTGACCGACCCTGGGCACTTCTAATTAGCCTTTTCTTGGGTGTAGGTATCTCTTGCTACACATGGTGCCTTTGGAACTTGTACTGAAACACAATATGGTCCCATCCCCTCGCATGTGGAGGTGAATGCCTGGAGGTGAACGCCTCAGCTGTGCATCCTGGGAAGGGAGTGCAGGTGCCTGCTGGGGGCTGAGCCCACAGGACATGGAGTGACGCCCGTGGAAGGAGGGCTCAATGGGAGACTGAGAAGTCTGACAATGGTCAGAGTTCCTGCAGATGAGAGGCCTCCATGCAATCCGTGGTGATCAGGTCAGCTCAGGGTTCATGGCTGAAACGTGAGGACGTCCACCTTTGGGATCTTAGTGACACCACATGAGCCTCGGAGCTGGTATGCTCTCCCCCACACCCACCCCGCCACCCCGCCTCCTAGTGCCCCACACCCACAGGCGCTTTGTTGTGGGTGGAATTAGGACCCGGGCAGCTTGGAGAGTCCCGTTTCTTTTCCTGTTTACTAAGGAGCTTTTCCTTCTCTGTTCACCGGTTTTTCTTACTTTTGTTTCTCTGGAACCATCTGGTCCTGGCAGGTGCGGGTGTCCCGCCCAAGCCCTGGGGGTGCTTCCTGGTGGATGTAGGCCCAGCCCAGCACACAGGTGCCACTCATGCTCAGCCCCCAGCCTCCTGCCCCTCTGCCTCAGGGCACCTGCCTGGAGTGAATTAGGCCCCTTTGCTCCCTACCCTGGGCTGCAGCCTCCAAGCAGAACAGCTGCTGCAGCCCCGGGCCCCCCCACAAGCCCCCCAGTTGTTTCCCTGACTCACACTCCTGTGTGATCCTCCCCCTTGGTCATGCTTCCTCCTTCCTCCTAATCGCGTGCCCAGGAGCCCTGACCTCCGCTCCTGCTTCTAGGGAATCTGCTTGAGAAACTGGTGCACCTACCGCTTGCAGGGAAAATGGATGCTTCAAAGTAAAACACATTTTCCCTCTCATTTTGGACTTTTCCTCTAATTCCCAGTATTAGCCATAGCTTCTGAGCTTTATGAGAGCATGAGTGACTAATGTGTCTCATTCGTTTAGAATTAAATGGTGACTGCTATGGAAAGAGACCTAGCACTGTTACAGAGAACCAGAATACACCAAGCTGCTCAGAGAGTTTGGAGTCACACTATGATTATTACGTGCGGGCTCAGAGAAAAATGCCTTTCAAATTCTGGGCAAAGCTACAAGCAGAACTTCCCTTTTTATTGAAGAGCCAGTCCCGTGTGCTTAGTGGTTATCTCGCTGCTGGCCTTGAAAACAACACAGTTCTATCCAATTAAAAAATGCACCTGGCGTGGCATTGAGAGTATGGACATAGCTAGTCTCTGGCCTACAAGGTCAGACGGCTAAGTTTATCTTCCTCATTATTCAAGCAGGCTAGAAAGCAAAGTGATTATTTTTTTTTAGAATAAGAGTCCATCTAAAAAAATAGCAGGAGTTTTACAAAAATAGGGGTTAGCCTTCTCAGCACTTGGCCATGGAGGTGGCGGGGGGGAGGGGTCATTAAGAGAGAGATCTGGTCCCCTGTCTCTTGAATGTACCCCCGTCCCATGCCTTTGGCCTTCACTGTTGAAGAACTACTCCCTTGGGTTTTAAAGGGTCACTGGGCCTTAGCGAACCTCTGAATGATGTGACCTTGTGAGGTTTAGAAACACAGTTGACCCTTAAACAACGCAAGGCTCAGGGGCGCCAACCCCTGCACAGTCAAACACCTGCATTGACTTCTGATCCCTCCAAGCAAACTCCCAGTAGCCTACTGTTGGCGGGAGCCTTACCAATAACAAACAGTCAAGTAACGCACATTTTGTATGTTACATGTTACAGACTGTGTTCTTCCAATAAAGAGAGTTAGAGAGAAAATGTTATTAACCAGGTAACTGCCACGTGTCCAAAATGGAAATCATCCCCACTGTGTCTGTAGATGCTTATGGCATACAAAGGGTTAAGAAAGTCATAAGGAATAGAAGATATTTTATAAAAAGCTGCGTATACGTGGACTTGCCCAGTTCACACCAGGCTTGCTTCAAGGTCACCTGTAAAGGGTTAAGTAGGCAGCCTGGCGGCGGTGATGGGGAGGGGGATCTGCCTGTGCGACCAGTGCAGCACTAGTGGCCCGGATGGGACTGCTCGGAGATTCCCCGGTCACATCCCTGTTCCTCCTGTTTCCGTGGCTCCATACCACAGGGCTTTTTATTCTCTATTGAAACTATTGAAACGGGAATTTTTAGGCATGAAAAAGACAGGTCTAGGAGCTTACAGAAATTTTAGAAGTTAAGGGGACCATGACAAAAACACAGGGCTGCAGAGCAGCAGAAGTTATATTTCCATAGAACAGGGGAGCTGAAAAGCTGCATCAGGTGCATTTCCATTGGATCAGGGAGCTGGGAACAGCTGAAGGTCTACATTTGCAAACTAAAGGGAAGGAGCCCCTCATCCAGAAGGAGAGGAAAGCCAAGGGAGAATAGGAAAACAATAAGGAAGGACAGGGAGAACGTCACATGTCCCCTGTGAGGTTCAACCTTTGACCTCAGAAGTTATTATAGTAACCAGTCTAAGGGAGTAGTGGCCAGCTTTTATAGGCCCCAGGGAAAAGGGACTCAGCGGGGACCCTTTCACCTCCCCACATGGGAGTGTATGCTGTGGGAGTCTCTCTCTCCCCACGCAGGAGTCTGTGCTGTGGGAGTCTCTCCCCTCTCCTCTGTGCTGTGAGAGTCTCTCTCCTCCCCACGGGGGAGTCTGTGCTGTGAGAGTCTCTCCCCTCCCCTTGGGGGAGTCTGTGCTCTGGGAGTCTCTCCCTTCCACATGCGGGAGTCTGTGCTGTGGGAGTCTGCATTTGTTCCTTAATACATTTCCACCTGTGCTCTACCACCTTCTGTCTGTGGATTCGTTCTTCAACTCTGATGCAGAAAGAGCCCAGGAACCATCTGGCCCAGGGGGACACAGCTTGTTCCAGTCCAAAACTCCCGCTTCTCTATGACCCGGTACTCCTCTCAGCCCATGAAGCTGTTGCAGAACCAAAGAACACCAAGGACCCTTCTTTCAGAGAAATGGAGGGACACTGTTTAATACGCAGGCGGACTCAGGGAACAGCCCTCCAGATCTGAGTGAAGGAACATGCATGGGGCCCTGCCTTATATTCCTCCCTCCCTCCCTCCCCCCCTCCCTCCCTCCCTCCCTCCCTCCCTCCCTCCCCCCTCCCTCCCTCCCTTCCCCCCTCCCTCCCTCCCTCCCTCCCTCCCTCCCTGTGATCTTTGTCCCACAAACATGGATTATGCTTCCGGTCCTTTTCGATGGCCTTGCAAAAAGGCCCCCAGGTGTTGGGGAATCTCCAGGCCATATCTGATGGTCTGGCCTGGCGCTAGTGTTAATAACCCTCCCTCCGGGGCAGTGCACTGTTCACAGTAACAGGTTCTGGGAGACCAGTATCTGGGAAGGAGAGAGGGACTTAATTATAGGTTATCAGGAATGTACACTGAGATTGCTGGCTTGGATTCAGGTCACTAGCTCCACATATCAGGATTACATTGGAATTAGTCCTTTTTAGCCTTCTCAAAGGGAGCACCACAGTGAAGGAGTTAGAGCAGAATTAGGTGGAGAGGGGAGGGTGAGAGAGGGAGGAATGGGCTGAAACAAACCGAAAATGTGTTTTGCAGGAAACAGGATGCAGAAAAACATGAGGGATAGCAGAAACACAGGGTGTTTTGAAACAAGAGTGTTTTTCTTGCAAGTGACAGACAATGTTGCAAAAAGGCCAGGAACCAATCAGAGAGCGGCACCACAGGGAGCTCCTTAGCTGACATCAACAGCAAGCAGAAGGCTAGGGGCAGCCCATGTGAATCTCAGTCCAGGAGATAAGACCTGGGGACAATTCCTGCTCACAGTTCAGTATCAACAGTTTGCTTGAAATACCGTTCCCCTGGGCCCATGCTACAGTTCTAGCTGGTAGGGGAAGGGCAGCTGTAAGAATGGAATCTGTTGTTTATAAGCTATCTGTGCACATAAAAGGCTAAGCGGCTGTCCGACCAGTGGTAGCTATGATGTGCACTGACCACCTGGGGGCAGATGCTCAAAGCAGGAGCTGCTGAGCTGCAGTGGCAGAGGTGGTTCTCCGGTGATGTACCTGGGAACCAGAGAGGAGGGAGCCTGATTTCTCACAGGGCCATGCGATTCCACCCTTGGCCATGGGTTATGTTGTTGCAGGGACACTGTCGGCCCCGTATCTGGCTTACTGCTGAGCTGCGGTGAGGGTAGACACCCTTCTAGCTGCAGCCCCGCCCCAGGAGCAGCCCGCCAGGGAGGGACCATGGGAGGTTGGCCCCAGGGCATGCCCAGCCCATCTCACCCAGGCCCACCCCACCAGCCACCTTCTAATTTCTTTTCAATGTGCATGAATCCATGCACCGGCCACTAATTCACTGAGTTAGCTGTAGGAAAGTGATGGTGCTTGCAGACCCTGGGGCACTGGAGGACGTGCTGCAATAACACAAGCAGGGCTCTAAACATCTGGCGTTGGCAGACTGGGGGGGGGGGGGGCGTTACTCAGAGAAGAAGATGCATTTTAAGTGCAGGTCAAAGGCAGGGTCTATCTCAAGGGAAACCACATTCCAGGCCATCTTTGTGCGTTCCCAGGCCCATCTTTGCGGGTTCCCGGGCCCGTCTTTGCAGTTTCCCGGGCTCATCTTTGTGGGTTCCTGGGCCCATCTTTGCGAGGAGGATGGTGGAAAACAGACCCTGGGACTCACTAGTGTTGGATGTTTCCCACCCTCTAGCCCTATGGTAAGGGCTGGTTTGAAATGAAATGTCAGAGCAGTTTCTTTCAGGGTATTACGCCTGCTGCTCTCTGATCGCAGGCCATCTGAGTAAAGCACCACAAAGATTCAGCTTGTCTCTTCGCATTGACTCACTCGGGTAGCGAGAGGCAGCAGGGCCTCTCTGTCCACGTCACTGCTGGCTGCACCTTCCTAGGGGAAGGAGCCTTGTTTGTCACCTTTTGATGCTTCCCATTTCCCAGCATGAGTAAGGCACTCAGTACATGTCTGTCATCAAGTGGAGTTGGCCTTTTTTCTAGGTAGGATTGTATTGTACTTTTCACTTCACATTTTAATAGAAGATGGGAAGGGGCTATGTAGACGGAACAAATTCTTAAATGTATATTGCATAGTACATGCTGTGTATTGAGGTTAATCTGAACACTCACAACCTGCAGAGAGAGGAGGGAAATGCTGGATATTGGTGCTAGGTAAATGCCATCACATTGGTCTCACCCAAATGAGCAAATCATACATTGAAGAGTAAGAATGTCCAGGGCATTGTTCACAGCCCTCCAGGAGGTCATGGAAGCTGCCAGCAGCCTGTGGAGCAGCCTGCTCCTCTGCCTCACAGAGCCTGGCGAGAGCGGGTCTCGTTCCCACGCTCTGGTTTCTAGAGCTCCATGCAGAATGACCGCGAGGTGCCGACCATGTTCTTCTCAAAGGGCTCGTTACACTGCTTGTTCTGAGCTTCCATGAACTGACTTTTCCAACCTCCCAGGACTCCTGAGAAGAGCAGTGTAATAATATCTTTATGAACTTTGACCATTGTTTGTTTGGGTAATCCCTTTCCTCTCAATACTTAGGTTTCTCCCATAACATCAGCTCATTATCCTGCTGCATTGAATGAGAAGTGAAGCTACAGGTCATACTCCCCAGGGCACAGTGAAGCCCTTGTAAGCAGGGAGCTGCGTTCTGAGCACTGGGGAGGGGCTGCAATCCAGTTCCTGGTTCTCTGACTCTCGGCTTTGGACCCTGAACTCTCTCACCCACAGTCCTTTGTGGCCCCTCAGGATACCTCACAGTTTATATAAGTTCACTGGATCTCGTTTTCTTGTCTTCTCTTTCTGGGTCGCTGAGCACTGATGTGAGTGGCTGCCTCTTCAGAGCAGCTTTATTTGTAGCTTTATTCAGGCAGAATTCATAGTTAAATACAAGTGAGAATTCTCCTTTCCAAACTGGATTATCATTGCTCTTAACATATGAATAAGTTCAAGCAATCTATACTAATAATAAAGGGTAATATGCTAATTACATTGGACGTCTTCCGGATGTCCTTTCGGACATTCTTCTAGACAAAGCCACAGTGGCTGTAAGGGCTGAGGGCCGGCAGCCATGGCAGCTGTGAGGGCCAGTCTAGCGCCAAGGTCCTTTTTGCAGAGGCTGTGGGAGAAGGCGCCGCAGGAGAAGGCAGAAGGGAGAAGGTGGCAGTTAGCCATTAGGGGTATCAGGCCAGGAGGGGAGAGCAGTTAGGCAGTTAAGGGGATCAGACCGGCAGGGGAGCAGTTAGAGGCATCAGGCAGGCAGGCAGGTGAGTGGTTAGGAGCTAGTGGTTCGGATTGCAAGAGGGATCCCAAATTGGAGAGAGTGCAGGCCGGGCTGAGGGGACCCCCCCCCCCCAATCCCATGCTTGAATTTCATGCACTGGGCCTCTAGTCTATCTATATAAAAGGCTAATGTACTAAGTATTCTTCCCACTTTCCCACTGGTCCTGTCACTATGACGACTTGATTTATAGCCAAGTGGAAACGCTTTATACTTTAACCAAATGTCTGTGAAGCATTTTCCTGTGCCTCATCTCATTTGATCCTCACAGAAGCTCTGGAGTAGGTAGATAGGAGACTTGGTGGAATCCTATTTTCTTTTCATTAGCCAGAAAATGGAGATTTAGAAAGTTTAGAAATTTGACCCAACTGAAGAGATGTAAGAAATGGTGTACGTTGAAAATGACTTCAGGTTTTCTCACTGCAGAGAATATAGTCAGACACTGCTGCAGTAAAATATTTTACCCTTTGTTCTCCCTGTGTGATCCACAATAATAACCTGCTTCGTGTTGATATTTACTGCTGTGTTGCTGATAATTACCTGAAAGAGAAGTTGGGGTGCTTCACTGGGCTGTAAAAAGTTTAGCTGCATCAGAAAGCAGGTGTAATGAAGCAAGTTTATTCTATGTCTATAAAAGGCTAAGTAGACTCGTACATGCACGGTACATACAAAGCTCTCGCTGGCGCCAGTCACATGCGTATGTTTCCAGCTGTCATTGTCAATAGTGAATTTGGTTGACACTTCTATTATAGAGAAAGAGTGAATAGCAATATTAAAATATTTCTTCTAATTAATATCCTTTCAATGTGCACGAATCCATGCACTGGGCCACTAGTATAATAGAAAGGATTGGTAGAGTTGTTTAACTTTGGTTCATGCTTATGCAATAGATTATTCATTCATATCTTTAGCTTCAATAACTAAAAATGGTCAGAGAGACTATAGAAAGTGATTTCTCTCCTGATTGCTCCACGCTGTCTGATTCATTTAAGCCAAGCACGTCAAACTTGCTGCCCATGGGCTATATGCGGCCCACAACGAATATTTTTGTGGCCCAGCCAATATAAAGGTATGTAAGAAACATGTTAATAAAAATGTAGTAACTTAATTTTTACAATATCCTGTTATACATAACTGGGGGTCCAGTGCACGAATCCATGCACCTTGAAAGGAACTGTGGGCCATGAGGCTGTGGTGGGCACGGGGGTGGGTCTCGGTCCATCCTCTGTGACCCCACCCGGCCCCTCCCGCTGCAGCCCAGGTCCACTGTCTGCCTCAGCCCCCCTCCCGCCTCCACCTCTCACACCCACTGATGGTGCCATCCCACTCGCACCTGCAGCCAGCACTAGCAGAGGGTGCAAGTGGGGCCATTGCCAGCAGTGGGTGTGAGCGGCAGCTGCCAGGCCCATTAGCCCCTCTGGAGTGGGAGGAGGTGGAGAAACCCCCAGGGGCGATTGGGGCCGGCAGCCGCCACTCACACTGAGTGATCAGGGCTGGTGCGGGGGGCCAGGAGCGGGTGCAAGTGGGTCTGGTGCCAGCAGCAGGTGCAAGGGCTAGGCAGGACCTTGGTGCGCAGGAGCAAAGAATTTTCAGTAACCACCAGAGACTCACCCAGATGACAGCACTCTTGGTCTGGCTCCCCCACCTACCTGCTCCACCATACCACTGTAGCCGGCGCCTGCTATGTTCGGTGCATGCCCCCTGGTGGTCAGCACATGTCATAGCAACCGGTTCGGTTGTTCCTCTGTTTAGTCTATCTGCATATTAGCCTTTTATTATGTAGGATTAGAGGCCCGGTGCACAAAATTTGTGCACAGGGCATGGTTCCTCAGCCGGGCCTGCACCCTCTCCAGTCCGGGACCCTTCAGGGGATGTCTGAGTGCTACTTTAGGCCCTACAGGATCGGGCCTAAACCTCTCACAACCCTGGACCGCTGGCTCCTAACTGCTCGCTTGCCTGCCTGCCTGATCGCCCCCTAACTGCCCCCCTGACGGCCTGATAGCCCCTAACGGCCTCTGCCTTGGCCCTGCCACTGTGGCTTTGTCCAGAAGGATGTCCAGAAGACATATGGTCTAATTACCATTTTACCCATTTATTAGTATAGATTATTAATAATGAACTATAATGTCCACTAATGACTGGTTACTATAATCATGCTACATTTATTTCCCTTATGCGCCTTACGCTCAGGCACACCATTTCTCTCTACTAATATCAGCAGTGAATATTTTAGCAGCTGACATTCCCCTTCCCGGAGTGCCTCTCCATCACCTCGAAAATGCCAGAAAGAGGCTTCCCCTGGGATGCAGATGGGAAAGCGATGGCAATCGCCAATGACTAAAAGTGGTCGAGGGAGGAGAAGTCCCTCCCCACCACCCACCAGAAGGCGACGTTCTCCCTCTCCTGCTCCACCTCCTCGGCGGCGTTGGTCTCCCACACCACCACCACAACGAAGGACTCCTTCTCCTCCCCCTCGTCGGCGCTCACCTTCCCCAAAAAGATACTCTCCTCCAATACAGAGGAGATACTCTCCTTCCCCACCTCCGAAGAGAATAACAGCTTCTCCCCCACCCCCTCCTAAACGAAGGGCATCACCATCTCCACCACCAAAGCGTCGTGTCTCCCATTCTCCGCCTCCCAAACAAAGAAGCTCCCCAGCCAACAAGAGACGTTCACCTTCATTGTCGTCAAAGCATAGGAAAGGGTCTTCCCCAGGCCGATCTACCCAGGAGGCCCGGTCACCACAACCAAACAAACGGCATTCGCCCTCACCACGGCCTCGAGCTCCTCAGACCACCTCAAGTCCTCCACCTGTCTGAAGAGGAGCCTCATCATCACCCCAAAGAAGGCAATCCCCATCTCCAAGTACTAGGCCCATTAGGAAAGTCTCCAGCACTCCGGAACCCAAAAAAGACAAAAAAAGTTGCCTCACCAAGCCCTCAGTCTGTAAGGAGAGTCTCATCCTCCCGATCTGTCTCAGCATCTCCTGAGCCAGCAGCTAAAAATACCCCAGCACCTCCATCTCCTGTCCAGTCTCAGTCACCCTCTACCAACTGGTCACCAGCGGTACCTGTCAAAAAGGCTAAAAGCCCAACACCAAGCCCATCACTGGCGAGGAATTCAGACCAAGAAGGGGGTGGAAAGAAAAAGAAGGAAAAGAAGGACAAGAAACACAAAAAGGATAAGAAGCACAAGAAACACAAAAAACACAAGAAAGAAAAGGCTATGGCTGCAGCTGCTGGAACTCCTGCAGCCATTGCTGCTCCCACCACCACATCAGTACAAGAAGAACTGGAGGCAGAGCCAGAGCCCAGGAAGGAGACTGAAAGTGAAGCTGCAGATAACCTTGACGACTTAGAAAAGCACCTGCGGGAAAAGGCCCTGAGATCAACGAGGAAGGCTCAAGTGTCCCCACAGTCTTAGGTGGAAATGTTTGTTATGATGTAAATTTTATTTGGTTTGTACTCAATTCAATTTCAAAAAATGCTAAAATGTGTTTGAACTTTAGACTATAACATTTGTTGTAATAATTGCTAGGTTGAAGTTCACCATGTAAAAAAGGGCATGGATTTACATTGCAAAAGGTGTCCACAGTGTATTAGTGACATTCTTTTATTGACAGCTGACATAAATTCATTTAGAGTGAAATATTTTAAGCCAAAAAAAAGTTACCTGTTTTAAAAAGGGGCTTTAAATATTGTTGGCATTTTTATGGTTTCTTTAAGTGCCCCTGGCTATTCCCAGAGGTGTTCTTCCTTTTTTTTTTTCTTTTCCTTTTCTCATTTGAGTCTTAGCACCCATTTAAGTTATGATACTTCCAACCTTGTATGGTTTGCAATTGCCCAGAAATAAGACCACTGTTGAACTACTACAAAAGTATAAATGAATGTTTTAATGCCACCATCTTTCCTGTTGCCTGTGGAGTCTCTGCTGAAATGAATCAGGATCAAGCTCTAGGAAGAGACAGAAAATGAAAGCATGCTGTTTGCCAGGACGCTGTGGGTTAATACTGATGTGTAACAAGTTGATTTGGAACACTGGAATTTCATTCTATTCTGTTGTGTTTTTTTTGTAAAGGCAGTTAACTAGTCCCAGGAAGGATCCTTCAGTTATGTCAGTTTTGTTCTTTGAAATGTCATGGCTCCATTCATAATTTTGTCTTATTCTTCCAATTGGTATATACAACTTCAAAACTCTTGTATTTGGAAAACTGGAAGGGCCCAGACTTTGAAATAGTGTCTTGTTTTCACTGTTTCATTTTTTTGTTTTTTTTTTGTTTGTTTGTTTGTTTTTAACTAAACCTATATAAAGCTTTAACAGAATAAACAGAATGGATTAAACAGAATAAATTTCTAAATTAAAAAAACACGTATTTTTATTAATTTCAGAGAGGAAAGGAGAGGGAGAAAGAGAAACATCAATGATGAGAGAGAATCATCAATCAGCTGTCTCCTGCATGCTCCCCACTAGAGAGATCAAGCCTGCAATCAGGACATGTGACCTGACCAGGAACCAAACTGTAACCTCCTTATTCATGGGTCAATCATTGAGCCATGCTGGCCAGGCCAGAATTTTCTTTTACATTTTTCATTTTAACATGTGAACTTAAATGAGCTTGTTTTGGTCTTAAAAATCTTGCTGATATTTTAATCAAATCATAATAAATTTATAATCAACATTAGGAGATTGACATCATTATGGTTTGTTGTTGGTTTTTTTTTTACCCAAGAATTACTGTCCAGTTGTTCAAGTGTCCATTATTGGGTAGCATTTAAAAATTTTATTTATACAGATTGTGCACATTTTTGTTAAGATCATTCCTAGGCATCTTATGTTTTGTTGCCATTATACATTTTCTTTGATTATATATTTCATGTACTGTTTTAAAGGATATGTATTTATATGCATGTTAGCTCTCTCTCTCTCTGAAATAGATTAAAAATATGAAATGAGTAAGATTATTAATTGTTAGCAAAAAATCAATATGAACTTTTGTTTCTTCACCATATAAGAAGTATTCAGACATTTTGGGAGTACCTGTCTATCACCATTTCCTGAACAAAGATTTTTTAAAATATATGGTAATACTGATTTTCAGAGAGAGAGGAAGGGAAAGGGAGAGAGAGACTGAAACATTGATGAGATAGAGATATCACTTCAATCAGCAGCCTCCTGCATGCCCCCTTCTGGAGATTGAACCCACAACCCTGGCATGTGCCCTGACCAGGAATTGAACCAGCAACCTCTTGGTGCCTGAGAGAATACTCAGTCCACTGAGCCACACCAGCCAGGCTGAAGTGAGACTTAACAATTAAACTAAAGTAACTTATTCTGAACTGAATAATTATGTCAATGAATGCGGAACAATCTACTAATTTATCTTGTGGATGTAAAACTTTTATTTAAAGTTTCAAAGGTGAGATCGCAGCATTGGACTTGTAAGGATATAGGCTGCTTGAAGAAGGGGGCAGGCAGACTGCCTTGGACAGCGCCAGAATTGATGGTGCTGAGCAGAGGTAGGAAAGAGGCGGCCAGCCAGTTCATTTGGCTGCAGCTGGCCACTGAGTAAGATGCGCTTTCATTCCTCTCTGAGAACCGGCCCATTTTACCCAGTTCGATCAACATGCATTTCAGGGAAATGCTCATGATAGCTTCTAAAGGACAAGGAACCAACAGCATATTGAAAAGGTATAGTTTGGCAGTGGGTCCTCCCAAAAAAGATCCCAAAGTTAATGGTGTCCAATCAGCAGCATACAAGCTTTTTTCAGAAAAAAGTGGAGGAGTTCAGACAAAAAGCCTTAGAGGAAAAAAGGAGAAAAGAAGAACTAGTGAAAAAGTGAATTGAGCTAAAACATGAGAAGAAAGTAAGAGCCATGGCCAAGAGGACAAAGGACAATTTCCATGGTTAAATGGAATTCCTGTTGAGGAAAAGTCAAAGAAAAGACAGGCAATGGAAAGCCGCTAGTCAGGGAACAGACCAAGAGTATGAGCTGTAAGAATTCTTAGAATACGATCAAGCAGCATCAGAGCAAGAACCTCCCCCCAAAGTTGAAAGTAAACCAAAAGGTCCCCCTTTAAAGTGCCCCACTCTCATGAACTTCACTGACCTACTCAGGCTGGCTGAGAAAAAGCAATATGATCTGAGAGTCCATGTCCTGCATGGTTCTGGGTTTGGGATCTGCAGAAGGCCTGTGGGCAAATGATGAGACAAGACAAGAAATAATAATGTGGAAATAATGGGGGCCAGGCGGAGAGTCCAATGCAAGGGCAAGGACTTCACTGGTGCCCAGGCCCTGACAGCCTTTTATTCAATTTTAGATACACATATTGCCCTTAGGCGGCAATTCTGGTAACAGACAGACTATTTTAAAGGTCAGTAAATATTAGTAAAGATTTACTTTGAGACTATTTGGTCAGGAAATTGCTTGAGCCACCATTGTCTCAACTAAACAATCAGTGCATAGCTTTGGCCCTTGCCAGAGCTCAAGGTTCACGAGCCTTCTGCATTCCTTGTTTACACTTTTCTGATAGGGAAGGCAATGGGTAGCTTCCAACATCTCCCCCTTCTCTTTTTCTTAATAAATGTTGAAAAGTGAATGCCACCTGAAGGGTTCAATCCTTTTAAGACCCTTCATCCCACATCTGCAGACTAGAAATAAACATAAGAATAAAAATGAGACAAGCAATAGTGGTTATGCTGAGAGGCAAATGTAAGGAGACCCAGTGGAAGAGATTAAATTCTTTCATGTCTTTTTAAAATTTCTGCCAGGCATCTAAGGAATTAGTTTATAAGTTTGCCTGGGATAATTGTAAAATATGCTGTTGTAATTCTACAATATCAAGGGTTGTGTTATCTTTACCCCAAGCACCAAGGTGATTTTTTATTGATTCCCAATAGGGAATGGGGGTGGGGGGGGTGCAACACAAATCTGGGAATAATTATAATGACACTACAAAGATATTCTTTGCTCTAAGCTGTGCATTTTATCGCCCATCCACAAGACTGTAGACTTTAATGCTGATAATTCTATCTCAAACTGGCTATCAATTCTTTTTTGTATAGACCGGTTGTACAAACTGAGAAGTTTGAACAGTTTGTACCATGGATTAAGCAGCAATGCCCACAGAAGTAAGTAATGTTATGAGGGCAAAGAGTCCTGCAATTAACATTCCAGGAAATCTTTTTTGTCTTTTTTAAGATTTTTACCAGATCATGTAACAGTTAGTAGGTTTGATGAGATCCCCAAGGCTTGGTTAGGTTAGTAGGAAACTAAGAGAAAGCCAGTTGTTTTAAAATCATGAGGGAATCCCTTTGGACTGTAAAATTAATACAGTGGGATAGTGTGCAGCCTGTGCATGACACCTCATACATATGGCTTGTAATATTAAGGTGCATCTGGATGGGGCCTGAGAGGAGTAGAAACGGATCAAATACACAGGCGGTGGCAAATACTGTCTTATTGGGAGTTCCCCATAAGGTACGAATGGAATTATCTGAGCTATAGTTAAAACTATACTATTTAATAGGTGCAAGGGCAGCAGCTAATTTCCATTATGTATTTTTTAGGGGCCAATTGTCATGTTGAAATTGAGATCCAACAAATCCTCCTCTATGCCATGAAATGGAGTGATTAGCTTCAACATGTAGATAGAATGCCTTCCCCTTCCATTTTAGGGTGTGATTGTTACTATATGCAAACCCGCAGGGGCTCCGATACACAAAGGAAAAACTGTTATTAAGTTTGCTGCAGGTGGGGTGGTCACTATAACAGTCTTACCAATTAATTTCTTCCTCGGTGGGGTGCCATTCATAAGACTTTTTACATAACGGCTTAGTGGGGGGTGGTCTTAGTAAAGTTACATTTTCTGCACCTCTCCCCAGAGCAAGTAGTGATAGTAGATGTATTTGGGCTTTTGCTTCTCCCTTCTTTGGTGTTCATGTTAGCCAGAAGGCTCCTTTTAATTTTACACACAAAGGAGCTGTGGTTTGGTTCTGTGTCATACAAAAGGGAAGTTAGGTGGTGATACCCATGCAATTATACTTTGCCCATATACTTCTTTGCCCCACCCGTGGTCCTCTTGGGTGACCAAGGTGTTTGGTGTTATTGGTGACTACATTAGGTGGGGGATCAGCCTACGTAAGGGGTCTTACCCATGGAGGGTCAGGAACATAAGTCCAAAATACTTCCCCATTTGCCCCGGTAGCATTACCACACAACTGATGACTGCCAGCAGGGCAAGAAAGACGTTCTCAGGAGTTCTGGAATTCTGGTCTCCTCACAAATTCTCTCAGCTTTCTGGACCATCTTCTTCACCATCCCGCAAGTGACCTCTGGGCTATTTGTCTTGTCCTCCTCCCATTCCTTATATTCAGTGGGTTGCTTGGGGCTGCTGCTATCTGTGGCTGGCATAGTTGATTGTCTTTAGCTGTAAGGCGTGGCTCCAGGTGCAAGGTCCTCATTAAACCTGGCCAGTTCCTTCCTCGGATCCATGTTTAAGTTTAATATTTCTTGTGGGAACCCACATGGGCTTCAAGAAATTATCTGGAAATATACAAGCGTAGCCTTGACCAGATATTAACAGGGTGTTGGGGACCTTCCACAAACCAGACTTGGGAACTTTCCATTTAACCGGACCATTTTCCTTTGGCTTAGTCTGACACCAGTTTATTTCCATGGGTGTCTTGCCATCGACATCACAAGTGAAAAAATTTAAAGTAATTGAGGCTTAGTGTGGTCTACCTACAAGCGATTTCTCCATATTCCCCCTTTTCTGTTTTTCAAGTTGGGATTTTAGCCTATGACGCTGGCGTTCTATAATTGCCTGTCCCTGCGAATTATATGGTATTCATGTAATATGGTGAATTTTCCACTTTTTACAAAATTGCTGGAAATGACACGTTGTGTAAGTTGTTCCATTGTCAGTTTTAATGATTTTTGGAATTGCCATGATGGCAAAAGCAGCTAGGCAATGATTAATAACCTGTTTTGCCATTTCCCTTGTAGATGCAGTAGCCCATAGACCCTTTGAAAAGGTATATACAGAGACATGCAATGCCCCAAGGTGTCCAGAAGGAGTATAATGTGTTACATCCATTTTCCAGATATGTTCCCTTATCAATCCTCAAGGGTTAATTCCTGTATTGGGCCCTTGAGGCAGATGTAACATGCCAATGGGACATTCTCTGATAATCCATTTTGCCTGCTGTCGAGTGATCGAGAATGGTTTGGACAAAATTTTGGCAGGCTGATGAGATTCTGATGCCTGTTTTAATAAAGCAACCAATTGATCAGCATGTGCATTTCCTTTTGTTAGCCAGCCAGGTAATACACTGTGAGTCCTGATGTAAGTGTACAATCTGCTGAACTTGTTTAAATAATAAAAAATAAACTTTGGTCACTGAGCCATTTTAACCGAGCAGTTTCAATTCTATTCACTAGGCCCACAGCATAAGAAGAGCCAGAGATAATATTAAGAAGCTCTTGGAAATCCTGCAATGCAGCTTTAATAGCCTCTAATTCAATTCTTTGTACAGAAGTATGACTGGTCAGTATGAGTCAGTCTGAATTCATTGTATGATAGTAAGTAAGCTTTACCATTCGAAGATCCATCAGTAAAAACAGTTAATGCTCCAGGAATAAGTTCCTGCCTACTATTTTTCAGTATAACGAGGGGGTATAATATAAAAATTGTAGTAATTTGTCTTTTAAATAGGTGACAACTAAGTTACCCTGAATATGCACTTAGTCCAATTTGCCAATTCAAATCATTTTGAAATAATAATTCTAATTGCTTCCCAGTGAGGGGAAGGTAAATGCATTGGGGTTCTTCTCCTCTAAGCTGCCTGCAGCACTTTCTAAGCTGAGGTATCAACTGAGCCAGAAGTTCTATATATGTAACCACAGTTTTAGAGGATTGGTGCCCTAGGTGGACCCATTCAATAATAGCAGGAGAGTTTTTTGGAAGATGACTCCAGTGGGACTATTTGCAGTAGGGTTAATCTGTCCCAATAAAGGAAATTCAGGCTCTACCCATGCTATTTGGGCTGAGGAGATTGCCTGCTCAATTCTTAGCAACTCCTTCCTAGCTTCATCTGTTAATGTTCAGGATGAGGAAAGATTAGAGTCACCCCTAAGTATATTGAATAAATTTGTCATTTCTCCTGTAGAGATTTTCAGATAAGGTCTTAACCAGTTAATGTCCCCTAATACTTTTTGAAAGTCAGTTAAAGTTTTAAGGCAATCTTATTTCCACCTTTTGAGGCTTAATACATTGGTTTTCAATTATGGTTCCCAGATATTTGAAAGGCATTTCTTTCTGTACCTTTTCTGGAGCAATTTTTTACAATGCCAAAGTCTGCTCTTCCCATGGACTTGCTAAGAGCAAGTCATCCATGTAATGAATAATGTAACATCGGGAATATTTGCCCCTTAAAGGCTGAACAGCTTGAGCTACATATTTTTGACACTAGGTGGGGCCATTGGCCATTCCTTGAGGCAAAACTTTCCATTGATATCTTTTCATGGGTTTTATATTATTAATACTGGCACTGAAAATGCAAATCTCTGTTTATCTTGAGGTGCCAAGGGAATGGTGAAGAAACAATCCTTAAGATCTACTACTGTAAGAGTCCAATCTAGAGGGATTTGCAAAGGCGCTGGGAGTCCAGGCTATAAAGCTTCCATGATATGCATAGTAGTATTAACTGCTCTAAGATCATGTAACAATTGCCATTTTCCTGCTGCCTTCTTAGGTATAGTAAATATAGGTGTATTCCAAGGACTATTGGAAGGCTCTATGCTTTATTTGTTCCTGTATTAATTCATGAATATGACCTAATGGCCACTGATCCACCCATATAGGTCTGTCATCTTTCCATTGTATAGGATCTGCATGAGGGTGAGGAGATGGAGCAGTAACCACTCCTCAAAAGGTTGATATCCTAATCCTCATCTTCCTGGGTTCCCTTTGGCTTGGTTGGGCTCTTTAATTCCCTGATTATTTTTTCCTAAGCTTTGACCAGTCTGATATCCCATCTGAGTTATTAACTGCTGTCCTTTTCTGGTAATAATACAAGCTTCTAAAACATCCTGGCCCCATAAGTTAACTGCAATCCCGGAGACTATGTAAGGCTGAAACCATCCTGCCTCTCCTTCTTCATCTTGCCACCTTAACACTGCAGCACTGCATTGTGTATTATCAGGAACTCTGACCCTTATGACAGAACTTACAACTTCTACCATGGACCAACTTGAAGGCCAGAATTCTTTGCTGATAATGCTGACATCCGCTCCAGTGTCTATTAAACCTTTAAACTATTTTCTCTCTATTCTTAAATTGATCATAGATGGGTTTTGCTAATTTCATGTATCCAATAGATATATGAGCTTCCAAATCCTTGTGTTCCTCTTTTCATATTTATAGCTTCACCTTGCTGAATAAAAGGCAGAAGTAGTATCTGAGTAATTCTTTGTCCTGAAGTAATTTGCATAATATGATTGCATTCTAATATTACCTTAATTTCTCCCTCATAGTCTGAATCTATGACTCCAGGAAGAACAGTTAGTCCTTTCAGAGTTTTTCCATTTCTCCCTAAGATTAATCCTAAAGTTCTTGGTGCCACAGGTCCCCAGATTCCTGTAGGAACAGCTTGCCGAACCATATCGGGGGTCAAAGTGACCGCTATAGTACTAGTAAGAACTAGGCCTGTGCTCCTTGGAGTGGCTCAGATGAAAGAGTCCACTGTGAACCTTACAGGGCAAATTTCCCCTATTGATGATGGGGCTGGGGGGCTTTTTCCCTGTGGTTGGTCATTCTCTATGTCTTGATCTAATGGCTGCCCATTTTTTATGAAACTTCAACCTACATTAACCAACCCAATGATTTCCCTTCTGACTTCTAGGAAACAGAGAGGTTTAACCTCTGTTGATTGAATTGGGAGGCAGAATGCTCACGCCTTTCCCTAGATCGCCACCTTGTGTCCTTCTTGGTTGCGTACATTCTTTTTTGAAATGTCCTGTTCTTCTACAATTATAACACCTTTAATTCCCCATGGTTACAGAGGCAGCGAGTAAGTTTGCTTGAAAAGTGCCTGACCCCACATTCTGACATGCTTGAATCATTTCTGTAATGGTACTATTTTTTCTCAAAGGCGTCAGATATTTCTTACAATCAGCATTGGCCTTTTCATAAGCTAATTGCTGAATTAAAATGTCTCCTGTTGTTTCATGTTGAATTTGTCATCTCACTGCTTGAGTGAGGCAAGCCATAAAATCAGAAAATTACTCTGTAGGCCCTTGCATACATTTACTAAAAGCTCCCTCAGGGTCCCCTTTTGATAGTAAAGCCCACCAAGCTCTTCTTCCACAAAGTCTAATTTGCTCATATGCCTGTTGCACATAATTTAGCTGATTTTGCATGTCATTATATTTCCGCAGTCCTGTCAGCATTTCATAAGTTATTTCAGCATTCAGCCCACAGTATGCATGGGCTTGTTCCTGACATTTCTCCAGAAATTCTCCCTTCCATAGTAAATAATCTCCGTGAGCCAGAGAATACGAATCAAAAGGAGCTAAGAATGCTTCAGAAATATTAGTCATAATTTCTCCGGTAAAAGAGCTATAGGACCATTCTGGACTATGCTTTCATGCAAGGCCTTTATCATTTTAAAGTCAAATTTTTTATGCTGTCTTATTATATGATTCAGGAGCTGTGGGTCAGCTACTTGTATAACAAGAAAAGCAAGTTGGTCCTCCACTGTCATGTCCTTTAATCCTTCTTGGATAGCTCTTTGCATAGGTGATTCTATTAATGGTGAATTAAATGTTTCAGGATTAGGACATGGAGGTGGAGGGGGCCATGAAGGCCATTCCTCCAATTTTTCTATTTGCTCTTCTTTAGGAGAGGAATGTGCAAGGGGAGACGGTTTATCCTCTTTTGTTTCTCTAAAAGGCTCTAGCAAATGCAATACCATGTTCTGCAAGGAGAAACAATTTGGAGGCAAATTTTTCCCCTGCTGCTGAGGTTTTTTCAAGTTCTGACTAACTCTTTCCCAACATTCAACATCCAATGTACCTTCTTCAGGAAACCAGGGGTTATGTTCTATAATAACATGCAAAAACTGTAAGAGAATACATTGTGACACTTTAATTCCGTTATCCTTAAGCATGCAAACCAAAAGTCTACAATAAAGCTTCTCCCCTTTTGACAAATTCTGCCCCATTAGCCTGGCTAAAAAAAGATGTTCCCACCGTACTTACAGATCTCAACTTCTGCAACTGGCTGTGGGCTTTGCTTGTGGTGAATTTCCCCACCTATCTGGTGAATTCTTTTTCCCCACCTTGCTGGTGAAACTTTGTTTTTCTGCTCGAGGCAAATCTTCTTCTCCAGACATCCATCATTCGAGGTGCGTGATGTGAGAGTCCAGGTCCTGCATGGCTCAGGGTTTGGGATCTGGAGAAGGGCTGTGGTCAAATGATGAGACAAGACAAGAAATAATAATTTGGAAATAATGGGGGCCAGGCAGAGAGTCCAATGCAAGAGCAAGGACTTCACTGGTGCCCAGACCCTGACAGCCTTTTATTAAATTTTAGATACACATATTGCCCTTAGGCAGGCAATTCTGGTAACAGAAAGACTATCTTAAAGGTCAGTAAATATTAATAAAGATTTACTTTGAGTCTCTTTGGTCAGGAAATTGCTTGAGCCACCATTGTCTCAACTAAACAATCAGTGCATAGCTTTGGCCCTTGCCAGAGCTCAAGGTTCCTGAGCCTTCTGCATTCCTTGTTTACACTTTTCTGATAGGGAAGACAATGGCTAGCTTCCAACAGTATGAACCAGTGGAAATCAAGGTAGTGAAAAAACACACAGAAAAGTGGCCTATGATTGCACAAGAACTTAGGGAGTGAAAACTTCTTGAATTAACACATATGAAAAAGAAGCCTGAAGCAGATGCAGGACTACCTGTGACCAAAATGGTGCCCTCTCATACAGAAAGTATGGGCACAAAACCTAGCAGAGTTTCCAGGGACAAGCATCCTTCTCCCAGAGGTACTCCCTTTCCTCATGCTGAGAAGAAATCCAGACCCAACAGAGATAATAAGAAACATTTAGGTTTGTTTTCATCCAAATCCATGCCAGGAGAGAGGACCAAACTAGGATCTAGCAACTGTTCCCAAAGCTCACTTCAAAAGGACCATGACAAGCCTGTTTTCAATGGGGCTGGAAAGACCCATTTGAGCACCTTTTCACCAAGTGTTCCAAAGAATTCTGTTAAAGGGAGTCAGAAATATGTTATTGAGCACACAGACATAAATCTCCTCTGCATCCTAGCCATTCCAGACCTGGACCTGTGGTCTCCCCACATAATGCTAAGAGTCCAAGTGTCAGGCAGTCAGGCAGCAGCTCCAGTCTAGCTCCTGGGCAGTCCATCACAGGTAGTCTTCAGCCTGTGATTAGTTCTGGCTCCGTGCCCAGGCACCAGAATGGCAGCTCCAGCTCAGGACCGGAGCACTCAATCAGTGGGACCAAGAGGCCAGCCAGTGACTTAAATCCTCCTGGAAGGACAGTCAGCAGTACAGGTGGCTCTGGATGACCCATCAGTGTCCCAAGTGGTTCTAGGAAGACAGTGGTCAGTTCTGTTGACCCTGGGTGGCTTGTGCACAATCCACGTAACCGAGGACCAATGAGTGGCTCAGTGGGCTCCAGGCAGTCAGTCAGTGGCTCTGGGCGATCAGTAAGCGGCACAGTTTCAGCTGGACAGACTGTCAGCAGTTCAGGCCCTAGAAGACGAGTGAGCAGCTTGGGATCTGGGTGAATAGTTAGTAGCCTATATCCCCCCATAAACCCAAATGCACTTTTGTCTCAGAAACAATATCTTCTAAGAATATCATTATCTGGCCCACCAATGGAGAGATGAATGGAATGAAGCCTTCTTTAGCTGGCTGCAGATCTGCCCAACGTTCTCAAGGGTTTCCCTTCCCTGGTGGTTACAAAAGACAGTGAGAATATGTGGAGGAGGAATATGAGAACTACGACTCCAAAATGGAAGATTTTATCAAAGACGAAGGAGAATCTCAGGAAGAAATATCTAAGAACATTCTTTGGCTATGACCAAAAAAAAAAAAAATACAAAAATGAAGAAGCAAAGAGTTTAAGACCAGTTATGCAAGATGACTGAGAGGAAATGAGATGGGAGGAAGAAGCAGCTAAATGAGGAGAGGTCAAGAAGCTGAAAAGACGTTACCTGCTGTTTTTATTTATTTTTGTGAAATACTGGAGACACTCTACTGCAAAGAAGTCCTCCTGCCTTTGGACTGAAGAAGCCCATTATCATTTTAGATTTACTAGTGGCCTAGTGCACAAAATTCATGCACAGGGGTGGGGGGAAGGTGTCCCTCAGCCTGGCCTGCACTATCTCCAATCTGGGACCCCTTGGGGGATGTACAGGATCCGGCCTACACCGGCAGTTGAACATCCCTCTCACAATCCAGGACTGCTGGCTCGTAACCACTTGCCTGCCTGCCTGCCTGCCTGATTGCCCCTAACTGCTTCTGCCTGCCAGCTTGATCACTCTCTAACCACTTCCCTGCTGGCCTGATTGCCCCCAACTGCCCTTCCCTGTTGCAACCTGCCTTCTCCACCAGGACCTGCCTCCTCTGTGTGAGGCGGAGGAGATGCTGGGACACCGATGCCTCACTACATGAAGTGGCTGCTGAGCCCCACCAGCTCTGTGCACTTGGCCATCTTGTGGTAGCCATCTTGTGGCAGCCATCTTGTGGCAATGTCACGTTCGAGGGCCACCTATGTTTTTATTAGTATAGATACTTGGATCCTCAAGGATAAGGAATGGATACTATACACTGAGTGGCCAGATTATTATGATCTCTGAACGCATAATTATCTGGCCACTCAGTGTGTGTGTGTGTGTGTGTGTGTGTGTGTGTGTGTGTGTGTGTGTATATATATATATATATATATATATATATATATATATATATATATCTCCTATCTAATAAAAGAGGAATGTGCAAATGGAACATACCTCCACTATACCCACAAGCCACGTCCACCAGCCAATCAGGAGCAAGTAGGCAAATTAACCCAACCAAGATTGCTGCGGCCATGCAGAGAGCAGGAGGCTTGGGTTTCCCCAGCAATAGAGGAAGCCAAGCTTTCTGCCTGCCCTGGTTGGCCCAGGCCTCCACTCAAGGCTACAAAGTTGCAATTGTAGAAGATAAATAAGTCCCAACAAAAATGGGGGTGGACACGGAGCAATCAGGAAGCTTGACTCTGCTCAAGGCTACAAAGTTTCAATTATAGAAGATAAATAAATCCCAGATACCAGGGCCTTTGCTCGAGTCACCAGGGGGCGTGACCAGCCTGCAAAGCACCACAGGCACCTCACCCAGGCCGCCCCACACCCCAAGAGAACCCCCACCCTGATCTGAGACACCCTTCAGGGCAAACCAGCCGGCCTCCACCTGTGCACCAGGTCTCTATCCTATCTAATAAAAGAATAATATGCAAATTGACCATCACTCTAAAACACAAGATGGCCAGCAGGGGAGGGCAGTTAGAGATGACCAGGCCAGCAAAGGAGGGAAATTGGGGTTGGCAGAGTATAGCAGTGGGGAGAACTCAGGCCTGCAGGGGAGAGCAGTTGTGGGGGGGCCAGGCCTGCAGGGGAGGGCAGTTAGGGGAAAACATGCTGGCAGGAAAGCAGTTAGGCATCAATCAGGCTGGCAGGGGAATGGTTAGAGGGTGAACAGGCTGGCAGGCAGAAGCAGTTAGGGGCAATCAGGAAGGCAGGCAGGTGAGCAGTTGGGAGCCAGCAGTCCTGAATTTTGAAAGGGATGTCCGAATGTCCATTTAGGCCCGATCCTATGGGCATTCAGACATCCCTCGAGGGGTCCCATATTGGAGAGGGTGCATGCTAGGCTGAGGGACACACAGCCTCATGCAAGAAATTTTTGCACCGGGCCTCTAGTGTGTGTGTGTGTGTGTGTGTGTCTATAACCCAGTGAGTGCATGAGTTTGTGCATGGGTGGGGTCCGGCCAGCATGGCCAGGGTGAGGGGACATGGGTGGTTAGCCAGCCTGCCTGCTGGTCAAGGGGACAATTTGCATATTAGCTTTTTATAATATAGGATATAAACTGAGTGGCCAGATAATTATGCATTTAGAGATCATAATAATCTGGCCACTCAGTGTATATTTTGAGCATAAAGTATTTTCAAATACTTTCCATGGTGAAAGCTGTAGTACAGATGACATAATGCCCAGTGAGTGCTCTTAGGAAGTTAACTGCTCACAGGTGTCAGTTTTGATCCTGATGAGCTATGCACTCTAATGTGGGGCCCACTCAACAGACAGCCAATCTTCTTTTGTTTCTTTGCTATTTTAAAAAGGAAAAAATATTGCCTCTTGACTTCCATAATTTTGTTGATGGGTGAGTAGGGCAATGGCCGGCTCCCAATCAAACTTATTTTGTCTTTTTATGAGGAATCAGGCCCTTCTATGAATGTTGTCAGCAATAAAGTGGCCTGTTCTAATCTATATATTTGGATTGAGAACTTGAAAATGTAGAGTAGGCTTTAAAATTTATATTAGAAGCCCGGTGCACGAAATTCCCCCAGCCCAGCCTACACCCTCTCCAATCTGGGACCCCTTGGGGGATGTCCAACTGCCCTCCCTTGCAGACCTGGTTACTCCCAACTGCCCTCCCCTGCTGGCCATCTTATGGTGGCCATCTTATGTCCAAATGGAGGCGGCCATCTTGTCTGTTGGAGTGATGGTCAATCTGCATATTACTCTTTTATTAGATAGGCTAGAGGCCTGGTGCATGGGTGGGGTCCCGCTGGTTTGCCCTGAAGTGTGTCCTGGATCAGGGTGGGGGTTCTCTTGGGGCGTGGGGCAGCCTAGGTGAGGGGACTATGGTGGTTTGCAGGCCGGCTATGCCGCCCAGAGACCCAAGCAGAGGCCCTGGTATCTGGGATTTATTTATCTTCTATAATTGAAACTTTGTAGCCTTAAGCGAAGCCAAGCCTCCTGCTCGCTCCGGGGCCACCCCCATTTTTGTTGGGATTTATTTATCTTCTATAATTGAAACTTTGTAGCCTGTGCGGAGGCCTGGGCTCACCAGGGTGTGCAGGAAGCTTGGCTTCCTCCATTGCTGGGGAAACTCGGGCCTCCTGCTCTCC
The DNA here is from genome assembly GCA_026230045.1 of Corynorhinus townsendii. NCBI lineage: Eukaryota > Metazoa > Chordata > Mammalia > Chiroptera > Vespertilionidae > Corynorhinus > Corynorhinus townsendii. The sequence goes on from JAPDVU010000014.1 coordinate 509,434, forward strand.
CTATGGTTGAAGCCATCTTGGTGGCATTAATTTGCATACTCGCTCCTGATTGGCTGGTGGGTGTGGTTTGGTGTAGCAGATGTACGGTCGATTTGCATATCACTCTTTTATTAGATAGGATTTATGTCATCTCAGTGACTTTGAAGTAAAAAGTAGAATAAATTATATTGTATTCTATATTCATGGATTGGAAGCTGAGCATTCTTATTCCCTGATTTAGGTGATTAGGCAATTAACAAAAAAATTTCAAGTTCAAAAAAAAGTTATGCTACATGGTGTAAGAATACTCTTTTCCAAAATTTTCTTTCAGATTTATTGTAAAATAGATAATGTTACTGTGCTGATTTTTATCTAAAAAGTCATTTTATATTGTAGAAAGAGTATTTTATTCAAAGATTAGAATTGAAAGAGGAATAGTTTAAAAACTAAGCAAGTGACATGTGAGGTTCCCCTTACTTCCCCATTATAAAGATATTTTGTAATCCAAAGTGCCCTTTTGTCTCTTGATATTAATGACTTTGTATTTTCATCTTAAAATTCCTTAGCAATTAATGGCAAAAAAACAAAAGCTAAATTCATGTGTATCAAGAAAAAATAAATAAATAAAGTTTCAAAGAGTACCAAAATTGTGCATTGGATGTACTGATTTTAGGCTCATTGTTAAGAAATAAAAATTGTCTCCCATTCCTTTCTAAAAGATTTAGTTGGAAAAAAAACTGGTGTAAGAAGAGAACTTTACCAGGAGTTTCTTTTAATTTTTAAAAATTCTTTATTGTTTAAAGTATTACATATGTCTCCATTTCCCCAATTGCCTCTTGCTGGCTGCTTCTTCCCTACCCCCCCAGCACATGCCCTCACTCCCTATTGTCTGTGTCCATTGTTTATGCTTATATGCATATATACAAGTCCTTTGCTTGATCTCTTACCTCACCCTCCCACCCTCCCCTGCCTTCCCTCTGAGGTTGGATGGTCTGTTTGATGCTTCCAAGTCTCTGGATCTATTTTTGTTCATCAGTTTGTTGTTCATTATATTTCACAAATGAGTGAGATAATGTGATATTTATCTTTCTCTCCAGGACCATACGTGCTGTTGTGAATGGTAGGAGTTCCTTCCTTTTTACAGCAGTATAGTATTCCATTGTGTAGATATACCACAGTTTTTAATCCACTTGCCTGCTGATGGGCACTTAGGCTGTTTCTAAATCTTAGCTATTGTAAATTGTTCTGCTATGAACATAGGGGTGCATATATTCTTTCTGATTGTTGTTTCTAGTTTCTTGGAATATAGTCCTAGAAGTGGGATCACTGGGTCAAATGGCAGTTCCATTTTTAGTTTTTTGAGGAAACTCCATACTGTTCTCCACAGTGGCTGCACCAGTCTGCATTATCACCAGCAGTGCATGAGGGTTCCTTTTTCTCTGCATCCTGCCAACACTTGTCCTTTGTTGATTTGTTGATGATTGCCATTCTGAAAGGTGTGAAATGGTACCTCATTGTCATTTTGATTTGCATCTCTTGGATGATTAGTGACTTTGAGCATGTTTTCATATGTTGCTTGGCCTTCCTTCTGTCCTCCTATGAAAAATACCTATTTAGATCTGTTGCCCACATTTTGATTGGGTTGTTTATCTTCCTTTTGTTAATTTGTATGAGTTCCCTGTAAATGTTGGAGATTAAACTCTTATTGGTGATAACATTGGCAAATATGTTCTCCCATGCAGTGGGCTTTCTGGTTGTTTTCTTTTGCTGTGCAAAAGCTTTTTATTTTAATGTAGTCCCATTTGTTTATTTTCTCTTTATTTCCATTGCCCTAGGAGCTATATCGGTGAAGATATTGCTTTGGCATATGTCTGAGATTTTGCTGCCTGTGGATTCCTCTAATATTTTTATGGTTTCATATTGTACATTTAAGTCCTTTATCCATTTTGAGTTTATTTTTGTGTATGATGTGAGTTGGTGGTCTAGTTTCATTTTATTGCATTTACCTGTCCAATTTCCACAACACAATTTATTGAAGAGAGTGTTTCTGACTCCATTGTATGCTCTTGCCTCCTTTGTCAAGTATTAATTGAACATAATGGCTTGAGTTGATTTCTGGGTTTTCTGTTCTGTTCCATTGATCTATATGTCTGTTCTTGTGCCAGTACCAGGGAGTTTTGAGAGCAGTGAGTTTCTAATACCGGTTGATATCTGGTATTGAGATCCCTCCTACTTTGTTCTTCTTTCTCAGGATTGCTGCAGCTATTTGGAGTCTTTTTATTTTATTTTATCCCAGATGAATTTTTGGAGAGTTCATTTTAGGACTGTGAAATATGCCATTGGCATTTTAATGGGGAGTGCATTGAATCTGTAGATTGCTTTGGGTAGTATGGACATTTTAATGATGTTGCTTCTATGGTATGTTCTTCCATCTGTTTATGTCTTCCTCTATCTCATTTTTCAGTGTCCTGTAGTTTTATGAGTACCAGTGTTTTATCTCCTCAGTTAAGTTTATTCCTGGGTATCTTAATGTTTTTGGTGCAATGGTAAATGGGAGTTTTTAAACCTCTCTTTCTGTAAGTTCACTATTGGTGTATAAAAATTCCATAGATTTCTTGGCATTATTTTTGTATCCTGCTACATTGCCAAATTTATTTATTAAGTCTAATCATATTTTATGGAGTGTTTGGGTTTTTTTACATACAGCATCATGTCACCTGTGAATAATTGCAGTTTTATGTATTCTTTTCCAATTTGGATATCTTTTATTTCTTCTTCTTGTCTAATTGCTATGACTAGCACTTCTGGTACTATGTGGAACAGGAGTGGTGACTGTGCATCCCTGTCTTGTTCCTGTTCTTAGGGGAAATAAATGGTTTTAGTTTTTGCCCATTGAGTATGTGTTGGTTGAGGTTTGTCATATAAGGAAGGCTTTTATTATGTTGATGTATGATCCCTCTATTCCCACTTTGCTGAGGGTTTTTATCAAAAAAGAGTGTTTTATTAACCCAGTTGTTAGAATTTATAAGGTATGAGGTAAATAAGAGCTGACCTTGTGAAATTATCGGCTGTGACATGGCTAACTTCTGACACCACTACAGCCAAGAGATCATGGATACCTGCCAGCAAAGGTAAGCATTATTATTTGTTTTTCATTCTGTTCCCCTTTTGTGTGTAGTACTGCAAGTTACTTTTTCCTCTTATACATTCACATTGGCATACAAAAAATTTGTGAAACTAGCTGCTTGGGCTTAGTGTGACATGGGTTCCCTTTATTGAGTCACGGATTTATGTACAACGTGGAGATCTGGTTCAGTTCATGCATCTGGCATCTGGCAACTGAAGTCTGTTGTCTGTCTCCAACTCCACATTGTGGCTATGGCATCTTAGTTATAGATCCCTGTTATATGTCCAGGGTCTGTGGTTTCGGATCAAATATATATTCGGCTGTGTGTCTGGCATTTTGGGTCTCTTTGGGTATGACTTTGTGTCTGGGGTTCTTGTGTGGGGTCCAAGTGCAACCATAGATTCAGATTCTGGTGTATGGAATCTGGTCTTAAGAATTAGCTGTCAGTCTCTGGCATCTGGTTTCTGGCTTTTGTACTGCATAGTATGCTTGACTCAGGGGAATCGCTTCGAGTTTGAGTTCCAGGGCCTGGGTGCAGCTTCTGGTTTGCGGTTGCTGTAGGGTACACCTTCTGGAGTCCAGGGTGTGTGTTTGGGGTCCTGATTTTAGCTCTGGTGTCTAGTGTCTGTCAACTGATGGTCATTGTGTTGAGTGCAATACTAACAAGAATCCCCAAGTTTATAGAGTTTGAGGCATGTTTTTAAAAAGCTAGGAAAATTCCTTGGCAAGTGGAATGGGAAATCTGAGACTCTAACAGGGCCTAGTAATTTGTAGGCACAACTACTAAATCACAAGAACTTATCTTCCCTATCCAAGGATGCTTATAGGAGCAAATGGGTTACATGTTCCCGACCATGCCCATCAGACCCATGTTGCTTCAAACCCCTTTCCAGTGACATTTTTTAAGGTGAAACTGATCAGAGAATGACCCACATCACTGTATACATTCATTGTAATACATCAGCGTATCAAATGACACACCTGGAGAGTTGATGAATATTCTATTGAGATATTCCATTGAGGCCTCCTCTAAAATTTGCACTGTTAAACACCAGGTAAAATCTTTGTCCTGGCCATCGTGACTACCTTTACTGAATGTTGGCCCATGCATCAAAAGGCCACCTGTTCAATTTCAGGTTTGGACACATGTCCAGGTTGTGGGTTCAACAAGAGGCAACTGATTGATATATCTCTCACATCGATGATGTTTCTCTCTTTTTTTCCTCTCTCTCTCTGAAATCAATAAAATCATATTTTTAAAAATGAAACAAATGAAACAGGTAAAACCTTAAGACAAAGGTCTGTGTTGTTCCTTACACCTGTGTGTTCCCTTCTCTCATTTCCTACTTTTACTTTGTTTCTCAGCTCAAAAGGTCCATATGTGACCTGCTACCAGGGGATCAGTGGGCAGCGGCATCTTGTCCTGGGCTAACCCCTTGAATCTGTCTCCAGGGCCCCCTTGATCTTGTTTCTTCTATTTTAATCCCTCCTTTTGTTTCACTATGTGGATGAAAATGGGCCTCATGCTAACCTGACAAGGTTAAGGGTTAACAGAACCCAGGCTACAACATGAGACAGGGGGAAAAATTGTTGGCTGGTATTTAAATTTGCCTTTTCCATTGGAATTGCTTTCTGAGAATCTAAGCAAATGCCCTTGCAGTATAAATGAGAGCTGAACTCACTCAGCTCTGAAGATAAGGGGCACGTCCTCCCTCCAGCCTGAATATCGGATGCTCTTAGATGACTAAGAATCTTTATGGAGGTGTCAGAGGTCATTCCTCACGATGTGTAGGGTCCCCATAGGGAACCTCCAACTCAACTGTAATTAAGAAATTGACCACTACATTACCTCTAGAGAATTTACTCAGACTGCCAATGTTCAAAACGAAAAAACCCACTACAATTAATACGGGAAATTGTGCCTCTAAGGCCAGAAACTTCGAGAGCCCAGCTCTCATTAATACTCCTGATAGAAATCCTGTTACTGGTAATTTCTTTACAGAAATAGCAATATCTCACTAGAAATCTCATTTTAAAATGGCCATATTGAAGTGGTCTCTGGGTGCTTAAATTTAAAATAATAAAATATGGGAGGAATCCAAGATGGTGGCGTAGGTAAACACCTAAACTGCTGCCTCGCACAATAATTTCAAAACTGCAACTAAAAGACAAAACGTCTATCACCCAAAACCAAGGGAAAGCTAGCTGAGTGGAAATTCTACAACTAGAAGGAAAGAGAAAAGAGCATTGAGACATGCACAAGCGCTGGAAAGCTGAGGTACGGAGGCACGGGATCTGGGCTGGCGGCAGGCATTGCTTTTTTCAACCCAAAGGGGAGACAAGCCCCCAATTACTCTGATATACAGTTTCTTGGGAGATGCGGGGGGCCCAAACTCCTACGGGGAGAAGCTGGATTGTCTGCCACCGGGTCAGACAGTGAGGGGGCCTGCTTGCAGAGCTGCGCGCAGTAATAATTGTTTACTGCGCTGGGGCACGGGACGCAGTGGGACACACAGAGCCGGCTAACTAGCAGTCATCGCTGTTTGCCATGCCCTAGCCTAGTGACGCCCTGAGACACCGCCCCACACAACCTACAAACCCACCCAAGCTCCAAGCAGCAGTTTTAGCATAAGAAAGGCCTGGCCTATTGCAACTTAACCTAACAAACTTGCAGCCCAGGTCAGACAGCTCCAAAACCTCCAAACCCCAAGCAAAGAGGAGAAAACTGTAGCTCTCGCTGTAGCTCCTGCTGGGTGGACTCAGACAATAGCTGACCTGCACCCCATTGGAGATCCAGAAGCCAGTATACCTAGTGGTCAGTGTGAGAAACCAGATTTCAACTCCTCACATCCTTAAGTGACACATTCAAGAGGCAGACTCAGCGAGCACCAAAGCCCCACTGAAACAAGTCCTGCACCATAAGCGTGTCTCCAGCACAGCAGTTCTTATAGACACAGCGAGTCCTCACAGCTGATTGGCCTGGAAGTCAATTCCTCCCAGCCTACCAACAGCAATTAAGTCTTGACTACACCAAGACTTTGCACTCAGCCCACAAATGAGTGTACCAAGAGCGTCCACATCAGGTGATTGGGGAGGCTGAGCTACTTCCCCCTATAAGTCACCTACCACACAAAGCCACTCCATCAACACAGGAAAGCAGCCAAAATGCGGAAACAAAGAAACATGTCACGAATGAAAGAAACGGAGGAAAGCAAACTACTGGACGACATAGAGTTCAGAACCACATTTATAAGGTTACTCAAGAATCTTCTAAAAACCGCCAAGAAACTTGATGACACTTCTGAGGAGTTTAGTGAGACCTTCACGGACCTTAATGAGAATGCCAAAAAAATGGAAAAGGACCAGTCAGAAATCAAGCATACACTGTCTAAAATAAAGAATATACAGAAACTCAACTGTAGATCAACGTACCCCAAGAATCAAACCAAACATCTGAAATACGAGGAAACAAAAAACACCCAACCCAGAAAAACAAAAAGAAAAAAGAATCCAAAAATATGAAGATAGTGTAAGGAGCCTCTGGGACAACTTCAAGCGTACCAACATCCGAATTTTTGGGGTGCCAGAAGAAGAGAGAGAGCAAAATACTGAAAACCTATTAGAAGAAATAATGACAGAAAACTTTCCCTACCTGGTGAAAGAAATAGACTTACAAGTCCAGGAAGCGCACAGAACCCCAAACAAAAGGAATCCAAAGAGGACCACACCAAGACACATCATAATTAAAATGCCAAGGGCAAAAGACAAAGAGAGAATCTTGAAAGCAGCAAGAGAAAAACGGTTAGTTACCTACAAGGGAGTACCCATACGACTGTCAGCTGATTTCTCAGCAGAAACTATGCAGGCCAGAAGGAAGTGGCAAGAAATATTCAAAGTGATGAACAGCAAGAACCTACAACCAAGATTACTCTACCCAGCAAAGCTATCATTCAGAGTTGAAGGTCAGATAAAGAGCTTCACAGACAAGAAAAAGCTAAAGGAGTTCATTGCCACCAAACCAGGATTACATGAAATGCTGAAGGGTATTCTTTAAGAAGAGGAAGAAGAAGAAAAAGGTAAAGATAAAAATTATGAACAACAAATTGACATCAAATACATACCTACCAACAAGTGAATCTAAAAATCAAGTAAATAAACAATCTGAAGAACAGAATGGACTGGTGAATATAATAGCATCAGGGACATAGAAAGGGAGTGGACTGACAATTCTCAGGGGAAAGCGGGTGTGAGTGGTGCGGGAAGAGATTGGACAAAAATCTTACTCCTATGGATGAAGCCAGTGGCAGGGGGTAAGGGTATGGGGTAGGGTGGAGTGAGGAATCAGGTGGAGGGGAGCTATAGGGGGGAAAAAAAAGATGAACACCTGTAATCTGAACAATAAAGATTTATTTAAAAAAATAAATAAAAAGCAGTAGAAAAAAAATAAAATAATAAAATATGTTAATAAAAGTTGTAGGAAATATTGGTTGCTTAATTTTTCACTATCATTGAAAACTGAGGTTTCCAAACATTAAAAATTCTCATACCTTAAATTAATTTTAATTTAAAAAATGAAAATACAGCCATGTCTGGTGCACTCAGTGGTTACAGCATTGTCCTATGCATCAGAGGGTTGCAGGTTTGATTCCCAGTCAAGGGCATGTACCTGGGCTGCAGGACTGATTCCACTTTCAGTCAGGGCATGTGTGGGAGGCAACCAATAGATGTGTCTCTGTCACATTGATGTTTCCCTCTCCCCCCCCCCCGCCCCCTCACTTCTCCCATTCTCTAAAAATCAATGAAAAAAAAATATCCTCGCTCCTCAGGTGAGGATTAAAAAAATATGGAAATATATATTTAAGGAAAAAGGGTGAATTACTCTTGAGTTATGTATATGGTCTGTAGCATTTGTGTGATATGTATTCATCTTAGTATTATGTGTTGTGCATTTTCTCTCTCCAAATGGCATTACAGGATATAATCATTTACTGGCCTGAAAAAAATTAAATACTTATGTAAATTAAAGAAAATCTTGTAGTCTGGATAAAATATTTAATACTAACACTATTTTAAAGTTTAATTGATGTCTTACCCAGGTTTATAAAATGTATATCATAATACTTAATTACTAGAGGTCCCATGCACAAAATTCATGCAAGAGTAGGCCTTTTTTCCCCTGGCTGCCGGCACAGGCATCCTTCTGGCACCTGGAACCCAGGCTTCCCTTGCAGCCCTGTGTTCATCCAGAAGGTTGTCTGGAAGGACATTTGGTCTAATTAACATATTAAGCTTTTATTATTACAGAAGCTTGTTTTACAACCTTTTCAAATTTAAGAGACTGAAAAATGACTAAGTTATTCCAATGGATCCTGAAATACCTCCAAAATTTAATCTCTCTCTTTACTAAAAGAGTTTTAAAAGTAATTAGTACTGGAGAGGTGCTGCTCCTGCCTGCAGTGGGAGGGCAGAGAGGGCAGTGGAACCGCCAGGCCAGGGCTGGTGCTGTTTCTCTTTCACTTTCCTTGTATTTTAATAGGTATTTGGTGTTTTAATAAGAATTGCATTGAATGTATAGATTGCTTTGGGTAGTATGAACATTTTAATATGTTGATTCTACCAATCCATGAACATGGTATATTCTTCCACTGGTTTATATCTTCCTTATCTTTTTCTTCAATAACCTATAGTTTTCTTAGTACAGGTCTTTTACCTCCTTCGTTAAGTTTATTCCTAATTATCTTAATGTTTTTGTTAAAAAATATTTTGGTAAATGGGATTGTTTTCTTGCTTTCTCTTTTTGAGAGTTCATTGTCGGTGTATAAAAATGCCATATAAGCATAACCAATAGATACAAGACACTGGGGTGGGGGGGTGAGGAGAGGGTGGGCAGGTGAAGGTATGTACTGGGGGGTAGGGGAAGCTGGGGGGAGGTCAATTGGGAAAAAAGGAGACATATGTACTACTATTTGTAATACTTCAAACAATAAAAAAATAAAAAGAAATTAAAAAATAAAAGAAATAAAATAAAAATAAAAATGCCATCAATTTCTGGGTGTTAATTTTGTATCCTGCTACATTTCTGAAGTTACTTATTGAATCTAGTCATTTTTTGATGGCGTCTTTAGGGTTTTTTTATGTACATTATCATGTCATCTGCGAATAATGACAGTTTATTTTCTCCTTTCCAATGTAAATGCTTTTTATTTCTCCTTGTCTAATCGCTATGGCTAGGGCTTCTAATACTATGTTGAACAAGAGTGGTGAAAGAGAGCATCCATGTCTTGTTCCTGTTTTTAGGGGAAATGGTTTTAGTTTTTTTAATTGAGTATGATGTAGGCTTGTCATATATGGCTTTTATTATGTTGAGATATGATCCCTCTACTCTCACTTTGCCAGGAGGTTTTATTAAGAAAGGGTTTTGGATTTTATTAAATGCTTTTTCTGCATCAATTGATATGATCATGTGATTTTTGTCTTGCAATCTGTTTATGTGATACAACACATTTATTGATTTGTGAATATTGTACCACCTTGAATACCCAAGTGGAAAAATCCCATTTGGTCATGGTTTATGATCTTTGTAATGCATTGGTGGATCCAATTTGCTAATATTTTGTTGAGGATTTTAGCATCTATCCTCATCAGGGATATTGGTCTGTAGTTCTCTTTCTCTGTAGTGTCTTTATCTGGTTTTGGAATTAAGGTAATGCTGGTCTCATAGAAAGAGCTTTGAAGTGTTCCTTCTTCTTGAATTTTTTGCAATAGTTTGAGGAGTATAGGTGTTAGTTCTTTGAATGTTTGCTAAAACTCCCATGTGAAGCCATCTGGGCCAGGGCTTCTGTTTTCTGGAAGTTTATTATTATTATTATTGCTTCAATTTCATCAGTCATTATTGGTCTATCAGAATTTTCTGATTCTTCCTGATTGAGTTTTGGAAGATTGGAATTTTTCTAGGAATATGTCCATTTTGTCCAGGTTGTCCATTTCTTTGAAATAAAGGCATTCATAGTATATTTTATGATTCTTTGTATTTATGTGGGGTCAAGTGGTTAATTCACCTCTTTCATTTCTGATTTTATTTATTTGGGCTCTCCCTCTTTGTTTCTTGATGATTCTGGCTAAAGGTTCATCTATCTTGTTTAGCCTTTCAAAGAACCAGCTCTTGGTTTTGTTGATCTTTTGTTTATTTGTTTTGTTTTGTTTTAATCTCTATGTCATTTATTTCTACTCTGATCTTTAGTATTTCCTTCCTTCTACTTACTCTGGTCTTGTCTTGTTGTTCTTTTTCTAATTCTTTAAGTTTTAGGGTTATAGAACTAATTGCAAGTTATTCTTTCTTTTCTTTTCTTTTCTTTCTTTTTTTTTTTTTTTTGAGGTTGGCCTGTAGTGCTATGGCTAGGGCTTCTAATACTATGTTGAACAAGGGACCTCCCAACCAAGGCTGCTTTTGCTGTGTCCCATAGATTTGGGTTTGTTGTGTGTTCACTTTCATTTGTTTCCAGTATGTGTTTTATTTCTTCTTTGATCTCTTTGGTAGCCCATTTATTATTTAATAGCATGCTATTTAGTCTACATGTGTTTGATTGTTTTTGAGTGTTTTTATTGTAGCTGATTTTTAATTTCATGCCATTGTGGTCTCAGAAGATGCTTGATATGATTTCAATATTCTTGAATTTGTAGAGACTTCGCTTGTGTTCTAACATGTGGCCTATCTTTGAAAATGTCCCATATGCACTTGAGAAGAGTGTATATTCTTTAGCTTTAGAATGAAATATCCTGAAAATGTCAATTAATTCCATCTGATCTAGTGGGTCATTTAAGGTCATTATTTCCTTATTGATTTTTTTTTTGTCTAGAATATCTATCCTGTGATATCAGTGGGGTGTTAAAGTCCCCTACTATTATTGTGTAACTATTGATCTCATCCCAGAGTTGTTTTTATTTATTTGGGTGCTCCTGTATTGGGTGCATACATGTTTACCAGAGTTATATTTTCTTGTTGTACCAATTGCTTTAGTGTTATGAAGGGGCCTTCATTATCTCTTATCATGGCCTTCACTTTGAAGTCTATTTTGTCACATTTGTCACATATTGCTACCCCAGATTTATTTTCATTTTTATTTTCCTGAAATTTTTTCCCCAACTCTTCACTTCCAGTTTCTGTGAGTCCTTTTCTATAAGGTGGTTCTCTTGTAGACAGCATATATATAGGTCATGTTTTTGTATTCATTTAGCTACCTGGTGTTTTTTGATGGCAACATTTAATCCATTTACACTTAAGGTACTTGATAGGTACTTGTTTGTTTCCATTTTTATTCTTTAAGCCTGTGTTCTTCCTTCTCTTTATATTTCTTCTTTTTACAACAGCCCCTTTAGCATTTCTTGGGTCAAAACCACATTCATAAGGGCTTGATTTTTTTGGAATAAACATTTGTTTGGGGAAGATAAAATGTGATTATTACAAGTCAAGATGCTAGTATTGATAAATAAAGTAAATACAAGGTTAATTATTCTTTTTTTGGATTTTACCAAAATTAACTAATTGGAAGTCAGTTGTACTAATTAATACTAAAAGAATAGGATCCTCATTGATAAATAGGGACATATAAGAGTAGTCATATGACATCTACAAAGTGTCATTATCAGGCAGTGCCTTCAAATCCAAAATGATGAGATGTGAAGTGGAATTTCAGTTGGTGTAGGAGGCATACAATAAGGAAGGTAGAGCCAATAAAGCCTGTGACTATAAAGGATGTTGACTTGTAGACACCGTCTGAGATAGAAAATGATGTTTCGTGATATTCTGGGGTTTGAAGTAATGTGAAGTACAAGCCTACACAAATCATAATGAATAGTGCTTGAACCATGTGCTTGCAACTCCCTAATATTAAACTATAATGAGCTGAAGTGATAGAGATGCCAGAGCAGATGTATTTAGATGAGGTACTTCTAAGGGATTAAGGGGATTGATGCCTGATGGGGATCAATATTGACATAGTTCTGGAGTATGGACTAGCTTTGAATGATAGAAAGCTTAGAAAAATCTTAAAAAGAAAAATACTTCAGAGATGATAAATAAAAAAAAAAATTATGTTGTAAAGGAGTCCTTCTTGTATAATTGGTGTCTGATGGCCTTAAAATGTGGTTTCTCAAACAATATCTCATCATCACTGGTAAATGGTTAATACATTAGTAACCAGGCCTACAGTTAATAATAATGGTGAGTTAAAGTGAAATCATATAACTAAGCCTGCTGTTATGACAAGGGCTGATAGGTATCCTGTAAGTCATAAGGAGCTTCAGTTGACTATGTGGTATGCGTGCATTTGGTGGATCACTAACCATTGTCATGAAGATGAAGACTAACCAGTAAGGTGAATACATAAGCTTTAATTAGAGCTACTCGCAAATTCTAGAATAGTTAATAAGATAAGAACAATCAATGTCATGAGGGTGCTAGTTATACTAATGCTTATTACAGCTGGGGTTGCTCTCCCATTAAGTGGAAAAGTAGGTGATCTGTAGTAATTTTGGCTGTCAGTTGTACTGCTAGTACTATTGGTTGCATGAATAGGCTGATTCTTTTGAGGATTACTAATATGGAGATAAAGGGAATTGGGGTTCCTTGTAGTAAAAAGTGTGCAAGTGTGCTTTGGTTTCATGTCAAAAGCCAAAAATTACTCTGCTCATACTAGTAGAGGGAAAGCTAGTCCAAGATTCATTGAGAGTTGAGCAGTAGGAGTAAATGAATGGTGTAAAAGATCTAATAAGTTTGTGAAACCAAAACATATAATTAGTAAGATTAATATAAGCTTTCAAATGTGGCCCTTTTCACTATGAATTAATATTTGCATTGTTAAGTGAATCAGTCATTGTTGAATTGCGACTATGAGGTTATTAATATAAGTTATGTAGTTGATGGAAAGAGCATATCTGGAAATATAATTAAAATGACAAAAGGTAAGCCTATTATCATAGGGGTAATGAGAGAGGCACATAGATTTGAGTTCATCTAGTTTCTCAAAGGGTTGAAAGTTTTAGCGATTTAGTTGTTAGAGGTTCTTGGTTTGAATAGTATGAGTGTTTTGAAATTTTAAGTTGTATTATTCTAATATATAAAAACCCTGGGTCTGTCACATCCACAAAAACTGGGAGGCTTGACCCTTCACCAGGCTGCGCTGCGCAGCAGGTGAGGGGGCTGAACTGCTTATCTCTCAGAGAGAGAGAGGCGGGGCTGCTCAGCAGTGGCAGCAGCTGCTGGCGAAGCCAGGATAGAGAAGTAGGGTCTGACCACCCTGCTTCTCTCTCCCTCTGCCAGCAGCCAAGCCTTTCTCTCTCTCTCAGAGGTCAGCAGTTCAGCTGTTCACCAGCAGCCTGGGGCAGCTGCTAATCAGCCCTGCCTCTATGATCAGGCCTGGAGATAGGCCCAGAGATGCTGACTGGCATAGAAACCGACCAATCAGAACCAAATCTGGGTGAATTGCGAGGAGCTAATGGCTGCCTAGGAGGTGGAGTTTTTGAGGCTGACTGGCATAGAAACTGACCAATCAGAACCAAATTGGCTGGCAAAGGAGGGCAGTTGTGGGCGAGATCAGCCCGGCAGAGGAAGGCAGTTAGGAGTGATCAGGCAGGCAGAGGCAGTTAGGGGTGATCAGGCTGGCAGGAAAGGGCCATTGGGGGCGAGATCAGGCCGGCAGGGGAGGGGAGTTGGGGGCAACCATGCCAACAGGGGAGGGCAGTTGGTGGGGACCAGGCCTGCAGGAGAGGGCAGTTGAGGGCAATTGGGCCAGCAGGGGAGCAGTTAGGTGTTAATCTAATAAGTTTGGTTGGCAGGGGAACAGTTAGGGATTGATCAGGGTGGCAGGTAGAAGCCGTTAGGGGCAATCAGGCAGGCAGTCAGGCAGGCAAGCGGTTAGGAGCCAGCAGTCCTAGATTGTGAGAGGGATTTCTAACTGTCGGTTTAGGCCCGAGGGATTGGGCCTAAACCAGCAGTCAGACATCCCCCTAGGGGTCCCAGATTGGAGAGGGTGCAGGCTGGGATGAGAGGGACACCCCCCCCCTTCCAGTGCACAAATTTCATTCACTGGCCCTCTAGTTATAAATAATCTAAGAATTATTGATAAAATTGTGATAAATAAGTTGATGTATCTAATGAGGCATATCATTATTAAGTTAAAAATAAAAAGGGACATATGTAACATTTTCAACAAGAAAGATTTAAAAAAGAGAGAAGGAAGGTTTAAACTTCCAATCTCCAACTTAAAAGGTTAATGCTAATTAGCTTCTTAATGAAATTATAGTAAGGAGGATGATCATTTTTTAAATATTTTAGTGGGATTATTTGAAGAATGATTGGCATAAAACTATGATAGATCCACAGATTTCAGAGCACTCTTAGCTATTATAAATTGTGCTGCCATGAGCATAGGGGTGTAAGTATATGCTTTCTGATTGGTATTTTGGGTTTCTTAGAACATATTACTAGAAATGGGATCACTGGCTCATATGACAGTTCCATATTTAATTTTCTGAGGACACTCCATACTATAATGCACAGTAGCTGCACCAGTATGCATTCCCACCAGTAGTGTTCCCTTTTCTCCATATCTTCGCCAGCACTTGTCCTTTGTTGATTTGTTAGTGGTAGCTATTCTGACAGGTTTGAGGTGACACCTCACTGTCATTTTCATTTGCATCTCTTAGATGATTAGTGACTTTCAGCACTTTTTTGTATGTCTCTTGGCCTTTTGTATGTCTACTTTGTTTAGGCCCTTTGCCCATTTTTAAATTGAGTTGTTTGTCTTCCTTTTATTAAGTTGTATGAGTTCCTTATATATTTTTGAAATTAACCCCTTACCAGATTTATCATTGGCATATATGTTCTACAATGAAGTGGGCTCCCTTTTCATATCATTGATGGTTACTTTTGCTGTGCAGAGGCTTTTTATTTTGACATAGTTCCATTGGTTTATTTTCTCCTTAGTTTCTTTTGCCCTAGGAGATGTGTTGGTAAACATATTGCTACAAGAGGTGTCTTGAGATTTTGCTGCCTATCATTTCTTCTAAGATTTTTATGGTTTTACAACTTACATTTTGGTCATTTATCCATTTTGAGTTTATTCTTGTGTATGGTGTAAGTTGGTGGTCTACTTTTATTTTTATTTTTTGCATATACCTGTCCAGTTTTCCCAATCCATATATTGAAGACACAGTCTTTACTACATTGTATGCTCTTGCCTCCTTTGTCAAATATTACTTGAGTGTAATGGCTTGGTTAGATTTTCTGGGGTCTTTGTTCTGCTTCATTGATCTATATGCCTATTCTTGTGGCAGTACCGGGCTGTTTTGAGTACAGGGACTTTGTAGTATAACTTAATATCTGAAATTTTGATTCCTCCAATTTTGTTCTTCTTTTTCAAGATTTTCCATGGCCATTAGGGGTATATTTTGGTTCCATATAATTTTTGGACTGTTTGTGCTAGACTTTTGAAATATGCTGTTGGTATTTTAATAGGAATTGCATTGACTCTGTAGATTGCCTTGGATAGTATGGACATTTTAATGATGTTGATTTTACCAATCCATAAACATGGTATATTCTTCTACTTGTTTATATCTTCCTCTCTTTTTTCAACATCCTGTAGTTTTCCAAGGATAGGTCTTTTACCTCCTTGGTGAAGTTTATTGCTAAGTATCTTAATTGTGTTTTTGTTGTTGTTGTTGCAATGTTAAATGGGATTGTTTGGTTTATCTTTTGGAGAGTTCTGACT
The DNA here is from genome assembly GCA_026230045.1 of Corynorhinus townsendii. Classification (NCBI taxonomy): domain Eukaryota; kingdom Metazoa; phylum Chordata; class Mammalia; order Chiroptera; family Vespertilionidae; genus Corynorhinus; species Corynorhinus townsendii. The sequence continues at coordinate 525,310 of JAPDVU010000014.1, forward strand.
CATTGATGCTGCTTTGACTTGCAGTCTTTCAGTGTGTTCAGATCTACCATGAGTTTGGTGGTTGCATACCCTGTATCACCTGAGTATCCATAGACCCCATCACATATAGATTTTTCCATTGAGAGGTTTCAATTTCCAATGTCTAGCCTTCATAGAAGTGTCAACACACAGCTCTTCATACATTCCATTTCCACTCTTAAATATATTTTGCAATGTATTGGTGAAAGTTATGCCACGTGTACATGCACAGAGTTGGAATAGGACTCTTATGACCAATCCACTCTAACATTCTCCCTTTCATAAAATTTTGAACTGCTTTTTCTTTATTAGAACAAGAGACAGTGGGCATGTCACATTTATTGGGCCATGATTCAATGCATTTGTCAGCCAATCATCCCTATAAGCTTTTAGAGCCTTTTCTAATCATTCACTCTGAAAATTTAAATGCAGAGTCTGTCTGGTGAGCTAAAATTATTACATCCCCTTTTATCCAAATTTATGTACCATGTAACATTTTCCCCAACATTATTTCCACACATATTCTATACTTTTCTGCTTGTGTAAATTATTGTACTTAATGTAGTTCTTCCAAAGAGTAGCACATTTCCTCAGGGTTCACATTTCGTCCTTCACCTTTAATGTCCTGCTGAGAGTTGCATCTATTCAAGTTAGCAACTGCCACAGGAGATGTCACTGCCGTTATTACCCTTGTGTGCTTCCTCTTTTTTGCACACTTTTCCTGTCCATGACAAATCATGAATTATTCCAGTATCCTTCCTTATCAATTACAACCTTTCCAATTTTCCTCATATTTTGTTGAGCCATTGAAAAAGAATAATCTGTTCATGTCCTGAATCTCTTCAATTTGATTCTGGATATAAATAAAGTGATGAGCAAGAGCACATCCATGTCTGCTGCAGGGGACCACTTGGAAATTTTTCAGAATCTATGTTATCACCACAGACATGAGAACTAGAATGCAGGAAACCCATTGGATTGTCCAGTGCTCTTCACTCCCCAGCTACTGAAGCTGTAGCCCAGTACTTGGAAATTGCCTTGCTTGGCAGAAGTCTGGATTCAGAGCTGGGTTTCATAACATTATGGATCTTTTTTATTTTTCTAAGCACTACTCCTCACTAACCGTCTGATGGCTAACACCATGCCGCCCATGTTCTATTACCAAGTCTCAGATGATTATCCTCATTTTGGTTGAACAAATTGTAGATAAACAAAAATATGTTTATCCAAAAACAGAAAAACGTCTTCTTTTCAGGAACAAGAGTGGGAGGTAATGTGGTTAATAATATTAAATAAATGTCATATTATGACTCTATAGTACAACATAGCATAATCCATTATGTGCTCACCTCCCAAAGTCTAGCCTCCTCTGTCCTCTTGTATTTGACCCCTTTACCTCCTTTCCTCCTTCATGTTTTCCCCTCTTGTACCTACCATAATTTCATCTCTATGTGGGAGGTTTTGCTTGTTTGTTTGTTTGTGGTTTTACATTCCATATATGAGGGAATATATAGAATGAGCCACTTTATCTTATTTTTTTAAATAGATATATTTTTTATTTATTCCAGAGAGGAAGGGAGAGGGAGAGACAGAGAGAGAAACATCAAGATGAGAGAGAATCATTGATTTGCTGCCTCTTGCACGCGTCCTACTGGGGATTGAGCCTGCAACCTTGGCATATTCCCTTGATCAGAATAGAACCCAGGGACCCTTCTGTCCACAGGCCGATGCTCTACCCACTGAGCCATACCTTCTAGGACCACTTTATATTATTGATTAATTAAATCCTCAACTGTGAGAATTCACTGTTATAAACAGTATATGTGACACAAATATCTGTATTTCATGTCCATTGTTTGAGAACAGTCTAAGAAACTTCTGCCCAAATGTCTTCCAATAATGTGTCTTTCATGTCTCTGACTACAATTGCAAGATCATGGCTGGAGCCATGAATCAGAATCTGATTGCAAATCTGGTCATTTGTCATCTTAACAAAGAGAATGAGGTCCCAAGCTCTTCCCATTGCTATGGTTTACTTACCACTGTCCTTCACAAATATCCAGAATAGCCTGTTGTATCACAGCAGTGCAGTTTCTGGTTGGATATTGACATCATGCAAAGCCACTCCACAACTTTCCTTCCTCTGTGAGCAGGTCCTATAGGGAGCCTTTCATGACCCCACAAATCTAGGCTGAAAGAAGGAATACTGTTGGGCAATAGGACCCAAGGGCCATTGGGACACCTCTTATATAACAGCTCTGATCCTCCAAGGTCACATCATGTATGTACTATTTTTTTTTAAATTTTTTTAAATTTAATTTTATATTTATTGTTTTAAGTATTACAAATAGTAGTACATATGTCTCCTTTTTTCCCCCCCTTGATCTCCCCCCGACCTCCCCTACCCCCCAGGACATGCCTTCACCTGTCCCCCCTCCCCCCCCCCCACCCCAGTGTCTTATATCCATTGGTTGTGCTTATATGCATGAGTACAAGTCCTTCGGTTGGTCTCTTACAGCCCTCCTCGCCCAACCTCCCCTGTCTTCCCAATGTAGTTTGACAGTCTGTTCAATGCTTCTTTGCCTCTGTATCTTTTCCCACCATTTCTTTCCTTTAAAAAGTTTTGCCTTTGCAGACTGGAAATAAACATATAATAACAAAACAAGACAAAACAAAAAAATGTTTGAGTCCGAATTTCAATGTCCAACAGTTCCTTATGTGTACATGTCAGCAGTGATATCTGGATGGTGGGCACATGGTGGCAATGCAGGTCCGACCCTCTCTGGTTTGGTCCTAGGTAACCTGCAGTGGTGCACAGCTGCTGACTGCTCCCATTGCAAGGCGTTGTCAGCGTCTTCCATCTCTGGACTGTTTTTTCCTCTTGTCTTCGTGGTTGAAGCACTCCTGTCAATTCCTCTCTGTTGCAGGAATCCATCTGGTCTTGGGGTTGTTTTCTGAAAATATACAAATATATTCTCGACCACAGGTTAATAAAGGAATCTTTTCTATATAATTGATTTGGGATCCTTTTTATTTTTGTTCAAACGATTTTCCTTTGTCTTATTTAAACACCACGTGTGTTTTTAATGGCTGTCTTGCTGTTAGCATTGCAAATGAAACTTAATTTGGTAAAGTAAAAATTTTCTAGATGTAATTTACTTATAGGATATTTTTCCTTACATGATATTGCCCTACTATCCCCCCCTTTTTTTTAATAATGGAGGTTTTTGTAAATTTTATAATGCAGTCTTGATAACTTTAAATTTCAATTTTTTTTTCCCCACACACATGACTGCTTTAGGTTCATTGCATATTCAGGAATTTTACCATGAGATGAACTACCAATAGAAATTTTAGTTATTACTTTAAGAACAGCTTTTTGTCCAGTACTTGAATATTCACTTATTTCAATTAGCCTATTTAAATTAATCTGAAAACTTGATTACTATTTTACTGTGAAATTTAATGCTCTACCAACAATCTTAGTTTACCCTGTAAATATTAGTGGGAAGGATTATTTGCATTCTTGAGTGGGCCCTGAGCATTCCAAATGCTCTGCTGAATTTAGATATAGGGCAACTGCTGTCGGCCAAGTCTCTTGTCTGTTACCTGGGTCCCGATCTGAGCTGGGCCAAGTCTCTGTCTGTCACCTGTATCTCGATGTGAGCTGGGCCAGGTCTCTTCCTGTTGCCAGGGTCCCGATCTGAGTTGGGTGTGGGAAGCGCGAAGCAGCCATGGGGGCAGGAGACCCCCTTTAGAAGGGGTGAGGGTTCAAGCCCTTGCAATGTTGGGGGGGTGAGGGTCTGTGCCCCACTTCTGTTGCCCCCCCAAGTTCTCTCCTGATGGCCCCTCTGTGACTGTGCCTGTCTTAGGTTGTTCCTTCCTTGAGGAATCTTACCAGTCTCTGGCTAACCAGCCATCCTCCGGGGCCAAGCAGGGTGGTGTGAGGTTCAGTTCTATCTCCTTGGTAGCCTATGACCCCGTGGCCTCCACACCCAGCACCTGCCTTGGGAACCCCTGGCCTGCTGGCAGGGTCCCGGTGCTGATCACATATCTCGGGGAACTCGGGTTTCTTCTCCAGTGAGGGCCCAGCTCACACAATTGGGTGTGAGACAGATCCATGGTACCAGCCCCCACGAGGCTTCAAGCTCAGCATGAACAGAAAGCTCAGGTAACAGCTGAGGGCAATTGGAATGTGAGAAGAGGGTCCCTCTTGGCACAAAGGGCAAGAGGGGCCAATATAGGATGCTCAAGTGCCTTCCCAGTGCCTTAATTCCTTCTGCAAGGGATTAAATCCTTTCATGTCCCTTTTTTTTTTTTTTAATTGCTGCCAACCATTCAAAGAATTAGTTTGTAAGTTTGTTTGGGATAATTGTAAAATATGCTGTTGTAAAATATCTAAAATTATAATGACATTGTAGAATAATATCATGTAAGGATATTCTTTGCCCTAGGCCCTGGCAATTCCATTTCAAACTGGCTGTCAATTTCTTTTTGTAGCTTTATATAAACTTTGTCAGGAAGGCAAAAACACAAATTACTTACTTTAGTTCAAGAGGCCAAATATATTGACTTTCAATTACAATCCTTATGAGTTTTGAAGGAAACTTCTCTTTGTTTCCTTCCAAAATAATTTTCAGTCTACAGAGAGTTTCATTTAAAAATTTCTGTCACATGAAACAATTTCTCTTAATGCCCCGCCCCCTTGTTGTCTGTGTCCATTGATTAGGTTCATATGCATGCATACAAGTCCCTTGGTTGATCTCTCCACCTTACCCCCACCCTCCCCTACCTTACCTGAGGTATGATGTTCTGATCGACGTTTCTCAGCCTCTGGATCTGTTCTTGTTCATCAATCTATGTCATTCATTATAATCCACAAATGAGCGAGATCATGTGATATTTATCTTTCTCTGCCTGGCTTATTTCACTTAACATAATATTCTCCATCTCCAGCCATATTGTTGCAAATGGTAGGAACTCCTATTTTTTTCCGCAGCGTAATATTCCATTGTATAGATAGATCACAGTTTTTTAATCCATTCATCTGCTGATGAGCATTTAGGTTTTTTCCAAATCTTGGCTATGGTGAATTGTGCTGCTATGAACATAGGGGTGCATATTTCCTTTCTGATGCGTGTTTCTAGATTCTTGGGATATATTCCTAGAAGTGGGATCACTGGGTCAAATGGGAGTTCCATTTTTAGTTTTTTGAGGAAGCTCCATACTGTTCTCCACAGTGGCTGCACCAGTCTGCATTCCCACCAGCAGTGCAAAAGAGTTCCTTTTTCTCCGCATCCTCGCCAACACTTGTTGTTTGTTGATTTGTTGATAAAAGCCATTCTGACAGGTGTGAGATGGTACCTCATTGTTGTTTTGATTTGCATCTCTCTGATGATTAGTGACTGTGAGCAGGTTTTCATATGTCTCTTGGCCTGCCTTCTGTCTTCTTTCGAAAAGTGTCTACTTAGATCAGTTGCCCATTTTTTGATTGGGTTGTTTATCTTCTTTTTGTTAAGTTGTATGAGTTCTCTGTATATGTTGGAGATTAAACCCTTATCATTGATATCATTGGCAAATATGTTCTCCCATGCAGTGGGCTTTCTTGTTGTTTTATTGATGGTTTTCTTTGCTGTGCAAAAGCTTTTTATTTTGATGTAGTCCCATTTGTTTATTTTCTCTTTAGCTTCCATTGCCCTAGGAGTAGTATCAGTGAAGAAGTTCTTTCGGCATATGTCTGAGATTTTGCTGCCTGTGGATTCCTCTAGTATTTTCATCGATTCCCGTCTTATGTTTAAGTCCTTTATCCATTTTGAATTTATTTTTGTGTATGGTGTAAGTTGGTGATCTAGCTTCATTCTTTTGTATGTATCTGTCCAATTTTCCCAACACCATTTGTTGAAGAGACTGTCTTGACTCCATTGAATGTTCATGCCTCCTTTGTCAAATATTAATTGAGCATATTGATTTGGGTCAATTTCTGGGTTTTCTATTCTATTCCATTGATCTATATGTCTGTTCTTGTGCCAGTACCAGGCTGTTTTAAGAACAGTAGCTTTGTAATACAACTTGATATCTGGTATTGAGATCCCACCTACTTTGTTCTTCTTTCTCAGGATTGCTGTAGCTATTCGGGTTCTTTTTTTATTCCAGATAAATTTTTGGAAATTTCGTTCTAGGTCTGTGAAATATGTTGTTGGTATTTTAATGGGAAGTGCATTGAATTTATAGATTGCTTTGGGTAGTATGGACATTTTGATGATGTTGATTCTACCAATCCATGAACATGGTATGTTCTTCCATCTGTTTATGTCTTCCTCTATCTCTTTTTTCAGTGTTGTGTAGTTTTCTACGTATAGGTCTTTTACCTCTTTAGTTAAGTTTATTCCTAAGTATCTTAATTTTTTTGGTGCAATGGTAAATGGCATTGCTTTTTTAGTCTCTCTTTCTGTAAGTTCATTATTGGTGTATAGAAATGCCATAGATTTCTTGGCATTAATTTTGTATCCTGCTACATTACCGAATTCAGTTATTAAGTCTAATAATTTTTTTATGGAGTCTTTAGGGTTTTCTATGTACAGTATCATGTCATCTGCGAATAAGGACAGTTTTACTTCTTCTTTTCCAATTTGGATGCCTTTTATTTCTTCTTCTTGTCTTATCGCAATGGCTAGTACTTCCAGCACTATATTAAACAGGAGTGGTGAGAGTGGGCATCCCTGTCTTGTTCCTGTTCTTAGGAGAAATGGTTTTAGTTTTTGCCCATTGAGTATGATGTTGGCTGTGGGTTTGTCGTATATGGCTTTTATTATGTTCAGGTATGATCCTTCTATTCCCACCTTGCTGAGAGTTTTTATCAAGAAAGGGTGTTGGATTTTATCAAATGCTTTTTCTGCATCAATTGATATGACTATGTGATTTTTATCTCTCAATTTGTTTATGTGATGTATCACGTTTATTGATTTGCGAATATTGTACCATCCTTGCATCCCTGGGATAAATCCTACTTGGTCATGGTGTATAATCTCTCTGATGTGCTGCTGGATTCGATTTGCTAGAATTTTGTTGAGGATTTTGGCATCTATGTTCATGAGGGATATTGGCCTGTAATTCTCTTTCATTGTGTTGTCTTTGTCTGGTTTTGGAATTAGGGTGATGCTGGCCTCATAGAAGGAGCTTGGAAGTGTTCCTTCTTCTTGAATTTTCTGGAATAGTCTGAGGAGGATAGGTTTTAGTTCTTCCTTGAATGTTTGGTAAAACTCCCCTGTGAAGCCATCAGGCCCTGGGCTTTTGTTTTCTGGAAGCTTTTTGATGACTGCTTCAATTTCTTCCATAGTTATGAGCCTATTGAGATTCTTAGAATCTTCCTGAGTGAGTTTTGGAAGGTTGTATTTTTCTAGGAATGTGTCCATTTCCTCCAGATTGTGTAGTTTGTTAGAATAGAGTTGTTCATAGTATTTTTTAACAATCCTTTGTATTTCTGTGGGGTCTGTTGTTATTTCACCTCTTTCATTTCTGATTTTGTTTATTTGGGTCTTCTCTCTTTGCTTCTTGGTGAGCCTGGCTAGAGGTTCATCAATCTTGTTTATCCTTTCAAAGAACCAGCTCTTGGTTTTGTTGATCCTGTGTATTGTTTTTTTGGTCTCTATGTCATTCATTTCTGCTCTGATCTTTATTATGTCCTTCCTTCTCCTCACTGTGGGCTTTTCTTGTTGCTCTCTTTCTAATTCTTTGAGTTGTTGAGTTAGAAGATTTATTACCATTTTTTCTTGTTTTTTGAGGTAGGCCTGTAGAGCTATAAACTTCCCTCTCAAGACTGCTTTCATTGTGTCCCATAGCATTTGCATTGTTGTGTTTTTATTGTCATTATTTTCCAGGATGTTTTTAATTTCTTCTTTGATCTCGTTGATCATCCAATCATTGTTTAATAGCATGCTATTCAGTTTCCACGTGTTTGAATTTTTTGGAATGTTTTTATTATAGTTTATTTCTAATATTATGCCATTGTGGTCTGAGAAAATGCTTGATAAGATTTCAATCTTTTTGAATTTAGGGAGGCTTTGTTTGTGACCCAATATGTGGTCTATTTTTGTAAATGTTCCATGGAAACTTGAGAAGAACGTATATTCCGAGGCTTTGGGGTGAAATGCTCTGAAGATGTCAATTAGGTCCATCTGATCTAGTGTGTCATTTAGAATTGCTATTTCTTTGCTGATTTTTTGTCTGGAGGGTTTATCCAGTGATGTCAGTGGTGTATTAAAGTCTCCTACTATGATTGTATTGTTGTCGATCTCTCCCTTGATCTCTTCCAGGAGTTTTTTTATGTATTTGGGTGCTCCTGCGTTGGGTGCATATATGTTTACCAGAGTTATATCTTCTTGTTGAATTGCTCCCTTTAGTATTATGTAGTGGCCTTCCTTATCTCTTGTTATGCCCTTTACTTTGAGGTCTATTTTATCAGATATAAGTATTGCTACCCCAGCTTTTTTCTCATTTCCATTTGCTTGAAAAATATTTTTCCATCCCTTCACTCTCAGTCTGTGTGAATCCTTTGCTCTGAGGTGGGTCTCTTGTAGACAGCAAATATATGGGTCATGTTTTCTTATCCATTCAGCACCCTATGTCTTTTGATTGGTGCATTTAATCCGTTTACGTTTAATGTTATTATTGACAAGTACATGTTTGTTGTCATATTTTCCCCCTTAGTGTTTGTGTTTCTTTTTGCCTTTCTCTTTCTTCTTTTTACAGCAGTCCCTTTAGCATTTCTTGCATTGCTGGCTTGGTAGTGATAAACTCTCCTAGCCCTTTTTTGTCTGTGAAGCTCCTGATTCCACCTTCAATTTTGAATGATACCCTTGCTGGGTATAGTATTCTTGGATTCAGTCCCTTGCTTTGCATCACTTTGTATATTTCATTCCATTCCCTTCTGGCCTGGTGTGTTTCTGTTGAGAAATCAGTTGATATTCTAATAGGAGATCCCTTGTAGGTAACTTTCTGTCTCTCTCTGGCAGCCTTTAAGATTCTTACTTTGTCATTGGTATTCGCCAATTTAATTATGATGTGTCTTGGTGTTGGTCTTTTGGGGTTCAACTTGTTTGGGACTCTATGTACTTCTTGGACTTGCATAGTTTTTTTCTTGCCAATATCAGGGAAGTTTTCTGTCATTATTTCTTCAAACAGGTTTTCTATTCCTTGCTTCTCTTCCTCGCCTTCTGGTATCCCTATTATTCTAATATTGTTTCGTTTTGTGTTGTCCCAAAGCTCCCTTAGGCTCTCCTCTTGCTTTTTAAGTCTTCTTTCCATTTGCTGCTGTGTTTGTGTGTGTTTTCCTACCTTGTCTTCTAATTCACTGATGCGGTCCTCAGCCTCTTCTAGTCTACTGTTTAAGCCTTCCAATGTGTTCTTTATTGCAGCTATGTCGTTCTTCATCTTCTCTTGGTTTCTTTTCATGTTGGTGACATTTTCATTCAGCTCCTTGTAGTTCTCATTGAGTTGTGTGTATTTGTCATTGAGTTGTGTGTATTTGTCATCCATCCATTTAAACATCCTTAGAACCATTACTTTGAATTCTCTCTCTGTTAAGCTGCTAGCCTCAATTTCATTTAACTCCCTTTCTGGTGATTCCTCTTTTTCTTTCCTTTGGGTATTGCTTTTTTGTCTCCCCATGTTTTCCTGGAATGTTTTAATTGTAGATCCAATTGCTTTGCTACCCAGGTTCTTTTGGTGATGGTGCTACTGGTGAAATCTTTCTGTTCTCCTGGGCTTGGTTATCTAGTGTAATTGAGGTGCTTAGCTTCTAAAGATTTCTCTTTAGAGTAGATCCTATGGCCTCGGGGAGTATTCAGATTCCTTGGTGTTAATCAGGGTGGAATCTGGGTGTGGCTATATTGGTTGCCTGGAGACTGGGGGGAGGGGCTATCTCTCAGGAGAAAATGGATTCTGTGGGCTTAGATATTACTCAGCACCAGACTTGCTACCACTTCTCCTGGATGTCCGTTGCCCACTCTGTCCAGGTTCTACAACTCTACCCCTTCTCCCGCACTTCTGTCACAGGTAAGCGCCTGTCTCCAAAAGGTCCCACGAACTAGGTTCAGCGGGGAAAGGCGCAGGCCCCAGCTCGAGGAAGGACCGCGTCTCTGCCAGTTCCTCTCTTGCCGGCACTCCGCGGTCCGGCAGCTCTTAAAGGCTGCCTTTGAGCTCAGATCCCAAATCCAGACTCTATGGTCTAAAATCCTTCAGACCTTGCCTGTCCTCAGGGACGCGGCTTGGCACTGTGTAGTTTCTCCCTGACCTTCTGGGCACAGAGGTCCGGGAGATTCTACTGCCTAGATCTTTGATTTTACCTTTATCCGGGGGATCCCTGCTCTTCCCAGCTGCAAACTGTCTCACCAGCTGTGCCTCCTTCGCCCTGTATGTACTATTTTTAATTCATGTAGTCTTCCTGTGTGTGGCCTCTTTCGGACTCCGTGAGTGACATCAGACTGCCAGGTTGCATGGTAACTTAGTGGCCCATAGTTAAGCACTTCCTTTTTGAAACCCAGGTAACTCTTTCAGAAAAGTCACAGGCCATCATCAGCGTGAGTACAGAACCTTACCCTCACTATCTGCCTCTTAATGCTAGGGCTGCTTAGGCCTAAGGAGGGGGTGGAAGCCACCAGTGATACCCAAGTGTACCTCCACCAGAAATCTTGCCCCTTCAGTCCTCTAGGGACCCTGGATCTCTATGGGGCTTGGCCCCTAAAAACTTACTGACTCTTTAGAAATTTCTAAGAGAGGCCCAGGGCCAAGGTTGCCAAGGCCCTGAGCCTTGTTAGGAATATGATAGAGAGACCAAGGGAGTAGTGTGCCAAGGGTCTCCTAAGACTCACTGAGAGAGAAGCCCAGGGCCCAGTCTGCCATTGCTTAAGACTTTGCCTGTATTCTCCCTGAGCGAGGTTTGGCCCTTTGGTGATAGGCTCAGCAATGTGGGGCTAGGCTGGGCTCTCCAAGTGTGGAGGTATCGCTCAGAGGCTATGATTCTAGGCTAGACTTTGAGGCTTGCATTGCCTTTAATGATGTTATGCTGCACATTGACAGTCACAGAAAGTTAATATCTATGGGACAGTGTTCAAAGAGCTGTTAACTGATTAAGATCGTGTTTACAATATTTATAATTCAGACACAACACTTTGAATACATGTTTGTAGGACCTTAATATCTGTGAGGCAGGGTGGAAACACTAAGAATTCGTGTTCAAAGATGAATTTATATGTCAGTCTCAATGAGTTGGTGTTTTGTGAGGAAAGTTGTTTACAAAACAAAGAATTCATATTCACAGAACCAGTTAACAGTATGAAAGTGCTTAGAACTCTCAGAAATCACAATGATAGACCAGGCAAACTTTTTGAAATGTGCTTCAAAAAGTTTGAATATACTTTTTTACAACCTTAATATCTGTGGGGCTGTGTTGAAGAACTGAGAATTCATGTCCAAAGGCACATTTATAAGTCAGTTTCAAAGAGTAGATGTTTTTCTAAGAAAGTTTTTCACAATCCTAAGAATGTATATTCATAGGAAACCGTTAACTGTGTGAAAGTTCTTGTGTGGATTTCTAGGAAGAAAGTAGGTGAAACATAAATTCATGTTCATTGAGCTGATATAACAGTATAGAAGTATTAAAAAATCTTAGAAATCAAAATGGTAGTAAAGCTAGTATTGAAAGTGGTAATAATTTACATTTAAAGTCCGATTTATTTGGCGAAAATCTCAAAAAATTGTAGGAATTCACAGTGTGTGAGCTCGAATCACAAAATAAAAGTGAATGAAACACTGAAATTCATAATGAAAGACCAGAGAAATTTTTAGGAAGGTGCCTGAAACAGTAGAAATACAAGTTCATTGAGCACTAACATCTGAAGGACACTGTTTGATCCCTGGGAAATCATGTTCAAAGAGCACTGAGTTGGATACTGGCTACATTTATAACTCATGCTAAATGAGTTGGCCTTTTGAAAGAAGGTTGGTTAAACATTTAACTGTCTTTTTCATAGGACTCACATTCCAGTATGGAAATGTGAAAACCCTGAGAACTCACAATAACCAACCAGGGAAATGAATAAGTATGTGTCTCAAACACGTGGAATACATTTGTAGAACCTTAATATCTCTAGTGCAGTGTTTAAATATCAACTATTTGCATCCAAGAGCTGAGAAAGGTAGGATAGTCATTAAAATAAAAATAATTAACATTTGTAGAGATGGTATACATGGAAAAATGGTGGAAAAACACTTGGAATATACAGGGAATGTGCTTGAATCACTGGACAAAGTGAAGCAGACACTGAGAATTCACAATGAAAGGCTAGGGAAATATTTAAGAAGGTGCCTGAAACAGTACAAATACAGGTTCATAGAGCCTTATTATCTCTAGGACACTGTGTCATCCCAGAGAAATCGTGTTCAAAGAGCAGAGAATTAAGTTGAACACTGGCTACATGTATAATTCTGTTTAAATGTGTTGATTTTTAAGAAGAAAGAAGGTGAAAGATAAATTCATGTTCATTGAGCTGATATAACAGTATAGAAGTATTCACAACTCTTAGAAATCAAAATGGTAATCAAGCTGGTATTAAAATTGGAAATAATTTACATTTAAAGTATGATTTATTTGGCTAAACGCTCTAGAAATAGTTGGAATTCACAGTGAGTAAGCTTGAATCACTGGACAAAAGCGAATCCAACACTGAAATTCACAAGGGAAGACTATGGAAATTTTTAGGAAGGTGCCAGAAACAGTACAATTACAGGTTGATAGAGCCTTAATATTGAGGGACAGTGTTTAATCCCTGGGAAATCACGTTCAAAGAGCACTGAGTTAGATACTGGCTACATTTATATTACATGCTAAATGAGTTGGCCTTTTGAAAGAAGGTTGGTTAAACATTTAACTATCTTTTTCATGGGACTCAGGATCCTGTAAGAAAATTTGAAAACCCTGAGAATTCACTAAAACTGACCATGGAAATGAGTAGGTATGTTTCTGAAACACTTGGAATACATTTGTAAAAACGTAGTATCTCTAGTGATGATTCTTGGAAAGCTTCAAGGGCCCGGAGTAATACAAGAAATTTATTCTCTCTTCTTAAAGGAAATATTTTAAATTTAACAGATCTAATATACTTGAAATTGCATGGAAAGCCTTATCAGATAAAAGTTTGATAATTATATTTTAAATGTTATGAAGGTTTTTGCCTCTAAGAAGGGCAAAATCAATATATTTCTTAAATATAGTCAAAATTTCCAACAGCAGTAGAATTTCAAGAAAGATAAAAGCCCCAAGCAGCCTGCATTTTGAATGGGCTGGGGGTGGGACAGTGTTTGTCCTTTTGGATCGGACCAATAAGTATCAGACATATAAGTTTTACTGAATAAGTTTCTTTTGCCTTTTAATTAAAGATACCTACTTAAGTTACCTTATACATTAGCTTTTATAATATAATCAAGGTCTTATATAAATTAAGTTACATGAGAAGCCAATGTTTAAGTAATTGAATCCAAGTAAAATCTAAGAAAGGTTTAGACAGCCACCATTTACTGCCTGACTTTGGTAGCCACCTGCATTCTTAATTCAGCTAGAGGCAAGGCAACATTTTTGGCTTGTGAATCAAACGTAAACATCAACTAAATTTGCTTTGCTTTTAAATGAAGATACCTACTTTAATCACTTAAGTAAGTTAGCTTTTTAAATTATAATCAAGGTTTTCAGCTAAATGAAAAGCCAATATTTTTATAAACAATTCTAATAAAGACCAGAAACAGCTAATGAGATTTTTGTTTGCAATATAAATTTGACTGTCATTTAAAAGAACAGATTAGACAGCCGCCATGATGGCCACATGGCTTGCTGGTCCCCTTGGAAGCCATAGGGGCCAACCCCTTCCTTTGGAATAAGCCAGTGTCTTTGTAAATATTTTGATTAAGTATTCTAAGTTACTGAAGGCCTTCCCATGGTCCCTCTGTGGATGCAAATAAGCCTAAGGGGGTAGTCTTTAAAAAATAAAATTCCAGCTTAATAAAAAGGAGAAATTTGCAAATTTTTGAAATCTCTTTCACTGGTATTTATAGGATAAACTGAGGATTGTTATTAAAATATTAAATCTAATTCGTACTAGTGGTCACTCACCATAACCTTAAGAGAAATTGTTTCATGTGGCAACGATATTTAAATGAAACTCTATGTAGCCTGAAAATTATTTTTGAAGGAAATAAGGAGAGATTTCCTTCAAATATCGTAAGGATTGCAATTGATAACCAACACATTAGGCCTCAGAAGGTGGAGATAAGAAAAGATTGTCTTAAAACTTTAAATGACTTTCAGAAATTATTAAGGGACATTAACTGGTTAAGACCTTATCTGAAGATCTCTACAGGAGAACTGACAAATTTACTTCATTTACTTAGAGGTGACTCTAATCTTTCCTCTCCCCGAACATTAACAGATGAAGCTAGGAATGAGTTGCTAAGAGTGGAGCAGGCAATTTCATCAGCCCAAGTAGCACGGGTACAGCCCGAATTACCTTTATTGGGACAAATTTACCCTACTGCAAATAGTCCCACTGGAGTCATCTTCCAAAATAAAAATTCTCCTGCCATTATTGAATAGGTCCACCGAGGGCAGTGGTTGGCAAACTCATTAGCCAACAGAGCCAAATATCAACAGTATGACGATTGAAATTTCTTTTGAGAGCCACATTTTTTAAACTTAAACTATATAAGTAGGTACATTGTTATTAACTTAATTAGGGTACTCCTAAGCTGGCCTTTGCTAAAAACTCAAGGGGCCAAAGAGCCGCATGTGCCTCACGAGCCGTAGTTTGCTGACCACTGACCTAGGGTATCAATCCTCTAAAACAGCGGTTACATATGTAGAACTAATGGCCCAATTAATATTTCAAATCAGAAAATGCTGTAAACAGCTTAGAGGGGAAGAGCCCCAGTGTATTTACCTCCCCTCACTGGGAAGCAATTAGAAATGTTATTTCAGACTGATATAAATTGGCAAATTGGGTTAAGTGGCTATTCAGGGGAACTTAGCTGTCACCTATTAAAAGATAAATCACTGCAATTTTTATATAATAGCTCCATCATTACACCAAAAAATACTAGGCGGGAACCTATTCCTGGAGCTTTAACTGTTTTTACTGATGGGTCATCTAATGGGAAAGCTGCCTATGACACAAAAAATTCAGACCGAGTCATACTGACCAGTCATACTTCTGTACAAAGAATTGAACTAGAAGCCATTAAGGCTGCACTGCAGGATTTCCAAGAACCTCTTAATATCGTCTCTGATTCCTTTTATGCTGCAAACTTGGTGAATAGAATTGAAACTGCCCAGTTGAAATGGCTTAGTGACCAAAGATTATTTTTACTATTTAAACAAGTTCAGCAGATTGTACAACAGAGACAATATCCTTTTTATATCACTCACATCAGGGCTCATAGTGTCTTAACTAGTCCTTTAACAAAAGGAAATGCACAGGCTGATCAATTGGTTGCTTTATTAAAAGAAGCCTTAGCATCTCATCAACTTTTACACCAGCCTGCCAAAATGCTGTCTAAACAATTCTCAATCACTCGACAGCTTCCCACTTGCATGTTACATCTACCTCAAGGGCCTAACACAGGAATCAACCCTAGAGGTTTGCACAGAGACCATATCTGACAAATGGATGTAATGTAACGCATTATACTTCCTTTGGATGCCTTGGGGTATTACATGTCTCTGTAGACACCTTTTCAAAAGTCCTATGGGCTACTGCATCTACAGGAGAAAGGGCAAAACAGGTTATTAATCATTGCCTAGCTGCTTTTGCCATCATGGGAGTTCCAAAAATTATTAAAACTGGTAATGGGCCTGCTTACACAAGCGGTCAATTCCAGGAATTTTGTAAAAGGTGGAAAATTCAGCAAATTACAGGAATACCATATAATTCCCAAGGACAGGCCATTATTGAACGAGGGCATCAGAGGCTAAAATCCCAACTTGAAAAACAAAAAGGAGGAATTATGGAGAAATCACCTGCAGGTAGGCTGCACCAAGCCTTAATTACTTTAAATTTGTTCACTTGTGATGCTGATGGAAAGACACCTATGGAGCTACATTGGTGTCAGAATAAAACAAAAAAAAAAAATGGTCTAGTTAAATGGAAGGACCCTGAATCTGGTTTATGGAAGGGACCTGATCCATTATTAACCTTTGGCAGAGGGTATGCTTGTATACTTCCCGAGAATTTTTCCAAAGCCGTGTGGATTCCTGCTAGAAATATTAAACTGCAACAGGGATCCAAGAGAGAAACTAGCCAGACTAATACCTTGTGCCTGGAGCCACGCCATGCAGCCGCAGACAATCAACTACCTCAGCCAGAGAGAGCAGCGGCCCCAAACAATCCACTGAAGATGAGCAAGAGGAGGACAAGCCAGACAACAAACAGCCTGGAGACCACCTGAGGCATGGTAAAAAAGACGATACAGACGCCTGGGAATGTCTTTCCTGCCATGCTAGCAGTGATCAGCTGTACAGTAACATTACCTGGGGAAAATAGGGCAAATGGGGAAGTATTTTGGACTTATGATTCCTGACCCTTCATGTGTAAGAACCCTTACGTGGGCTGATCCCCCGCCTAATGTAGTATCCAAGAGGAAAATGGGTGAAGAAAGGAAGTAGGGGACTATTCACTACTTGCTCCTGGAAGAGGTGCAGAGAATATAACTAAGACCTTGTCTATACAAAAAGAAATTGACAGCCAGTTTGAAATTGAATTGCCATGACCTAGAGCAAAGGATATCCTTATATGATATTATTCTACAATGTCATTATAACTTTTGATATTTTACAACAGCATATTGTACAATTATCCCAAACAAACTTACAAACTGATTCTTTGCATGTTTGGCAGAATTTTACACACACACACACACACACACACACACACACACACACACACACACAAACACACACACACACACACACACACACACACACACACACACACACGTCTCTGGCCCAATGGCGTGAGCTGGGCCCTCCCTGGAGAAGAAACCTGGGCTCCCTAAAGATCTGTGATCAGTGCCAGGGCCCCACCGGTGGCCGAGGTGGGTTGTCAAGGCAGGTGCTGGGTGTGGAGGCGACGGGGGCATAGGCTACTAAGGAGACAGAACTGAACCTCACGTCACCCTGCTTGGCCCCGGAAGATGTCTGGTTAGCCAGAGACGGGTAAGATTCCTCAAGGAAGGAACAACCTAAGACAGGCACAGTCGCAGTGGGGCCATCAGGAGAGAACTTGGGGGCAACAGAAGTGGGGCACAGACCCTCACCCCCCAACATTGCAGGGGCTTGAGTCCTCACCCCTTCTGAGGGAGGTCTCCTGTCCCCATGGCTGCTTCGTGCTTCCCACGTCCAGCTCAGATTGGGACCCAGGCAACAGAAAGAGACTTGGACCAGATCAGATCGAGACCCAGGCAACAAACAGAGACTTGGCTGATATAGCAGCTGCCCTGTATCTAAATCCACCCTAGCATTGGGAATGCTCAGGACCTACTCAAGGATGCAAATAATCCTTTCCAATAATATTTACAGGGTAAACTAAATTAAGTTTTCAGATTAATTTAAATTGGCTAAATGAAATAAGTGAATATTCAAGAAAATTTAATTGTACTGGACAAAAAACTGATTCTAAAGTGTTAACTAAAATTTCTATTGGTAGTTCATCTCATGGTAAAATTGCAAAGGGTTAGGGTTGAGCTCAGGGTTAGGGCTAGGTTTAGGAGTAGGGTTAGGTTTTAGGTTAAGGCTAGGTTTTAGGGTGTGGGTTAATGATATGGTTAGGGTTAGGGTTAGGGTTAGGGTTAGGGCTAGGCTTAGGGTTAGGTTTAGGTTTAGGTGTAGGGCTAGGATTGGGGTTAGGGTAAGAGTTAGGGTTATGGTTAGTGTTAGATCTGATGTTAGGTTTAGTGTTAAAGCTTGGGTTAGTGCTTGTGTTAGGGCTAGTATTAAGGTTAGGTTTAGGTCAAAGGCACGGTTTAGTTTGAGGTTTATTGTTAGCGTTAGGTTTAGGTTTAGGTTTAGGGCTAGCGCTAAGGGTAGGGTTAGGGGTTAGGCTTAGATAAAGCGCTAGGGTAATTGTTAGGGTTAGCTTTAGGGTTAGGGATAGGGATAGGGTTATGGCTAAGGTTAGGGCTAAGGCTAAGTTTAGGTTTTGGTTAGGATTTGGGTACTGGTTAGGACTTGGGATTGGTTAAGTCCTAGGGCCAGGGTTAGGGTTCTGGTTTGGATTCGTTTTATTGCTAAGGTTTGGGTTAGGATTAAGGTTAGGATTAGGGCTAAATTTTGGATTAAGGCGAGTGTTAGATTTAGGGTTAGCATTGGAGCTAGTTTTAGGGCTAGGGCAAGGGTTAGGTTTAGGTTTAGTTTTAGGATTAGGGCTAGGATTAGATCTATATTTACGGTTAAGCCTAGGGTTAGGGTTAGGGTTAGGGTGAAGTTTAGCATTAGGGCTAAAGATAGAGTTAGTGTTATACATAGGTTTAGGGCTAGTATTAGGGGTAGGGTTAGGTTCAACGTTAAGGCTAGGGTTCAGGGCATGGGTTAAGGTTAGATTTAGGGTTAGGGTTAGGGATATGCTTAGGGTTAGGTTTAAGTTTAGGGGTAAGGGCTAGGACTTGGGTTAGGGTAAGGCAAAGGGCTAGGGTTAGGGATACTGTTAGTGCTAAGGGTAGGGTTAGGATTAAGGTGAAGTTTAGATCTAGGGTTAGGGCTAAGCTTGAATTAAGGTGAGGGTTAGAGTTAGGGTTAGCGTTTGAACTAGCTTTAGGGTTATGGTTAGGGTTAGGGTTAGGTTTAGGTTTAGCCCTAAGGATAGGGTTAGGGTTAGTCTTAGGGTTAGGGCTAGAGTTTGGGTTCATGTTTGTTTTAGGGTTTGGGCTAGGACTAGTATTAGTGTTACGGTTAGTGTTAGGGTTAGAGTTGGGTCTAGTTTTTGAGCTAGGTTTATGGTTAGGGTTACGTTTAGGGTGAGGGTTAGGGTTAGGTTTAGAGTTAATGTTAGGATTTAGGGGTAGGGTTAGGGCTAGTATTATGATTAGGGTTAGGTTTGATTTAGGATTAGAGTTAGGTCTGGAGTTGCGTTTAGTGGTAATGCTTGGTTAGGGCTATGGTTAGGGCTAGGGGTAGTTCTAAGCTTAAATTTAGGTTTTGGGTTAGGATTAGGATAAGGGTTAGTACTTGGGTTTTGGTAAGGTCTACGGCTAGGGTTTGGTAAGGGCTACGGTTAGGGTTAGGGCTAGGGTTTTGGTTAGGGTTAGGTTTGGGTTAGGGTTAGGGTTAGTGCTAATGAATGGGTTAGAATTAGTGTTACGATTAGGGCTAGGGTTAGGGTTAGGGTTAGCTTTAGGGTTAGGTCTAGGGCTAGGGTGAGGATTAGGGCGAAGTTTTGGATTAAGGTGAGGGTTAGAGTTAGGCTTAATGTTGGAACTAGTTTTAGGTCTAGGGCTAGGGTTAGGGTTTAGGTTCGGGTTAGTTTTAGGTTTAGGATTAGGGCGACGATTAGGTCTACATTAAGGGTTAAGCCTAAGGTTAGGTTTAGGGTTAGGGTAAGGTTTAGCATTAGGGCTAAAAATAGGGTTAGTGTTAGACTTAGGTTTAGGGCTAGGCTTAGGGGTAGGGTTAGGTTCAAGGTTAAGACTAGGGTTTAGGGCATGGGTTAAGGTTAGTTTTAGGGTTGGGGGTAGGGCTATGGCTTGGGTTAGGGTAACTCAAAGGACTAGTGTTAGGATTACTGTTGGTGCTAAGGGTAGGGTTAGGATTAAGTTTAGGTGTAGGTCTATGGTTAGGGCTAAGCTTTCGATTAAGGCGAGGGTTAGAGTTAGGGTTAGCATTTGAACTAGCTTTAGGTTTATGGTTAGGGTTAGGGTTAGTGTTAGGTTTAGGGTTAGTGCTAAGGATAGGGTTAGGTTTAATATTAGGGTTGGAGCTAGGGTTCAGGTTCTGATTGGTTTTGGGTTAGGCCTAGGGCTAGTGTTAGGGTTCTGGTTAGTGTTAGGGTTAGAGTTGGGGCCAGTTTTTGGGCTAGTTTTATGGTTAGGGCTAGGTTTAGGGCAAGGATTAGGGTTAGGGTTAGGTTTAGAGTTAATGTTAGGGTTTAGGGCTAGGGTTAGGTCTAGGGTTAGGGCTGGTATTATGATTAGGGTTAGGGTTTTGGTTAAGGCCAGGTCTAGAGTTAGGTTTCTGGTTTGGGTTAGGTATGGGGTTAGGTTTAGTGGTAATGCTTGGTTAGGGCTAGGGATAGTTCTAAGCTTAAGTTTAGATTTTGTGTTAGGATTAGGATAAGGGTTAGTACTTGGGTTTTAGTAAGGTCTAGGGATAGGGTTTTGGTAAGCGCTAGGGTTAGGGTTAGGGCTAGGGTTAGGGTTAGGTTAGGGTTATGGTTATGGTTAGGTTTAGGGTTAGGGCTAATGATAGGGTTAGAATTAGGGTTACGATTCGGGATAGGGTTAGGGTTATGCTTAGCTTTAGGGTTATGGTTTGGGCCATGAGTAGGGCTAGGTGTAGGACTAAGGTTAAGTTTAGGTTTTGGGTTAGGATTAGGATAAGGGTTATTACTTGGGTTTTGCTAATGACTAGGGCTAGGGTTAGGGTTAGTATTAGGGTTGGGGCTAGGGCTAGTGTTATGGTTAGGGTTAGGGTTACGTTTAGGGTTAGAGTTATGTCCGGGATTAGGTTAGTGTTAATCCTTGGGTTAGGGCTTGGGTTATGGCTAGTATTAGGTTTTAGATTTAGTGCTAGAGTTAGGTTTAGGTTTAGGATTGGGGCTTATGCTAGGTTTAGGGTTAGGTTTAGGGTTAGGACTAGTCTTAGGGTTAGGTTTAGGGATAAGGTTAGGGCTACGTTAGTGTTAAGGCTAAGGTTAATATTAGGGTTAGGGTAAGTTTTAGGATTAGCACTAAGAATTGGGTTAGGGTTAGGCTCAGGGTTAGGGCTAGGGTTAGAGTTAGGGTTAGGTTTGGTTAAGGCTAGGTTTTAGGGCGTGGATTAGGGTTAGGGGTAGGGCTAGGGCTTGGGTTAGGGTAACGCAAAGGGCTAGTGTTAGGATTACTTTTGGTGCTAAGGGTAGGGTTAGGAGTAAGTTTAGGTGTAGGTCTATGGTTAGGGCTAAGCTTTGGATTAAGGCGAGGGTTAGAGTTAGGGTTAGCATTTGAACTAGCTTTAGGTTTATGGTGTGGGTTAGGGTTAGGTTTAGGGTTAGTGCTAAGGATAGGGTTAGGGTTAATATTAGGGTTGGGGCTAGGGTTCGGGTTCTGGTTTGTTTTAGGGTTAGGCCTAGGACTAGTGTTAGGGTTCTGGTTAGTGTTAGGGTAAGAGTTTGGGCCAGATTTTGGGCTAGTTTTATGGTTAGGGCTAGGTTTAGGGCGAGGGTTAGAGTTAGGGTTAGGTTTAGGGTTAGCGCTAAGGTTTGGGTTAGGGTTAGTCTTAGGGTTAGGGCTAGGGTTCGGGTTCAAGTTTGTTTTAGGGTTAGGGCTAGGACTAGTGTTAGAGTTATGGTTAGTGTTAGGGATAGAGTTGGGGCTAGTATTTGGGCTAGGTTTATGGTTAGGGCTAGGTTTAAGGTGAGGATTAGGCTTAAGGTTAGGTTTAGAGATAATATTAGGGTTTAGGGCTAGGGTTAGGGTTAGGGCTACGTTAGGGTTAAGGATAAGGTTAATATTAGGGTTAGGGTAAATTTTAGGATTAGTGCTAAGGAAAGGGTTAGGGTTAGGCTCAGGGTTAGGGATAGGGTTAGGGGTAGGGTTAGGTTTTAGGTTAAGGCTAGGTTTTAGGGCGTGGGTTAGGGATAGGGTTAGGGTTAGCGTTAGGGCTAGGCTTAGGGTTATGTTTAGGTTTCGGGGTAGGACTAGGACTTGGTTTAGGGTAAGAGTTAGGGTTATGGTTAGTGTTAGATCTGGGTTTTAGGTTTTGTGTTAAAGCTTGGGTTAGTGCTTGTGTTAGGGCTAGTATTAAGGTTAGGTTTAGGTCCAGGGCAAGGTTTAGCTTAAGGTTTATTGTTAGCATTAGTTTTATGTTTAGATTTAGGGCTAGCACTAAGGATAGGTTTAGGGGTTAGGCTTAGGGTTAGGGTAGGGTTATGGTTAGGGTTAGCTTTATGGTTAGGGATAGTGATAGGGTTATGGCTAAGGTTAGGACTAAGGTTAAGTTTAGATTTTGGGTTAGGATTTGGGTACTTGTTGGGACTTGGGATTGGTTAAGGCCTAGGGCTAGGGTTAGGGTTAGGGTTAGGATTTGTGTTAGTGCTAAGGTTTGGATTAGGATTAAGGTTAGGTTTAGGGGTAAGTTTTGGTTTTAGGTGAGGCTTAGAGTTAGGGTTAGCGTTAGAGCTAGTTTTAGGGCTAGGGCAAGGGTTTAGTTTTAGTTTTAGGATTAGGGCTAGGATTAGGGTTAGGTTTAGGGTTAGGGGTAGGGCTGTGACTTGTGTTAGGGTAACACAAAGGACTAGGGTTAGGGTTACTCTTAGTGCTAAGGGTAGGCTTAAGATTAAGGTTAGGTTTAGGTCTAGGGTTAGGGCTAAGCTTTGGATTAAGGCGAGGGTTAGAGTTCGGGTTAGCGTTTGAACTAGCTTTAGGGTTATGGTTAGGGTTAGTGTTAGGTTTAGGGTTAGTGCTAAGGATAGCGGTAGGGTTAGTCTTAGGGTTAGGGCTAGGGTTCGGGTTCAGGTTTGTTTTAGGGTTAGGCCTACAACTAGTCTTAGTGTTACGGTTAGTGTTAGGGTTAGAGTTGGGCCTAGTTTTTGGGCTAGGTTTATGGTTAGGGCTAAGTTTAGGGCGAGGGTTAGGGTTAGGATTAGGTTTAGAGTTAATGTTATGGTTTAGGGCTAGGGTTAGGGCTAGTATTATGATTAGGGTTCGGGTTTTGGTTAAGGCCAGGTCTAGAGTTAGGTTTCAGGTTATGGTTAGGTCCGGGGTTAGGTTTAGTGGTAACGCTTGGTTAGGCCTAGGGTTAGGGCTAGGGATAGTTCTAAGCTTAAATTTAGGTTTTGGGTTAGGATTAGGATAAGGGTTAGTACTTGGGTTTTGGTAAGGTCTATGGCTAGGGTTTGGTAAGGGCTAGGGTTAGGGTTAGGGCTAGGGTTTTGGTTAGGGTTAGGGTTTGGTTTGGGTTAGGGTTAGGGTTAGGGCTAATGAATGGGTTAGAATTAGTGTTACGATTAGGGCTAGGGTTAGGGTTAGGGTTAGCTTTAGGGTTAGGTCTAGGGCTAGTGTTAGGATTAGGGCTAAGTTTTGGATTAAGGTGAGGGTTAGAGTTCGGCTTAACGTTGGAACTAGTTTTAGGTCTAGGGCTATGGTTAGGGTTTGGGTTCGGGTTAGTGTTCGGTTTAGGATTAGGGCGAGTATTACGTCTACGTTTAGGGTTAAGCCTAGGGTTAGGGTTAGGGGTAGGGTAAGGTTTAGCATTAGGGCTAAAGATAGGGTTAGTGTTAGACTTAAGTTTAGGGCTAGGATTATGGGTAGGGTTAGGTTGAAGGTTAAGACTAGGGTTTAGGGCATGGGTTAAGGTTAGTTTTAGGGTTGGGGGTAGGGCTAGGGCTTGGGTTAGGGTAACTCAAAGGGCTAGTGTTAGGATTACTGTTGGTGCTAAGGGTAGGGTTAGGATTAAGTTTAGGTGTAGGTCTATGGTTGGGCTAAGCTTTGGATTAAGGCCAGGGTTAGAGTTAGGGTTAGCTTTTGAACTAGCTTTAGGTTTATGGTTAGGGTTAGGGTTAGTGTTAGGTTTAGGGTTAGTGCTAAAGATAGGGTTAGGTTTAATATTAGGGTTGGGGCTAGGGTTTGGGTTCTGGTTGGTTTTGGGTTAGGCCTAGGGCTAGTGTTAGGGTTCTGGTTAGTGTTAGGGTTAGAGTTGGGGCCAGTTTTTGGGCTAGTTTTATGGTTAGGGCTAGGTTTAGGGCGAGGGTTAGGGTTAGGGTTAGGTTTATAGTTAATGTTAGGGTTTAGGGCTAGGGTTAGGGCTAGTATTATGATTAGGGTTAGGGTTTTGGTTAAGGCCAGGTCTAGATTTAGGTTTCTGGTTTGGGTTAGGTATGGGGTTAGGTTTAGTGGTAATGCTTGGTTAGGGCTAGGGATAGTTCTAAGCTTAAGTTTAGATTTTGGGTTAGGATTAGGATTAGGGTTAGTACTTGGGTCTTGTTAATGTCTAGGGATAGGGTTTTGGTAAGGGCTAGGATTGGGGTTAGGGCTAGGGTTAGGGTTAGGTTAGGGTTAGGTTTAGGGTTAGGGCTAATGATAGGGTTAGAATTAGGGTTATGATTAGGAATAGGGTTAGGGTTATCCTTAGCTTTAGGGTTAGGGTTTGGGCCACGATTAGGGCTAGGTGTAAGACTAAGGTTAAGTTTAGGTTTTGGGTTAGGATTAGGATAAGGGTTATTACTTGGGTTTTGCTAATGGCTAGGGCTAGGGTTAGGGTTAATATTAGGGTTGGGGCTAGGGCTAGGGTTATGGTTAGGGTTAGGGTTAGGTTTAGGGTTAGAGTTATGTCCGGGATTAGGTTAGTGTTAATCCTTGGTTTAGGGCTTGGGTTAGGGCTAATATTAGGTTTTAGATTTAGTGCTAGGGATAGGGTTAGGTTTAGGATTGGGGCTTATGCTAGGTTTAGGGTTAGGTTTAGGATTAGGACTAGTCTTAGGGTTAGCTTTAGGGATAAGGTTAGGGCTATGTTAGTGTTAAGGCTAAGGTTAATATTAGGGTTAGGGTAAGTTTTAGGATTAGCACTAAGGATTGGGTTAGGGTTAGGCTAAGGGTTAGGGCTAGGGTTAGAGGTAGGGTTAGGTTTTAGGTTAAGGCTAGGTTTTAGGGGGTAGGTTAGGGTTAGGGTTAGGGTTAGGGCTAGGCTTAGGGTTAGGTTTATGGTTAGTGGTAGGGTTAGGACTTGGGTTAAGGTAAGAGTTAGGGTTAGGGTTAGAGTTAGATCTGGGGTTAGGTTTAGTGTTAAAGCTTGTGTTAGTGGTTGTGTTAGGGCTAGTATTAAGGTTAGGTTTAGGTCAAGGGCTAAGTTTAGTTTGTGGTTTATTGTTAGTATTAGGTTTAGGTTCGGTTTAGGGCTAGTGCTAAGGATAGCGTTAGGGATTAAGCTTAGAGTTAGGGCTAGGGTTATGGTTAGGGTTAGCTTTATGGTTAGGGATAGGGTTAGGGTTATGGCTAAGGTTAGGACTAAGGTTAAGTTTAGGTTTTGGGTTAGGATTTGGTTACGGGTTAGGGCTTGGGTTTGGTTAAGGCCTAGGGCTAGGGTTAGGGTTAGGGTTAGGATTCGTGTTAGTGCTAAGGTTTGGGTTAGGAATAAGGTTAGGATTAGGGCTAAGTTTTGGATTAAGGTGAGGATTAGAGTTAGGGTTAGCATTGGACCTAGTTTTAGGGCTAGGGTTAGGGTTAGGGTTAGGTTTAGGATTAGGGAGAGGATTAGGTCTACATTTAGGGTTAAGCCTAGGGTTAGGGTTAGGGTTAGGGTAAGGTTTAGCCTTAGGGCTAAAGATAGGGTTAGTGTTAGACTTAGGTTTAGGGCTAGGATTAGGGGTATGGTTAGGTTCAAGGTTAAGGTTAGGGTTGACAGCGTGGGTTAAGGTTAGGTTTAGCTTTAGGGTTAGGGCTAGAGTTAGGGTTAGGTTTAGGGTTAGGGGTAAGGCTAGGACTTGTGTTAGGGTAAGGCAAAGGGCTAAACCTGACCCTATCCTTAGCGCTACACTTTGGATTAAGGCGAGGGTTCGAGTTAGGGTTAGTTTTTGAACTAGCTTTAGGGTTATAGTTAGGGTTAGGGTTAGGTTTAGGGTTTGCGCTAAGGATAGGTTAGAGTTAGTCTTAGGTCTAGGGTTCGGGTTCAGGTTTGTTTTAGGGTTAGGGGTAGGGTTAGGTTTTAGGTTAAGGCCAGGTTTTAGGGCATGGTTTAGGGTTAGGGTTAGGGTTAGGGTTAGGGCTAGGGCTAGGCTTAGGGTTAGGTTTAGGTTTAGGGGTAGGCTAGGACTTGGGTTTGAGTAAGAGTTAGGGTTAGGCTTAGAGTTAGATCTGTGGTTAGGTTTAGTGTTAAAGCTTCTGTTAGTGGTTGTGTTGGGGCTAGTATTAAGGTTAGGTTTAGGTCAAGGGCTAGGTTTTGTTTGTGGTTTATTGTTAGCATTAGGTTTCGGTTTTGGTTTAGGGCTAGCGCTAAGGATAGGGTTAGGAGTTAGGCTTAGAGTTAGGGCTAGGGTTATGGTTAGGGTTATGGTTAGGGTTAGCTTTAGGGTTAGGGCTAGGGATAGGTTTACGGCTAGGGTTAGGGCTACGGTTACGTTTATGTTTTGGGTTAGGATTTGGGTACGGGTTAGGGCTTGGGATTGGTTAAGGCCTAGGGCTAGGGTTAGGGTTAGGGTTTGGATTGGTGTTAGTGCTAAGGTTTGGGTTAGGATTAAGGTTAGGATTAGGGCTAAGTTTTGGATTAAGGTGAGGATTAGAGTTAGGGTTAGCATTGGACCTAGTTTTAGGGCTAGGGTTAGGGTTAGGGTTAGGTTTAGGAGTAGGGAGAGGATTAGGTCTACATTTAGGGTTAAGCCTAGGGTTAGGGTTAGGGTTAGGGTAAGGTTTAGCCTTAGGGCTAAAGATAGGGTTAGTGTTAGACTTAGGTTTAGGGCTAGGATTAGGGGTACGGTTAGGTTCAAGGTTAAGACTAGGGTTTAGGGCATGGGTTAAGGTTAGTTTTAGGGTTAGGGGTAGGGCTAGGGCTTGGGTTAGGGTAACGCAAAGGGCTAGTGTTAGGATTACTTTTGGTGCTAAGGGTAGGGTTTGGAGTAAGTTTAGGTGTAGGTCTATGGTTAGGGCTAAGCTTTGGATTAAGGCGAGGGTTAGAGTTAGGGTTAGCATTTGAACTAGCTTTAGGTTTATGGTGTGGGTTAGGGTTAGGTTTAGGGTTAGTGCTAAGGATAGGTTTAGGGTTAATATTAGGGTTGGGGCTAGGGTTCGGGTACTGGTTCGTTTTAGGGTTAGGCCTAGTACTAGTGTTAGGGTTCCGGTTAGTGTTAGGGTAAGAGTTTGGGCCAGTTTTTGGGCTAGTTTTATGGTTAGGGCTAGGTTTAGGGCGAGGGTTAGAGTTAGGGTTAGGTTTAGGGTTAGCGCTAAGGATTGGGTTAGGGTTAGTCTTAGGGTTAGGGCTAGGGTTCGGGTTCAATTTTGTTTTAGGGTTAGGGCTAGGACTAGTGTTAGAGCTATGGTTAGTGTTAGGGATAGAGTTGGGGCTAGTATTTGGGCTAGGTTTATGGTTAGGGCTAGGTTTAAGGTGAGGATTAGGCTTAGGGTTAGGTTTAGAGATAATATTAGGGTTTAGGGCTAGGGTTAGGGTTAGGGCTACGTTAGGGTTAAGGATAAGGTTAATATTAGGGTTAGGGTAAATTTTAGGATTAGTGCTAAGGAAAGGGTTAGGGTTAGGCTCAGGGTTAGGGATAGGGTTAGGGGTAGGGTTAGGTTTTAGGTTAAGGCTAGGTTTTAGGGCGTGGGTTAGGGATAGGGTTAGGGTTAGCGTTAGGGCTAGGCTTAGGGTTAAGTTTAGGTTTCGGGGTAGGGCTAGGACTTGGTTTAGGGTAAGAGTTAGGGTTATGGTTAGTGTTATATCTGGGGTTTAGGTTTTGTGTTAAAGCTTGGGTTAGTGCTTGTGTTAGGGCTAGTATTAAGGTTAGGTTTAGGTCAAGGGCAAGGTTTAGTTTGAGGTTTATTGTTAGCGTTAGTTTTATGTTTAATTTTAGGGCTAGCGCTAAGGATAGGGTTAGGGGTTAGGCTTAGAGTTAGGGCTAGGGTTATGGTTAGGGTTAGCTTTACGGTTAGGGATAGTGATAGGTTTAGGGCGAGGGTTAGAGTTAGGGTTAGCGTTGGAGCTAGTTTTAGGGCTAGGGCAAGGGTTAGGTTTAGGTTTAGGTTTAGGATTAGGGCTAGGATTAGGTCTACGTTTATGGTTAAGCCTAGGGTTAGAGTTAGGGTTTGGGTGAGGTTTAGCTTTAGGGCTAAAGATAGGGTTAGTGTTAGACTTAGATTTAGGGCTAGGATTAGGGGTAGGGTTAGGTTCAAGGTTAAGGTAGGGTTTAGGGCATGGGTTAAGGTTAGGTTTAGGGTTAGGGTTAGGGCTAGGCTTCAGGTTAGGTTTAGGGTTAGGTGTAGGGCTGGAACTTGGGTTAGGGTAAGGCAAAGGGCTATGGTTAGGGATACTGTTAGTGCTAAGGGTAGGGTTAGGATTAAGCTTAGGTTTAGGTCTAGGGCTAGGGCTAAGCTTTGGATTAAGGTGAGAGTTATAGTTAGGGTTAGCGTTTGAACTAACTTTAGGGTTATGGTCATGGTTAGGGTTAAGATATTGTTTAGGGTTAGCTCTAAGGGTAGGGTTAGGGTTATTCTTAGGGTTAGGGCTAGTGTTCGAGTTCAGGTTTGTTTTAGGGTTAGGGCTAGGACTAGTTTTTGGGTTATAGTTAGTGTTAGGGTAATAGTTGGGGCTAGTTTTTGGGCTAGATTTATGGTTAGGGCTAGGTTTAGGGCGAGGGTTAGTGTTAGCGTTAGGTTTAGAGTCAGTGTTAGGGTTTAGGGCTAGGGTTATTGGTAAGGCTACGTTAGGTTTAAGGCTAAGGTTAATATTATGGTTAGGGTAAGTTTTAGGATTAGCGCTAAGGAAAGGGTTAGGGTTAGATTCAGGGTTAGGGCTAGGGTTAGGGTTAGGGTTAGGTTTTAGGTTAAGGCTACGTTTTAGGACGTGGATTAGGGATAGGGTTAGTGTTAGGGTTAGGGCTAGGCTTAGGGTTAGGTTTATGGTTAGGGGTTGGGATAGTACTTGGGTTAGAGTGAGAGTTAGGGTTAGGATTAGAGTTAGATTTGGGGTTAGGTTTAGTGTTAAAGCTTGGGTTAGTTCTTGTATTAGGGCTAGTATTAAGGTTAGGTTTAGGTCAAGGGCTAGGTTTAGTTTGACGTTTATTGTTTGCCTTAGGTTTATGTTCAGGTTTAGGGGTAGCGCTAAGGATAGGGTTAGGGGTTAGGCTTCGAGTTAGGGCTAGGTTTATGGTTAGGTTTAGCTTTAGCGTTAGGCCTAGGGTTAGGGTTATGGCTTGGGTTAGGGCTAAGGTTAAGTTTAGGTTTTGGGTTAGGATTTGGGTACGGGTTAGAACTTGGGATTGGTTAAGGCCTAGGGATAGGTTTAGGGTTAGGGTTTGGATTCGTGTTAGTGCTAAGGTTTGGGTTAGGATTAAGTTTAGCATTAGGGCTAAGTTTTGGATTAAGGTGAGGGTTAGAGTTAGGGTTAGCATTTGAGCTCTTTTAGGGCTAGGGCTAGGGATAGTGTTAGTGTTAGGGCTAAGGTTAGGTTTTGGTTTAGCATCAGTGCTAGGATTAGGTCTACATTTAGGGTTAATCCTATGGTTAGGGTTATGGTTAGGGTAAGGTTTAGCATTAAGGTAAACATAGGGTTAGTGTTAGACTTAGGTTTAGGGCTAGGATTATGGGTAGGGTTAGGTTCAAGGTTAAGGCTAGGGTTTAGGTTGTGGGTTAAGGTTAGGTTTAGGGTTAGGTTTAGGGCTAGGCTTAGCGTTACTTTTAGGGTTAAGGGTAGGGCTAGGACTTAGGTTAGGCTAAGGCAAAGGGCTAGGGTTAGGGTTAGATTTAGGGTTACTGTTAGTGCCAATGGTAGGGTTAGTATTAAGTTTAGATTTAGGTCTAGGGTTAGGGCTAAGCTTTGGATTAAGGAGAGGGTTAGAGTTAGGGTTAGCATTTGAACTAGCTTTAGGGTTATGGTTAGGGTTAGGGTTAGTTTTAGGGTTAGCACTAAGGATAGTGTTAGGGTTAGTCTTAGGGTTAGGGCTAAGGTTTTGGTAAGGGTTATTGTTAGGGTTAGGGCTAGGGTTAGGGTTAGGGTTAGGTTAGGGTAGGGTTTTGGTTAGGTTTTGGGTAATGGCTAATGATATGGTTAGAATTAAGGATTGGGTTATGATTGGGCTAGGGTTAGGCTTATCTTTAGGGTTAGGGCTAGGGTTAGGATTAGGGCTAGGTGTAGGACTGAGGTTAAGTTTAGGTTTTGGGTTAGTATTTCGGTTATGTTTAGGACTTGGCTTTGGATAAGGGCTAGGACTAGGGTGAGGGTTAGGGTTAGGATTAATTTTAGTGCTAGGGTTAGGGTAGGTCTATGTTTAGGATAAGGACTAGGAGTAGTGCTACATTTCGGGTTAATACTAGGGTTAGGGTTAGGTTTATGGTAAGGTCTAGTATTAGGTATAAGGATAGGGTTAGGGTTAGGCTTAGGGTTAGGTCTAGGGTTAGGGTAAGGGTTAGGTTTAAGGTTAGCGCTTGGGTTTTGGGCATGGGTTAGCACGATTATTAGGATTAGGGTTAGGGCTAGGCTTAGGCTAGGGTTAGGTTTAAGGTTAGGTGTAGGGCTGGGGCTTGGGTTAGGGTAAGGTTTAGCTTCAGGGTTAGGGCTAGGGCTAAGGTTATGGCTAGGGATAGGGCCAAATTTAAGTTTTGGTTTTGGGTTAGAATTTGGGTATGGGTTAGGGCTTGTGTTTGGGTAAGGGCTAGGGTAAGTGTTAGTTCTAGGGTTAGGGTTAGGATTAAGGTTAGGATTAGGGCTAGGGTTAGGGCTAAGTTTTGGATTATGGCGAGGGTTAGAGTTCGGGTTAGCATTGGTGCTAGTTTTAGGTCTAGGGCTAGGTTTAGGATTAGGGCTAGGATTAGGTCTACGTTTAGGGTTAAGACTAGGGTTAGGGTTATGGTTAGGGTAAGTTTTAGCATTAGGGCTAATGATAGGGTTAGTGTTAGACTTAGGTTTAGGGGTAGGATTAGGGGTAGGGTTAGGTTCAAGGTTAAGGCTAGGGTTTAGGACGTGGGTTAAGGTTAGGTTTAGGGTTAGGGTTGGAGCTAGGCTTAGGGTTAGGGGTAAGGCTAGGACTTGGGTTAGGGTAAGGCAAAGGGCTAGGGTTAGGGTTACTGTTAGTGCTAAGGGGAGGGTTAGGATTAAGGTTAGGTTTAGGTTAGGGTTACGGCTAAGCTTAGGATTAAGGTGAGGGTTAGAGTTAGGGTTAGTGTTTGAACTAGCTTTAGTGTTATGGTTATGGTTAGGGTTAGGTTTAGGGTTAGCGGTAAGGATAGGGTTAGGGTTAGTCTTTGGGTTAGGGATAGGGTTCGGGTTCAGGTCTGTTTTAGGGTTAGGCCTAGGGCTAGTGTTAGGGTTATGGTTAGTGTTAGGGTTAGAGTTGGGGCTAGTTTTTGGGCCAGGTTTATGGTTAAGGCTAGGTTTAGGGTGAGGGTTAGGGTTAGGGTTAGATTTAGAGATAATGTTAGGGTTTAGAGTTAGGGTTAGGGCTAATATTATGATTAGGGTTAGGGTTTTGGTTAAGGCCAGGTCTAGGGTTAGGTTTCGGGTTAGGCTTAGTTCTGGGGTTAGGTTTAGTGGGAATGCTTTGTTAGGTCTAGGGTTAGGGCTAGGGATAGTTCTAAGCTTAAGTTTAGATTTTGGGTAAAAATTAGGATAAGGGTTAGTACTTAGGTTTTGGTAAGGGCTAGGGCTAGGGTTTTGGTAAGGGCTAGGGTTAGGGTTAGGGCTTGGGTTAGGGTTAGGGTTTGGGCAGGTTAGGGTTAGGGTTAGGGTAGGTTAGGGTTAGTGTTAGGGTTAGGTTGAGGGTTAGGGCTTGGGCTAGGATTAGGGCTAGATGTAGGACTAAGGTTAAGTTTAGGTTTTGGGTTAGGATTAGGATAAGGGTTATTACTTGGGTTTTGCTAATGGCTAGGGCTAGGGTTAGGGTTAGGATTAGGGTTAGGGCTAGGGTTAGGGTTTTGGTTAGGATTAGGTTAGGGTTAGGGTTAGGGTTAGTGTTAGGGTTAAGGTTAGGTTAGGGCTACGTTTAGTGTTAAGGCAAGGGTTAGGGTTAGGGTTATGGTTGGGGCTGGTTTTAGGCTAGGTTTATGCTTAAGTGTAGGGATAGGGCTAGGGTTAGGATTAGGTTTAGGGTTAGTGCTAGGGTTTAGGGCTTGGTTTTGTGCTTGGGTTAGGGCTAGAAGTACGTTTCGGCTTAGGGCTAGGGGTAGGGTTAATTTTAGGTTTAGTACTAGGGTTAGGTTTAGGGTTAGGGTTAAGGATAGGGTTATAGTTAGGCTTAGGGTTAGGGCTAGGGTTAGGGTTAGGGTTAAGGTTAGCTTTAAGGTTAGGGCTAGGGCTATGGTTAGGGCTAGGGATAGGGCTAAGGTTAAGTTTATATTTTGGGTTAGGATTAGGATAATCGTTAGGATTTGGGTTTGGATAAGGGCTTGGGTTAGGGTTAGGGTTAGTTTGAAAGTTAGGGCTCATTTTAGGTTAGGGTTAGAGATAGGGTTCGGGCTAGTGTTTAGGCTAATGTTAGGGATTGTGTTTGGACTAAGGTTAGGGATAGGGTTAAGGCCAGGGTTCAGGCTAGGGTTTGATCTAGTATTAGGGTTAGCTTTAGTGTTACTTGTAGGGTTATGGTTAGGATTAGCTTTAGGGTAAGGGGTAGTTTTACGGTTAGGGTTAGGTTTGGGGTTTGTTTTAGGACTAGGGGTTTTGTTGAGGCTAGGTTTAGGGCTACGGTTAGGTTTAGGGTTAAGGCTAGATTTTAAGTCTTGTGTTAGGGCTAGAATTAGGATTAGACTTAGGGCTAGGCCTAGGGTTAGGATTAGGATTAGGGTTAGGTTAGGTTTAGGCCTAGGGTTAGGGTTAGGGTTATGTCTGGGGTTAGGTTAGTGTTAATCCTTGGGTTAGGGCTTTGATTAAGGCTAGTATTAGGTTTAGTGCTAGGGTTAGGGTTAGGGTTAGGTTTAGGATTGGGGCTTATGAAGGGCTTAGGTTTAGGTTTAGGGTTAGGGCTAGGCTTAGGGTTAGGTTTAGGGTTAGGAGTAAGGCTACTTTAGGGTTAAGGCTAAGGTTAATAGTAGGGTTAGGGTAAGTTTTAGGATTAGCACTAAGGATAGGTTAGGGTTAGGCTCAGGTTAGGGGTAGGGTTAGGTTTTAGGTTAAGGCTAGTGTTTAGGGTGTGGGTTAGGGTTAGGTTTAGGGTTAGGGTTAGGGCTAGGGCTAGGACTTGTGTTAGGATAAGAGTTAGGTTTAGGGTTAGAGTTAGATCTGGGGTTAGGTTTAGTGTTAAAGTTTGGGTTAGTACTTGTGTTAGGGCTAATATTAAGGTTAGGTTTAGGTCAAGGGCTAGGTTTAGTTTGAGGTTTGTTAGCGTTAGGTTTAGGTTTAGGTTTAGGGATTGCGCTAAGGATAGGGTTGGGGGTTAGGCTTAGAGTTAGGGCTAGGATTATGGTTAGGGTTTGCTTTAGGGTTAGGGCTAGGGGGAGGGTTAAGGCTAGGGTTAGGGCTAAGGTTAAGTTTAGGTTTGGGTTAGGATTTGGGTATGGGTTAGGACTTGGCATCTGTTAAACCGTAGGGCTAGGGTTAGGGTTAGGGTTTGGATTTGTATTAGTGCTAAGGTTTGGGTTAGGATTAAGGTTCGGATTAAGGCTAAATTTTGGATTAAGGCGAGGGTTAGAGTTAGGGTTAGTGTTTGAGCTAGTTTTAGGGCTAGGCCTAGAGTTATGGTCATGGTTAGGTTTAGGTTTAGGATTAGGGCTAGGATTAGGTCTATGTTTAGGGTTAAGCCTAGGGTTAGGGTTAGGGTAAGGTTTAGCCTTAGGGCTAAAGATAGTGTTAGAGTTAGGTGTAGGGCTTGGATTAGGGGTAGGGTTAGGTTCAAGGCTAAGGCTAGGATTTAGGGCATGGATTAAGGTCAGGTTTAGGGTTAGGGGTAGGTCTTGGACTTGGGTTAGGGTAAGGCAAAGGGCTAGAGTTAGGGTTAGGTTTAGGGTTACTGTTAGTGCTAAGGGTAGGGTTAGGATTAAGGTTAGGTTTAGGTCTAGGGTTAGGGCTAAGCCTTGGATTAAGGTGAGGGTTAGAGTTAGGGTTAGGGTTTGAACTAGCTTTAGGGTTATGGTTATGGTTAGGGTTAGGATTAGTCTTAGGGTTAAGGATAGGTTTCAGGTTCAGGTTTGTTTTAGGGTCAGGGCTAGGGCTAGTGTTACTATTAAGGTTAGTGTTAGGGTTAGAGTTGGGGCTAGTTTTTGGGCTAGGTTTATGGTTAGGGCTAGGTTTAGGGCGAGTGTTAGGGTTAGGGTTAGGTTTAGAGTTAATGTTAAGTTTTAGGTCTAGGGTTAGTGCTAGTATTATGATTAGGGTTAGGGCTAGGCCTAGGGTTAGGGTTTTGTTTAAGGCCAGGTCTAGGGTTAGGTTTCGTGTTAGGGTTAGGTCTGGTGTTACGTTTAGTGGTAATGCTTGGTTAGGCCTAGGGTTAGGTCTAGGGCTAATTCTAATTTTGAGTTTAGATTTTGGGTTAGGATTAGGATAAGGGTTAGTACTTGGGCTTTGGTAAGGGCTATGGCTAGGGTTTTGGTAAGGGCTAGGGTTAGGTTTATAGTTATGGTTAGGTTTAGGGTTAGGGCTAATGATAGGGTTAGAATTAGGGTTCCGTTTGGACTAGGGTTAGGGTTAGTTTTAGGGTTAGGGCTAGGGCTAGGATTAGGGCTATGTGTAGCACTAAGGTTAAGTTTAGGTTTTGGGTTAGGATTAGGGTTAAATTTAGGACTTGGGTTTGGATAAGGGCTAGGCCTAGGGTGAGGGTTAGGGTTAGGCTTAATGTTAGTGCTAGTGTTAGGGTTAGGTCTAGGTTTAGGATAAGGACTGGGAGTAGTGCTACATTTAGTGTTAAGACTTGGTTTAGGGTTAGGGTTAGGGTAAGGTCTAGTATTAGGTATAAGGATAGGGTTAGAGATAGGCTTAGGGTCAGGTCTAGGGTTAGGGTTAGGGTTAGGTTTAAGGTTAAGGCTACTGGTTAAGGCACGGGTTAGCACTATTTTTAGGATTAGGGTTTGGGCTAGGCTTAGGCTAGGGTTAGGTTTAAGGTTAGGTGTAGGGCTGGGGCTTGGGTTAGGGTAAGGTTTAGCTTCAGGGTTAGGGCTAGGGCTATGGTTATGGCTAGGGATAGGGCTAAATTTAAGTTTTGGTTTTGTGTTAGGATTTGGGTATGGGTTAGGACTTGGGTGTGGGTAAGGGCTAGGGCTAGTGTTAGTGTTAGTTCTAGGGTTAGAGTTAGGATTAAGGTTAGGATTAGGGCTAAGTTTTGGGTTATGGCGAGGGTTAGAGTTAGGGTTAGCTTTAGGGTTAGGGCTAGGCCTAGGGTTAGATTAAGGGTTATGGTTAGGTCCAGGTCTAGGTTTAGGGTTCGGGTTATGGTTAGGTCTGGGGTTAGGTTTAGTGTTAAGACTTGGATTAGGGCTTGGGTTAGGGCTAGTATTAGGGTTAGGTGTAGGGCTAGGCTTAGTTTTAAATTTATTGCTAGTGTTATGGTTAGGTTTACGGTTAGGGCTAAAGATAGGGTTAGGATTAGGATTAGGGTTAGGATTATGGTAAGTATTAGTTTTTGGGTTAGCATTAGGGTTTGAGTTAAGGCCAGTGTTATGCCTAGGGTTATGGCTAGAATTAGGGTTAAGGTTAGGGTTATTGTTAGGGTTATTTTTAGGGTAAGGTTTAAGGCTAGGGTTAGGGCTTGTGTTATGGCAAGTATTAGTGTTAGGGGTATGGTTATGTCTAGTTTTAGGGCCTGGGTTAGGTTTAAGTTAGGGTTTGGTCTCAGGTTATGGGCTAGGGTTAAGTTGAGGGTTAAAGATAGGACTACGGTTAGGATTAGCGATTGGGTTATGGCTAGGGCTATTGTCATGTTTAGGTTAGGGTTAGGGCTCTGGTTATGGGTTAGGGTTAAATTTAGGGTTAGTGTTAGGGTTAAGGATAGGGCTACGGTTAGGTTTAGCGATTGGGTTAGGACTAGGGCTAGGGTTAGGTTTAGGTCTAGTGGTAGGGCTAGGTTTAGGTTTAGGTTAGGGTTAGGGCTCTGATTATGGATTAGGGTTAGGGTTAAAGATAGGGCTAGATTTAGGGTTAGCAATTGGGTTAGGGCTTGGGCTAGGGTAAGAGCAAGTGTTACTTCTGGGTTAGGTTTAGGGTTAAGGCCAGAGTTAGGGCTTAGGTTAGGAAATGTATTAGGGTTAGGGTTAGGTCTTGGGTTTGTGTTAGAGTTAGGTTTATGGTTAGGGCTAGAGTTAAGTTTAGGGTTAGTTCTAGGGCTTTGGATGGGCTTAGTGGTAGGGTAAGGGTTCGAGTTAGGTGTAAGGCTAGGCATAGGGTTAGGTTTAGGGTTAGGGTTAGGATTATTGCTAGGGTTAGGGCTAGGGTGAGTGTTAGGTTTAAGGCTAGGGTTAGGGCTAGCTTTAGTGCTAGTATTAGGGTTAGGTTTTGGTGTATAAACATTTTGAATTCACTATGAATGATCTTCAATCAATGGAAAAAAGTGAATGTAACACTGAGAATTCACTATGGTAGACTAGGGAAATATTTAGAAATGTAAATGAAACAGTAGGTATACCTGTTCACAGAGCCGTAATATCTAATGGACACTATTTAATCACTGGGAAATCATGTTCGAAGAGTACAGAATTGGATACTGTTTACATTGATAATTCAGTCTTAATGTGTTGGCCTTTTTGAAAGAAGGTTGGTTAAACATTTAAACATTCACTTTCATAGGGTTCAGATACCAAGTTATTTTCATACAGCGGATATGACAATTTAGGGTTAGGGTTAGGGTTAGGGTTGGAGTGAAGATTATGATTAGCATTAATAATAGGGTCATGGCTAGACTTAGGTCTAGTATTAGGGTTAGGGTTTTGTTAGGTCGAGGCAAGGGGGGAAGTCCAGAGCCCATGCATGCATCTGCAAGGCAGATGGTGAGAAAGATAACTGGCGCCTTCCTAGACCCCTGGCCCAAGGCAAATTCTACACCTCTCATGTCCTCCTCCCTCCCCTCACTAAACAGCTATATAAAAGAAGTCCCTATGCCCCTTTTTTTAGTGCGATCATCCCTGGCCCACCCTCTGACCAGCTTATTTCTCCCGGGAGCACAAGATTAAAACCTCCCCTTAGGGTTAGGGCTAGTCCAAGGATGGAGTTTGGGTTAAGGCTAGGGTTAGGGTTAGGGATAGGGTTGGGGCTAGTTTTAGGGATAAGTTTATGGTTAAGGCTAGGGTTTAGGGTTTGGTTTAGGGCTAGTATTAGGACCACAGTTAGGGCTAGGCCTAGTGTTAGTGTTAGTGTTAGGGTTAGGGTTAGGGCTAGGGCTAGGATTAGGGTTAGGTTTAGGTTTAGGGTTAGGGTTAATGTTAGTGCTGGGTTAGGGTTAGGTTTAGGTTTAGGATTAGGGCTATGTTTAGGGTTAAGGCTAGGGTTAGGGTTAGGGTAAGGTTCAGGATTAGGGCTAAGGATAGGGTTAGGGTTAGGCTTAGGTTTAGGGCTACAGTTAGGTTAGGGTTAGGTTTAAGGTTAAGGCTAGGGTTTAGGGCATGGGCTAGTTTTAGGATTAGGGTTAGGGCTAGGCTTAGGTTTGGGTTTAGGGTTAGGGGTAGGGCTAGGGCTTGGGTTAGGGTAAGATTTAGGGTTAGGGTTAGGGTTAGGTGTAGAGTTAGCAATATGGATAGGTTTAGGGTTAGTCTTAGAGTTAGGGTTAGGGTTAGCTTTATGGTTAGGGCTAGGGTTAGCGTTATGGCTAGTGATAGGGCTAAGATTATGTTTAGGTTTTGCGATAAGATTAGGGTACTGGTTAGGACTGGATTTGTGTAAGGACTAGGGGTAGGGTTAGGGTTAGGGTTAGGATAAGGGTTAGGGTTAGGGTTAGGATTTGGGTTTGGGTAAGTGCTAGGGCTCTGGCTATGGTTAGGATTAGTGTTAGAGGTTAGGTTTAGTGCTAGGTTTAGGACTAACATTAGGATTAGGGTTAGGTTTATGGTTAAGGTTAGGTCTAGGGTTATGGTTAGGGTTAGGAGTAGGGGTAGGAGTAGGGGTGGGGGTTGGGCTAAGGTTAAATTTAGGTTTTGGGTTAGGATTAGGGTTAGGGTTTGGACTTTGCTTTAAGTAAGGGCTAGGGCTCGTGTTAGGGTTAGTGTTACTGCTAGGGTTAGTGTTATATTTAGGTTTAGGATTATGGATAGGGCTATGGCTACGTTTAGGGTTAAGGCAAGGGTTAGGATTAGGTTTAGGGGTGGTGCTAGTTTTAGGGTTAGGTTTATTGTTAGGGTTAGGGTTAGGGCTAGGGTTAGGTTTAGGGTTAATGCTAGATTTTTGAGCTTGGATTAGGGATAGTATTATGATTAGGGTTAGGGCTATTCCTAGGGTTAGAGGTAGGATTAGGGGTAGGACTAGGGCTGGTTTAGGGTTAACGTTAGGGTTAAGCTTAGGTCTGGAGTTAGGTTTAGTGTTATGGCTTGGGTTAGGGCTTGGCTTAGGGATGGTATTAGGTTTAGGGTTGGGTCTAGCGCTAGGGTTAGTTTTTGGTTTAGTGCTAGGGTTAGGCTTAGGTTTATATTTAGGGTTAGGGCTAAGGATAGGGTTAGGGTTAGGCTTAGGGTTAAGGCTAGGGTTAGGGTTAGGGTTAGCTTTAGGGTTAGGGCTAGGGCTAGGGTTATTGCTAAGTATAGGGCTAAGGGTAAGGGTTAGGGTTAGGCTTAGGCTTAGGGTTAGGGCTAGGTTTAGGGTTACGGTTAGCTTTAGGGTTAGGGCTAGGGCTTGTGTTAGGGCTAGGGTAGGGCTAAGGTTAGCTTTAGGGTTAGGGTTAAGGCTAGGGTTAGGGCTTGGGTTAGGTCTAGTATTAGGGTTATGGTTAGGGCTAGAGCTTCTAATAGGGTAATTTTTAGGGTTAGGGCCACTGTTAGGGTTTTTGTTAGGGCTACGCCTAGGCCTAGGGTTAGTGCTAGTGTTAGGGTTAGGGTTTGCGTTAGGGTTACAGCTAGGTTTTTGGCTAAGTTTAGGGCCAGCATTAGGTTTAGTGTTAGGTTTAGGTATATGGTTAGGGTTAGGGTGGTTTAGGGTTAGGTTTAGCAATAAGATTAGGATTAGGGTTAGGGCTAGGGTTAGCAGTAAGTCAAGTATTAGGGCTTGGGTTAGGGCTAGGGTTAAGGTTAGGCTTGGGATTATGGCTAGTTTAGTGGCTTAGATAGATTGAAGGTTGGGGCTAGTGTTAGGATTAGGGATAGGTTACAGGTTAGGGTTAGTGTTAGGATTAAGACTAAGATTAGGGTTAGGTATGGTTATGGTTAGGGTAGGTTTAGGGTTAGGGTTTGGGTTAGGGTTAGGGTTAGGTATAGGGCTTGGATTTGGAGTATGTTTAGGTTTAGGTTTAAAGTTAGGTTTAGGGTTAGGGCAAGGATTAGGAGTCGCTTGAGGGTTAAGGCTACATCTAGGGTTAGGGTTAGGGTTAGGGTTAGGGTTAAGGCTAGGGTTCGGGCTAGTGGTAGGGTTAGGGTTATGACTAGGGCTGGGTTAATATAGGTTTAGTGATAGTGTTAGGGTTAGGATTAGGTTTAGGGTTAGGGCTTTGGATAGGGTTAGGGTTAGGCTTAGTATTAGGGCTAGGTTTAGGGTTAAGGTTAGCTTTATGTTTAAGGTTAGTGCTAGAATTAGTATTTGGATGAGGGTTAGGTTAGGGTTAGGGCTTGGTTTAAGGCTAATATTAGGGTTAGGTTTAGCGTTAAGGTTAGGGTTAGCACTATGGTTAGAGCTATT
This sequence comes from Corynorhinus townsendii, assembly GCA_026230045.1. NCBI lineage: Eukaryota > Metazoa > Chordata > Mammalia > Chiroptera > Vespertilionidae > Corynorhinus > Corynorhinus townsendii. Next base: position 564,983 of record JAPDVU010000014.1, read on the forward strand.
ATTAGGGTTTAGGTTAGGGCTATTTTTAGGTTAAGGGTTATGCTAAGGGATAACATTAGGGTTAAGGTTAGGTTTAGGGTCAAGGCTAGGGTTAGGGATAGGATTATGGCAAGTATTAGTTTTAGGGTGAGGTTAAGTTTTTGTTGTTAAGGCCAGTGTTAGAGCTAGGGTTATGGGTAGTATTAGAGGTAGTGTTAGTGCTATTGTTAGGTTTATAGTTAGGATATGTGTTATGGTTAGGGTTTGGGTTAGGGTTAAGTCTTGAGTTAGGGCTGGTGTTATGCCAAGCATTAGTGTAAGGTTAGGGTTAGGTCAAGGGCTCAGTTTAGGGTTAGGGTTTAGGTATGGGTTAAGTTTAAGTTTAGGGTTAGCGTTAGTGTCAAGGCTAGGATCTGGTCTAGGGTTATGGCAAGTATTAGTGTTAAGATTATGGTTAGGTTTAAGGCCAGTGTTAGGGCTAGGGTTTTGGTTAGTATTAGGGTTAGGGTAAGATTAAGGTTAAGGTTAGGGCTTGGGTTAGGGTTAGGGCTCTTATTATGGGTTAGGTTTAGAGTTAGGGTTAAGGATAGTGCTACAGTTAGGATTAGCAATTAGGGTTAGGGCTAGGGCTAAGCTTAGGGCTATGGTTATGGTTCGGGTTAAGTCTAGGGTTAGGGCTTCAGTTAGGACTAATTAGGATTAGGGTTAGGTCTTGGGGTTGTGTTAGGCGTGTAGGGTTGCAGTTTGGGTTAGGGTTAAGGATATAGCTAGGCTTAGGCTTAGCATTATGGTTCAGACTCAGACTGGGTTAGGGCTAGGATTTGGGCTAGGGTTAGGGTTTGGGTAAGGTTTAGGGCTAGTTTCAGGGCTCAGGTTAGCGTGAAGATTTGGGCTATGGTTAGGGTTAGTGTTCAGATTAGGACTAAGGTTAGGGTTAGGGATAGGGTTAGGGTTAGGGTTAGGGCTAGGCCTAAGGGAAGGGTTAGGGTTTTGGTTAAGTTTAGGGCTTGGGTTTGGATTATGTTTAGGTTTAGGTTTAACGTATGGTTAGGGTTAGGGCAAGGATTAAGATTAGTTTTAGGGTTAGGGCTAGGTCTAGGTTTAGGGCTAGGGTTATGTTAGGTTTAATGCTAGGGTTAGGGCTTGGGTTAGGACTAATATTAGGGTTAGGTTTAGGGGTAAGGCTAGGGTTAGGGCTAGGATTAGGGCTAGGGTTAAGGCTAGTGTTAGAGTTAGTGTTAGGGCTACTGTTAGGGTTAGGGTTAGGTTTAAAGCTAAGGTTAGTGCTTGGGTTTTTACAAGTATTATTGCTAGGCTTAGGGATAGGTACAGGGCTAGGGCCTGGATTAGGTTTAGGTTAGGTTTAGGGCGCTGGTTATGGGTTAGGGTAATGTTAAGGTTAGGTTTACAGTTAAGGATAGGGTTAAGTTTAAGGTTAGAGACTGGTTAGGGCTAGTGTTAGGGTTATGGTGAGGGGTATTGTTAGGGTTAGGGTTAGGGTTAGGATTAAGGCTAATGTTAGTGCTTGGGTTTTGGCAAGTATTATTGTTAGGGTTCGGGTTAGGGTTAGGGTTGGTGCTAGTTTTAGGACTAGGTTTATGGCTCAGGCTAGGGTTATGGCTAGGCTTAGGTTTAGGGTTAGGTTTAGGGTAATGGCTCAGATTTAGGGCTTTGGTTAGGGCTAGTATTAGGATTAGGGTTAGGGCTAGTCCAAGGATTGGGTTTAGGTTTAGGGGTAGGAATAAGGCTAGGGTTAGGGTTAAGTTTAGGGTTAGGTTTATGGTTAGGGTTAGGTCTGGGGTTAGGTTTAGTGTTAAGCTTAGGATTAGTTTTAGGGCGAGTAGTAGGGTTAGGGTTAGGTCTAGGGCTACGGTTAGTTTTAGCTTTAGTGATAGGGTTAGTGTTAGGATTAGGTTTAGGGTTAGGGCTTAGGATAGGGTTAGGGTTAGGCTTAGGATTAGGGCTAGTGTTACGGTTCACTTTAGTGTTAGGGCTAGGGCTAGTGTTAGGGCTAGGGGTAGGGTTAGGGTTAGGGTTAGGGTTCGGACTTGGGTTTGGCTAAGGGCCAGGACTAGGGCTAGCTTTAGGGATATGGTAAGCGTTATGGTTATGGTTATAGTTATCATTATGGTTAGGGTTAGGTCCAGGCTTAGATTAGGGTTAGGTGTAGGGTTAGGGCTAGGGTTTAGGCTAATGTTAGGGGTTGGGTTTGGGCTAGAGTTAGGGTTAGGAGTTGGGTTTGGGTAAGGATTGGGGCTGTGGTTTGGCTTAGGGGTAGGGTTAGTGCTAGTGTTAGGGTTAGGATTAACCTTAGGACCAGATTTAGGTTTAGGAATAGGGTTAGGTTAGGGTTAGGGTTAAGGCTAGGGTTCAGGCTAGTTGTAGGGTTAGGGTTAGGGTTAAGGCTAGGGTTCGGGCTAGTTGTAGGGTTAGGTTTAGGGTTAGGGTTAAGGCTAGGGTTCGGGCTAGTTGTAGGGTTAGGGTTAGGACTAGGGCTGGGTTAGTTTTAGGTTTAGTGCTAGGGTTAGGGTTAGGGTTATGTTTAGGGTTAGGGCTTAGGATAGGGTTAGGGTTAGGCTTAGGATTAAGGCTAGGGTTAGGTTTAAGTTTAGCTTTGGGGTTAGGGTTAGTGTTAGAATTAGGGTTAGGATGAGGGTAGGTTAGGGTTAGGGCTTGGGTTAAGGCTAATATTAGGGTTAGGTTAATAGTAAGGCTAGGGTTAGCACTATGGTTCAAGCTAGTATTAGGGTTAGGGTTAGGGCTATTGTTAGGATAAGGGTTATGCTAAGGGTTAAAATTAGGGTTAAGGTTAGGTTTTGGGTCAAGGCTAGGGTTAGGGGTAGGATTATGGCAAGTATTAGTTTTAGGGTGAGGTTTAGGGTTTGGGTTAAGGCCAGTGTTAAAGCTAGGGTTATGGCTAGTATTAGTATTAGTGTTAAGGCTATTGTTAGGTTTATAGTTAGGGTATGTGTTATTGTTAGGGTTTGGGTAAGGGTTAAGTCTTGGGTTAGGCCTGGGGTTATGACAAGCATTAGTGTAAGGGTTAGGGTTAGATCAAGGGCTAGGTTTATGGTTAGAGTTAGTGTTAGGTCTATTGCTAGGGTTAGGGTTATGGTGTGGGTAAAGGTTAAGGTTAGGGTTAGGGTGGGGTCAAGGCTAGGGTTAGGGTAGGGTTACAGCAAGTATTAGTGTTAAGATTATGGTTAGGTTTAAGGCCAGTGTTAGGGCTAGTGTTTGGGCCAGTATTAGGGTTAGGGTTAGGGTTAGGGTTAGGGTTAAAGTTAGGGTTAGGGCTTGGGTTAGGGTTAGGGCTCTGATTATGGGTTAGGTTTAGAGTTAGGGTTAAGGTGCTACATTTAGGGTTAGTGATTGGGTTAGGGGTAGGGCTAAAGTAAGGGCTATGGTTATGGTTAGGGTTAAGGCTAAGTTTAGGGCTTCGGTTATGGCTAATTAAGGTTAGGGTTAGGTCTTGGGCTTGTCTTAGGCGTTTATGGTTGAAGTTTGGGTTAGGGTTAAGGATATAGCTAGGCTTAGGGTTAGCGTTATGGTTAGGGATCGGACTGGGTTAGGGCTAGGATTTGGGCTAGGGTTAGGGTTTGGGTAATGTTTAGGGCTAGTTTTATGGCTCAGGTTAGCGTGAAGGTTTGGGCTATAGTTAGGGTTAGTGTTAGGGTTGGGGTTAGGATTAGGGTTATGGTTAGGGCTTGGGTTTGGACTATGTTTAGGTTTAGGTTTAATGTTAGGGTTAGGGTTAGGGCAAGAATTAAGATTGGTTTTAGGGTTAGGGATAGGTCTAGGGTTAGGGCTTGGGTTATGGTTAGGGTTAACGCTAGGGTTAAGGCATGGGTTAGGGCTAATATTAGGGTTATGTTTAGGGGTAAAGCTAGGGTTAGGGCTAGTGTTAGGTTTATGCTTAGGGGTATTGTTAGGGTTAGGGTTAGGGTTAGGGTTAGGTTTAAGGCTAATGTTAATTATTGGGTTTTGGCAAGTATTATTGTTACAGTTAGGGTTAGGGTTAGGGTTGGTGCTAGTTTTAGGACTTGGTTTATGGCTAAGGCTAGGGTTATGGCTAGATTTAGGGTTAAGGTTAGGATTAGGGTTCAGGCTAGAGTTTAGGGCTTGGGTTAGGGTTAGTATTAGGATTAGGGTTAGGGCTAGGCCAAGGATTGGGCTTATGTTTAGGGGTAGGGATAAGGCTAGGGTTAGGGTTAGCATTAGGGTTAGGGTTAGGTCTAGGGCTAGGGGTAGTTTTAGGTTTAGTGATAGGGTTAGTTGTAGTATTAGGTTTAGGTTTAGGGCTTAGGATAGGGTTAGGGTTAGGCTTAGAATTAGGGCTAGGTTTAAGGTTAAGGTTCACTTTAGTGTTAGGGCTAGGGCTAAAGTTAGGGCTAGGCGTACTGCTAATGTTAAGTTTAGGTTTTGGGTTAGGATTAAGGTTAGGTTGGACTTGGGTTTGGGTAAGGCCTAGGGCTAAGGCTAGCTTTAGGGATATGGTAAGGGTTATGGTAATGGTTATAGTTATCATTATGGTTAGGGTTAGGTCCAGGATTAGATTAGGGTTAGGGGTAGGGTTTAGGCTAATGTTAGGGATTTGGTTTGGGCTAGAGTTAGGGTTAGGAGTTGGGTTTGGGTTAGGAGTAGCACTATGGCTAGGCTTAGGGGTAATTTTAGTGCTAGTGTTATGGTTAGGATTAGCCTTAGGACCAGATTTAGGATTAGAAATAGGGTTAGGATAGGGTAAGGTTTGGGTTAGGGCTAATGTTAGTATTAGGTTTAGTTGTAAGCCTACGTTTTGCACTATGGTTAGAGGTAGTATTAGGGTTAGGGTTAGGGCTATTGTTAGGATAAGGGTTAGGCTAAGGGTTAAAGTTAGGGTTAAGGTTAGGTTTTGGGTCAAGGCTAGGGTTATGGCTATGATTATGGAAAGTATTAGTCTTTGCGTGAGGGTTAAAGTTTGGGTTAAGTCCAGTATTAGAGCTAGGGTTATGGTTAGTATTAGGGTTAGTGTTAGGGATATTGATAGGTTTATAGTTAGGGTATGGGTTATGGTTAGGGTTTGGGTTAGGGTTAAGGCTTGGGTTAGGGCTTGGGTTATGGCAAGTATTTGTGTAATGGTTAGGGTCAGGTCAAGGTCTAGGGCCTGGGTTAGTTTTAGATTAGAGTTAGGTCTCTGGTTATGGGTTAAGGTTAATTTTAGGTTAGATTTAGTGTTAAGGATAGGGCTACAGTTATGGTTAGTGATTGGGTTAGGGCTAGAGCTAGGGTTATGGTTAAGACTAGGGTTAGTTTTAGGGTCAGGGTTAAGCATTCGGCTTGGTTCACCTAGGTTCATGATTAGGGATATTGTTAGGTTTAGAGTAAGGGCTAGGGGTATGAGTAGGCTAAGGGTAAGGGTCAGGGTTAAGGATTGGGTTTAGGTTAGTGTTAGAGCTAGTTTAGGGCTAGGTTTAGTTTAGGATTAGGGCTATATTTAGTGTTCAGTCTAGGGTTAAGGTTAGTGTAACGTTTAGGATTAAGGCTAAGGATAGGGTTAGGATTAAGTTGAGGGTTAGGGCTAGGGTTAGGGTAAGGGTTAGGTTTAAGGTTAAGGCTATGGTTTAGGGTGTGGGTAAGGGATAGTATTAGGATTAGGGTTATGGCTAGGCTTAGGGTTAGGGTTTGGGTTAGGGGTAGGGTTAAGGTTAGGTTTGGGGTTAGGTTTAGTATTAAGGCATGGGTTAAGACTTGGGTTAAGGTAAGTGCTAGGACTAAGGTTAGGGTTAGGGTTCTGGTTAAGGTTTGGGCTAGATTTAGAGTTAGGTTTATGGTTAAGTCTAGGGTTAGGGCTGGGGTTAGGGTTAGGTCTAGGGTTAATGCTAGGGTTTAGTGTTTGGAATAGGGATAGTATTAGGATTAGGGTTAGGGAAAGGCCTAGGGTTAGGTTTAGGGTTAGGCATAGGGCTAGGGCTTGGGTTAGGGTTAGGGTTACGTTTAGGGTTAGGTCTGGGGTTAGGTTTAGTGTTATGGCTTGGGTTAGGGCTTGGGTTAGGGCTAGTATTAGGGTTATGTTTAGGTCTAGGGCTAGGGTTAGTTTTAGGTTTAATGCTAGGATTACTGTTAGGGTTAGGGCGAAGGATAGGGTTAGGGTTAGGCTTAGGATTATTGCTAGGTAAAGGGTTAGGTTTAGCTTTAGATTCAGGGCTAGAGTTAGGGTTAGGGCTAGGACTTGGGTTTGGGTAAGTACTAGGGCTAGGGTTTGGGTTAGGGTTAGTGTTAGGGTTAGGTTTGGAGATCTTTTTAGGGCTAAGTTTTTGGTTAAGGCTTGGGATAGGGCTAAGGTTAGGGTTAGGGTTAGGGTTAGGGCTAAGGATTTGGTTAGGGTTAGGCTTAGGGGTAGGTCTAAGGTTAAATTTAGGGTTTGGGTTAGGATTAGTTTTAATGTTAGGACTTGGGTTTGGGTAAGGGTAGGGCTAGGGTTAGAGTTAGGATTAGGGTTAAGGTTAGGGTTAGTTTTACTGCTAGGGTTAAGTTTAGGATTAGGTTAGGATTAGGGCTATTTTAGGGTTAAGGCTAGGGTTAGTGTTAGGGTTAGTGTTGGGGATAATTTTAGGGCTAGGTTTATTGTTCTGGTTTTGATTAGGGTTAGGGTTAGGACTTGGGTTTTGGTAATAGCTAGGACTAGGGCTGGGCTTAGGGTTAGGTTTAGTGCTAGTATTAGGATTAGGATTAGCCTTAGGTCTACAGATAGGTTTAGGATTAGGTTTAGGGTAAGGTTTAGTGCATGGGTAAGGGCTAATATTAGAGTTAGGTTTAGGGGTAAGGCTAGGGTTAGTAATATGGTTTGGGATAGTATTAGGGTTATGGTTAGGGCTATTGTTAGGAATAGGGTTACAGTAAGGGTTAAGGTTAGGGTTAACGTTAGGTTTAGGGTCAAGGCTAGGGTTAGGGCTAGGATTATGGCAAGTATTGGTTTTAGGGTTTGAGTTAGGGTTTGGGCTAGGTTAGGGCTAGGATTAGGTTTATGGTTAGGTTAAGGTTAGGGCTGGGGTTAGTATTAAGGCTAGGTTTAGGATTTGTGTAAGGGTTAGGGTTATGCCTGGTGGTAGGGGTAGGTTTATGATTTGGGTATGGGTAAGTGCTAGGGCCAGGGCGAGAATTAGGGCTAGCATTAGTGCTAGTATTAGAGTAAAGTTTAGGGCTTGTGCTAGGGTTAGGGTTATGGTTAGGGTGATTGGTAGGTTAGGGTAAGGTTTAAGGCTAGGGAGAGACTTAGAGGTGTATTTAAGGTTAGAGTTAGGGTTAAGGCTAGGTCTCAGATTAGGGCTATTGTTAGGGTTAGGGTTAAGTCTTCTTCTTGGTTCAGTTAGGTTCATGATTAGGGATAGAGTTAGGTTTATGGTTAGGGCTAGGGCTTTGGGTAGGCTTAGGGTTGGGTAAGGTTTAGGGATAAGGTTAAAGATTGGGTTGAGTTTAGGGTTAGGGCTAGGTTAGGGCTAGGGCTAGGGCTAGGGCTATGTTAGGGCTTGGGTTAGGGTTAGGGTTAAGTTAAGGGTAGGGCTAGGTTTTTAATTTGTTTAAGGGTTAAGGGTATGTCTAGTGTTAGGGTTAGGGTTATTATTTGGTCAGGGTAAGGGGTAAGGCTAGGGCTAGGCTTAGGTCTAGCATTAGTGCTAGTATCAGGATTAGGGTTAGGTTCTAGGGTTAGGGTTAGGGTTAGGGCTAGGACCAATGTTAGGGTTAGCGTTAAGGTTAGGGTTTGGGTTAGGGTTAGGGTTAGGTATAAGGTTAGGGATAGGACTAGGACTAAGGTTAGGTTTAATGTTAGGATTAGGGTTATTATTAGGTTTAGTGTAGGGCTAGTGTTAGGTTTAGGGTTAGGGTTGCAATTAGGGTTAGGGTTGCAATTAGGGTTAGAGTGAGGGTTTGGGTTAGGGTTAGGGTTAGGGATAAGTTCAGGGATAAATTTAGGTTTAATATTAGTGCGAGGCTTAGTGTTATATTAGTGTTTTGGTGTATAAACATTTGGAATTCACAATGCATGATCTTCAATTACTAGACAAACATGAATGTAACACTGAAAATTCACTATGATAGACTAGGGAAATATTTAGGCATGTGCTTAATACACTAGGAATACATTTTCAAAGAGCTTTAATTTCTGAAGGACACAATTTTGTCACTGGGTAATCATGTTCAAAGAGCTGAGAAGTGAATACGATACTGTTTACAGTTATTATTCCGTCAAAATGAGTTGGCTTTTTGGTAAGAAGGTTGGTTAAACATTTTAACATTCATTTTCTTAGGTCTCACATATCTTAGTTATTTTCTTACAGCTGATATCACAATTTAGGTTAATGGTTAGATTTAGGGCTATTGTTAGGGTTAGGGTTTGGGTAAGGGTTAAGATTAAGGTTAGGGTTAGGGTTAAATCTTGGGTAGTGGCAAGTATTAGTGTTATGGTTTAGGTTAGTGTTAGGGTTAGGGTTAGGGAAAGGGTTAAGGTTAGGGTTAAGTTTTTTCGGGTAGGGGTTATAATTTGGGTCAGTATTATGGCAAGTATTAGTTTTAGGGATTGAGTTAGGTTTTAGGTTAAGGTCAGTGTTAGGGCTAGGGTTATGCCTAGTATTGGTCTTACTTTAGGGATATTTTTAGTGTTATGGTTAGGGTAAGGGTTAGGGTTAGGTTTAGGTTTAGGGTTAGGGTTAGGACTATGGATAGGACTTGGGTTATGGCAAGTATTATTTATAATGTTAGAGTTAGGTCTAGGGCTAGGGTTATGGTGAGGTTAGGTTTGCAATTAGGGTTAGGGTTAGTTTTAGGCTTAGGCTTAGGTTTAGGGTGAGGTTAGGGTTAGGGTTAGGTTTAGGGTTAAGGATAGGGTTAGGGTTAGGATTAGGGTTAGGTTAGTGTTTTGGTGTATAAACATTTGAATTCATAGAGGTGAGAGGGGAATGCTATACTGTTCACACTTATTATTCCGTCAAAATTAGTTAGCTTTTAGTGAAGAATGTTGCTTAATCATTTTAATATTCATTATCTTAGGTCTCATATAAGTTAGTTATTTTCATACTGCTGATATGTCAGTTTCATTTTAGGTTTAAGTTTAGGTCTAGTGCTAGGGTTATGGTTATGATTTCAGTCTGGGTAAGGACTAGGGCTAGTGCTAGGCTTAGGGCTAGCGTTAGTGCTAGAATTAGGGTTAGGGCTAGGGCTAGGGTTTGGATAAGGTTTATTAGGGCAAGTTAAGGTTAGGATTAAAGCTAGGCTTAGACAAGGGGTTACAGTTAGGGTTATTGTTAGGGTTAAGGCTAGGTCTCTGATTCGGGCTATGAGGGTTAGTGTTAGGGTAGGGTTATGGTTATGGTTAGGGTTAGGGTTAGTTTAGGGTTAGGGTTAGGGTTAGCGTTAGGGCTGAGGTTAGGGCTAAGTTTAGGTTTAACACTAGGACTAGGCTTAGGGTTAGGTTGGGGTTTTGGTGTATGAACATCTGTAATTCACGATGAATGATATTCAATCACTGGAAAAAAGTGAAAGTAACACATTGAATTCACAATGTTAGACTAGGGAAATATTTAGAAATGTATTTGAAACAGTAGGTATACCTGTTCATTGAGCCAAAATATCTAATGGACACTGTTTAATCACTGGGAAATCATGTTCAAAGAGTAGATAACTAATTTGGATACTGTTGTCATTTAAATTCAGTCTCAATGAGTTTGCATTTTTGAAGGACTGTTGTTTATACAGTTTATTTTTCATTTTCTTAGGTCTCACATATCTTAGTTATTTTCATACAGCTGATATGACAGTTTAGGTTTAGTGTTAGGGCTAGGGTTAGGGCTAGAGTTAGAGCTAATATTAGGGTTAGGGCTATCATTAGGGTTAGGGTTTCGTTAAGGTTTAAGATGAAGTTTAGGGTTAGAGTTAATGTTAGGTTAGGGCTTAGGTTATGGCAAGTATTAGCGTTAGGGTTAGAGTTAGGTCTAGGGCTAGGGCTAGGGTTAGGATTAGGTTAGGTTTAGGGATCTAGTTATGGCTTAGGGTTAAGGTTAGGGTTAGGGTTAGGGTTAAGGATAGGGCTACGATTAGGGTTAGCAATTGGGTTAGGGCTAGGGCTGGGGTTAGGGTAAGTGTTAGGGCTAGAGTTAGTGTTAGGGTAAGGGTAGGGTTAGGGCTTGGGTTATGAGAAGTAATAGTGTTATGGTTACTGTTAAGTCTTGGGCTAAGAATAGGTTTAACTTTATGTTAGGGTTAGGGCTTTCCTTATGGGTTAGGGTTAAGGTTAGGTTTAGGGTTAAGGATAGGGCTACGGTTAGGGTTAGTGATTGGCTTAGGGCTATCGATAGGGTTAGGGCAAGTATTAGGGCTAGGGTTAGGTTCTGGTTAAGGCTAGGGTTAGGGTTTAGGATAGGGCTAGTATTAGGGTTAGGGTTAGGGTAAGGGTTAAGGTTAGGGTTAAGTTTAAGTTTAGGGTAGGGGTTAGGGTCCAGGGCAGTATTATTGCAAGTATTAGGTTTATGGATAAGGTTAGGATTTTGGTTAAGGCCAGTGTTAGGGCTAGGGTTATGGCTAGCATTAGGTTTAGGTTTAGGGTTATTTTTAGGGTTATGTTTAGAGTAAGCATTAAGTCAGCATTAGGGTTGGGGATAGGTTTAGGGTTAGGGTTAGGTTTAGGGTGAGGATAGGGTTAGAGTTAGGGTTAGGGTTAGGGTTAGGGATAAGTTCAGGTCTAAATTTAGGTTTAATGTTATGGCTAGGCTTAGATTGGTGTTTTGGTGTATATACCTTTGGAATTCATAAGGAATGATCTTCAATCACTGGAAAAAAGTGAGTGTATTACTGATAATTCACTATGATAGACGAGGTAAATATTTAGCAATGTGCTTCATACACTGGGAATACATGTTCAAAGAGCTTTAATTTCTGAAGGACACAATATTGTCACTTGGAAATCATGTTCAATGAGCTGAGAAGTGAATGTGATATTGTTTACACTTATTATTCCCTCAAAATGTGTTGGCTTTTTGGTAAGAAGGTTGGTATAACATTTTAACATTCATTTTCTTAGGTCTCACATAACTGAGATATTTTCATACTGCTGATATGACAGTTTAGGTTTAAGTTTAGGGTTAGGGTTAGGGTTAGGATTTTGCGTAGAGTTTGGGCTAATATTATGGTTAGGGCTAGAGTTAGGGCTAATATTAGGGTTAGGGCTATTGTTAGTGTTAGGGTTTGAGTAAGGGTTAAGATTAAGGTTAGGGTTGTGGTTAAGGCTAGGATTAAGGCTTGGGTAATGACAAGTATTAATGTTAGTGTTAAGGATCGCTCTAGGGCTGGGCTAGGTTTAGGTTTAGGTTAGGGTTAAGGCTCTGATTTTGAGTTAGGTTTAGGGTTAAGGAAATGACTACAGTTAGGGTTAGTGATTGGGTTAGGGCTAGTACTAGTGTTAGGGGTAGGGTTAGGGTTATGGTTAAGTCTAGGGTTAGGACTTAGGTGAGGGCTAGTATTATGGTTAGTTTTAGGTCTCGGGTTTGTGTTACAGCTAGGTTCATGGTTAGGGTTAAAATTGGGTTTAGGGTTAGTGCTAGGGTTATGGATAGGCTTAGGACTAGGGTAATTGTTAGGGTTAGGGTTAAGGATAGGGTTAGAGTTAGGATTAGGGTTAGGGTTAGGGTTAGGGTGAAGGCAAGTTAGGGTTAGGGTTAAAGCTAGGATTAGGCATGGTGTTATAGATAGGGTTATGGTTAGGCTTAAGTCTAGGTCTCTAAGTAGGGCTATGGTTAGTGTTAGGGTTAGGGTAGGAATAAGATTAGGGTTAGCTTTACAATATGGTTAGGGTTTGGGTAAGGTTAGGGTGAGGGTTAGGTTTAGGGATAGGGCTAGACCTAGGGTTAGGGTTAGGGCTGAAGTTAGGGCTAAGTTTAGATTTAACATTAGGACTAGGCTTTGGTGTATAAACATTTGGAATTCACAATGAATGATATTCATTCACTGGAGAAGAGTGAATTTAACAGTGAAAATTCACAATGTTAGACTAGGGAAATATTTAGAAATGTAATTGAAACAGTAGGTATACCTGTTCATAGAACTGTAATATCTAATGTACACTGTTTAATCACTGGGAAATCGTGTTCAAAGAGTAGGGAACTAATTTGGATACTGGTGTCATTTAAAATTCAGTCTCAATGAGTTGGCATTTTAAAAGGAAGGTTGGTTAAACAGTTTCACATTCATTTTCTTATGTCTCTCATACCGTAGTTATTTTCATACAGCTGATATGACAGTTTGGTTTAGGTTAGGGTTAGGGCTCTGATTATGGGTTCAGGTTAGGGTTAAGGTTAAGGATAGGGCTATAGTTAGGGTTAGAGATTGGGTTAGGGCTAGTGCTAGTGTTAGCGCTAGTGTTAGGGTTAGGGTTAAGGCTAGGGTTAGGGCTTAGATTAGGGCTAGTATTATGGTTAGGGTTAGGTCTTGGGCTTGTGTTACAGTTAGGTTTATGGTTAGGGCTACAGTTAGATTTAGGGGTAGGGTTAGGGTGAGGGTTAGGGTTAGGCTTAAGGATAGGGTTAGAGTTAGGGTTAGTTTAGGGTTAGTGATAAGTTCAGGGGTAAATTTAGGTTTTATGTTAGGGCTTGGGTTAGGGTTAGGTTAGTGTTTTGGTGTATAAACATTTGGAATTCATACTGAATGATCTTCAATCACTGTACATAAGTGAATGTAACCGTGAGAATTCACTATGATAGACTAGGTAAATATTTTTATTTATTTATTTTTAATTGTTTGAAATATTACAAATAGTAGTACATATGTCTCCTTTTTCCCCATTGACCTCCCTCCCAGCTTCCCCTTTCCCCGGTACATGCCTTCACCTGCCCTCCCCCCCCCCCCCTAACAGTGTCTTGTATCCCTTGGTTATGCTTATATGCATGCGTACAAATCCTTTGGTTGATCTCTTACAGCCCCCCTTGCCCAACCTCCCTTGCCTTCCCAATGTATTTTGACAGTCTGTGCAATACTTCTTTGCCTCTGTATCTATTCCCCCCCCCCCCATTTCTTTCCTTTAAATAATTTTGCCTCTGCAGACTAGAAATGAACATATAATAACAAAAATAAATAATAATAGTAAAAAATGTTTGAGTCCCAATTTCAATGTCCAAAAGTTCTGAGTCCCCGTTTCGATGTCTAACAGTTCCTTATGTGTACATGTCAGCAATGATATCTGGATGGTGGGCACATGGTGGCAATGCAGATCCGGCCCTCTCTGGTTTGGTCCTAGGCAACCTGTAGCAGTGCACAGCTGCTGACTGCTCATGTGGCAAGGTGTTGTCAGTGTCTTCCATCTCTGGACTGTTTTTCCTCTTGTCTTCATGGTTGGAGCAGACCTGTCAATTCCCCTCTGTTGCAGGAATCCACATGGTCTTGGAGTTGTTTTTCTGAAGATATATAAACATATTCTCGACCAAAAGTTAATAAAGAATCCTTTCTATATAATTGATTTGGGATCATTTTATTTTTGCCCAAACGATTTTCCTTTGTTTTATTTAGACATCATGTGTGTTTTTCATGGGTGTCTTGCTGTTAGCATTACAAATGAGAATTAATTTTGTAAAGTAAAAATTTTCTAGATGAAATTTACTTATAGGATATTTTCCTTACATGATATTACCCTACTATCCCCCCCTTTTTTGATTAATGGAGGATTTTGTAAATTTTATAATGCATTCTTGATAACTTTAAATTTTAAAAATTTTAGCCCAAAAATATGACTGCTTTAGGTTCATTGCATGTTCAGGAATTTTACCATGAGATGAACTACCAATAGAAATTTTAGTTATTACTTTAAGAACAGCTTTTTGTCCAGTACAATTAAATTTACTTGAATATTCACTTAATTCAATTAGCCTGTTTAAATCAATCTGAAAACTTGATTACTATTTTACTGTCAAATTTCATACTCTATCAACAATCTTAGTTTAAACCCGAGTTCCCCGAGATATGTGATCAGCACTGGGACCCCGCCAGCAGGCCAAGGGTTCCCAAGGCAGGAGCTGGGCGTGGAGGCCACAGGGGCATAGGCTACCAAGGAGACAGAAGGGAACCTCACATCACCCTGCTTGGCCCAGGAGGATGGCTGGTTAACCAGAGATGGGTAAGATTCCTCAGGGAAGGAACAACCTAAGACAGGCACAGTCGCAGTGGGGCTATCAGGAGAGATCTTGGGGTGCAACAGAAGTGGGTCACAGACCCTCACCCCCCAACATTGCAGGGGTTGGAACCCTCACCCCTTCTGAGGGAGGTCTCCTGCCCCCAAGGCTGCTTCGTGCTTCCCACACCCAACTCAGATTGGGACCCAGGCAACAGAAAAAGACTTGGCCCAGCTCAGATCGGGAACTAGGTAACAGACAAAAGACTTGGCTGACAGCAGCTGCCCTATGTCTAAATTCAGCCTAGCATCAGGAATGCTCAGGGCCCACTCAAGAATGCAAATAATCCTTCCCACTAATATTTACAGGGTAAACTAAGACTAGGTATATATTTAGGAATGTGCTTCATACACTAGGAATACATGTTCAAAGAGCTTTAATTTCTGAAGGACACACTTTTGTCACTGGGAAATCATGTTCAAAGAGCTGAGATGTGAATGCAATACTGTTTACACTTATTATTCCATCAAAATGAGTTGGCTTTTTGGGAAGAAAGTTGGTTAAACATTTTAACATTCATTTTCTTAGGTCTCACATAACTTAGTTATTTATATACTGCTGATATGACAGTTTAGGTTTTGTGTTAAGTTTATGGCTAGGGCTAGGGTTCGGGCTGGCGTTAGGGCTAATATTAGGGTTTGAGCTAGAGTTAGGGCTAATATTAGGGTTAGGGCTATTGTTAGTGTTAGGGTTTTGGTAAGGGTTAACATTAAGGTTAGTGTTAGGGTTAAGGCTAGGGTTAAGGCTTGAATAATTGGAAGTATTAATGTTAGGGTTAAGGGTAGGTCTAGCTCTAGGGCTACTTTTAGGTTTAGGATAGGGTTAGGGCTGTGATTATGGGTTAGGGTTAGGGTTAAGGTTAAGAATAGGGTTACAGTTAGGGTTAGCGATGGGGTTAGGTCTAGTGCTAGTGTTAGGGCTAGGGTTAGGCTTAGAGTTAATGCTAGGGTTAGGTCTTAGGTTAGGGCTAGTATTAAGGTTAGGGTTAGGTCTTGGGTTTGTGTTACAGTTAGGTGTATGGTTAGCGTTACAGTTAGGTTTTGGGTTAGGGATAGGGCTATGGATAGGCTTAGGTCTAGGTTTATGTTTAGGGTTACAGTTAGGGTTAAGTGTACAGCTTGGGTTCAGTTAGGTTCATGATTAGGAACAGAGTTAGGTTTTGAGTTAAGGCTAGGGCTATGGATAGGCTTAGGATTAGGGTAGGTGTTAGGGTTAGGGTTAAGGATAGGGGTTAGAGTTAGGATTAGGGTTAGGGTTAAGGCAAGTTAGGGTGAGGGTTAAAGCTAGGATTAGGCATGGTATTATAGTCAGGGATAGGGTTAGGGTTAAGGCTAGGTCTCAAATTAGGGCTATGGTTAGGGTTAGGGTAAGAATAAGATTAGGGTTAGCTTTACGATATGGTTAGGGTTTGGGTGAGGTTATGGTGAGGGTTAGGGTTAGGGTTAGGGCTGACGTTAGGGCTAAGTTTAGGTTTAACCTTAGGACTAGGCTTAGGGTTATGCTAGGGTTTTGGTGTATAAACATTTGGAATTCACAATGAATGACATTCAATTACTGGACAAAAGTGAATGTAAAACTGAGAATTCACAATGTTACACTAGGGTAATATTTAGAAATGTAATTGAAACAGTAGGTATACATGTTCATAGAGCCGAAATATCTAATGGACACTGTTTAATCACTGGGAAATCATGTTCAAAGAGTAGAGAACTAATTTGGTTACTGGTGTCTTTTAAAATTCAGTCTCAATGAGTTGGCATTTTTGAAAGAAGGTTGGTTAAATAGTTCAACATTGATTTTCTTAGGTCTCTCATACCTTAGTTATTTTCATACAGCTGATATGACAGTTTAGGTTTAGGGTTCGGGTTAGGGCTAGGGTTAGGATAGAGTTATTGCTAATACTAGGGTTAGGGTTTGAGCTATTGTTAGGGTTAGGGTTTGGGTAAAGGTTAAGTTTAAGGTTAAGGTTAGGGTAAGGCTAAGGTTAGGGCTAGGGCTATGACAAGTAATAGTGTTATGGTTAGGGTTAAGTCTTGGGCAGGGCTAGATTTAGGATTAGGTTAGGGTTAGGGCTCTGGTTATGGGTTAGGGTTAAGCTTAGAGTTAAGTTTAAGGATAGGGCTACAGTTAGGGTCAGCGATTGGGTTAGGGCTATGGATAGGATTAGGGAAAGTGTTAGGGCTAGGGTTAAGGTTAGGGTTAGGGTTAAGGATTAGTTCAGGGCTAAATTTAGATTAAATGTTAGGGCTAGGCTTAGGGTTAGATTACTGTTTTGGTGTGTAAAATTTGGAATTCATAATAAATGTACTTCAATCACTGGAAAAAAGTGAATGTAACACTTAGAATTCACTATGATAGACTAGGTCAATATTTAGGAATGTGCTTCATACACAAGGAATGCATGTTCAAAGAGCTTTAATTTCTGAAGTACATAATGTTGTCAGTGGGAAATCATGTTCAAAGAGCTGAGAAGTGAATGTGATACTGTTTACACTTATTATCCCGTCAAAATGAGTTGGCTTTTTGGGAAGAGGGTTGGTTAAACATTTTAACATCCATTTTCTTAGATATCCCATAACTTAGTTATTTTCATACCGCTGATATGACAATTTAGGTTTAGGGTTAGGGTTAGGACTAGGGCTAGGGTTCAGGCTAGAGTTAAGGCTAATAATAGGGTTAGGGCTAGAGTTAGGACTAATATTAGGGTTCGGGCTATTGTTAATGTTTGGGTTTGGGTAAGGGTTAAGATTAAGGTTAGGGTTAGGGTTAAGGCTAGGATTAAGGCTTGGATAATGGCAAGTATTAATGTTAGGGTTAAAGTTAGGTCTAGGGCTAGGGCTAGGTTTAGGTTTAGGTTAGGTTTAGGGCTCTGATTATGGGTAAGGTTAAGTGTTAGGGTTAAGGATAGGGCTACAGATAGGGTTCGCTTGGGTTATTGCTAGTGCTAGTGTTAGGGCTAGGGTTAAGGTTTGGGTTAAGGCTAGGGTTAGGGCTTAGTTTAAGCATAGTATTATGGTTCTGGTTAGGTCTTGGGCTTGTGTTATAGGTATGTTTATGGTTAGGGCTAGAGTTAGGTTTAGGTTTAGTGCTAGGGCTATGGATAGGCTTAGGGCTAGGGTGTTAGGGTTAGGGTTAAGGATAGGGTTAGGGTTAGGATTAGGGTTAGGGTTTGAGTTAGGGCTAGGTTAGGGTACAGGTTAGGGTTAGGGTAAAGTTAAGGTCAAGGCTCGTGTTAGTGTTAGGGCTTGGTTTAGGAATTGGGCAAGGTTTAGGTTTATGGGTAGGGCTAGGTTTAGGGCTAGCATTAGTGCTAGTATTTGGGTTAGGGTTAGGCCTGAGGTTAGGATTAGGGTTAGAGTTAGGGCAAGTTAGGGTTAGCGTTAAAGCTAGGATTAGGCATAGGGTTATATTTAGGGTTATGCTTATTGTTAAGGCTAGGTCTCAGATAAGGGCTATGGTTAGGTTTAGGGTTAGGGTAGGACTAAGATTAGGGTTAGCTTTAGGGTTATGGTTAGGGTTTGGGTAATGTTAGCGTTAGGGTTAAGGTTAGGGCTAGGGCTAGGGTTAGGTTTAGGGTTAGGGCTGAGGTTAAGGCGAAGTTTAGGTTTAACGTTAAGACTAGGTTTAGGGTTAGGTTAGGGTTTGGGTTTATAAATCTTTGGAATTCACAACGAATGATATTAATTCAGTGGACAAGAGTGAATTTAACACTGAGAATTCACAATTTTAGTCTAGGGAAATATATAGAAATGTATTTGAAACAGTAGGTATACCTGTTCATAGAGTTGTAATATCTAATGGACAAGGTTCAATCAATGGGAAATCGTGTTGAAAGAGTAGAGAACTAATTTGGATACTGATGTCTTTTAAAATTCAGTCTCAATGAGTTGGCATTTTTGAAAGAAGGTTGGTTAAACAGTTTAACATTTATTTTCTTAGGTCTCTCATACCTTAGTTATTTTCATACAGCTGATATGACAGTTTAGGTTTAGGGTTCTGGTTAGGGCTAGGGTTAGGGTAGAGCTATGGCTAATAGTAGGGTTAGGGTTTGAGCTATTGTTAGGGTTAGGGTTTGGGTAAGGGTTAAGATTAAAATTAGGTTTAGGGTAAGGCTAGGGTTAGAGCTTGGGTTATGACTATTGGTTGAGGCAGGGGGGAAGTCCAGATCCCATGCATGCATCTGCAAAGTAGATGGTGACAAAGATAACTGGTGCCTTCCTAGACCGCTGGCCCCATGCAAATTCCACACCTCTCATGCCCTCCACCCTCCCCTCACTAAACACCTGTATAAAAGAAGTACCTATGCATCCTTTTTGACGTGAACTTCCCTGGCCTACCTTTGTTCCAGCATATTTTGCCCTGGAGCACAAGATTAAATGCCCCCCCCACCCCTTTCTAATCGCCTAGATTCTCTTGTTTTGTCTCCTGCGTCACAAACCTCTCATCTGTTGCTGGACCAGGATGGGGGTAAGCTCCCTGTTTGACCTTTAATGGTCTGCCCCCCCCCCCACTTCCCATCTTCTTCTTTCTTTGTGTCTCATGATACTCAGCCCTCTTTTCCTGGCTCTGCAGCGTCAGTGGGTAAGTCTCAGCCCTTATAGATTCCTAGTGGTCGTTCTTCTGGTGTCTCTGTCTGTAAACCACGGCTTGCATCAGAGATTGCCTTCCAGACATTGCCCTCTGGGCTCCTCCAGGAGGGCTACCGAACCTGGGGAGGCAGTGGAGACCTTCCTGCCCTCCTCGGTTTTCCAGCCTTTGGGCCTCACTCTGGACCCCAGGGGGTAGGGGAGACATCCTCTGCTGTCCCTCAGGTTCCCCGTCCATAGCCTTGGCTCAAGGATTGGGACACCTACCGGCTGGTGCAGGACCTCTGGCAAATCAATGATGCAGTGGTCCCCATCCACACGGTGGTCCCCAATCCTTACACTCTCCTTCCCCGCATCCCACCTGGCACCACCCACTTTTCTGTCCTGGACCTCAGGGATGCCTTCTTTACCATCCCTCTGGATCCAGACTATTACCATGTGTTTGCATTTACTTGGGAGGATCCAGATGAACAGGTATCCTGCCACCTCACTTGGACAGTTTTGACACAGGGTTTCAGAGACAGCCCTCATCTGTTTGGCCAGGCCTTAGCCAGTGACCTCCAACAATGCTCTTTAGGACCCAGCACTCTTCTCCAGTACGTAGACGATCTCCTTCTCTGCAGCCCCTCTTTAGACATTTCTCGGAGGCAGACAGCTGGCCTACTCAACTTTCTAGGGGACAAAGGATATCGAGTGTCCCCTGCCAAGGTGCAATTGTCGGCCCTCACTGTCACTTACTTGGGGATCTGTCTGACGCCCAATTCCCGAGGACTGACAGTTGACCAACCACAGGCAATACGAGACCTACAGCCTCCCACTTCTGCAGAACAGATCTTGTCCTTTCTAGGGCTGGTAGGATTCTTCTGCCATTGGGTCCCAAATTTTGCTCTCCTAGCTAAGCCTCTATAGTAGGCAGCTAAGGAAACACCAGCAGGCCCCCTCTCCTCACCCTCCCTCATCCGCCAGGCTCTTTCTAAGCTCCGGGATACCCTCCTGGCATCTCCCCCACTCTCTCTCCCAGATATCTATAAGCCTTTCCAACTATTTACTGATGAGAAACAGAATATAGCTATGGGGGTCCTCAGCCAGCCCCTAGGGTCCGGCTTCACCCCCGTAGCCTACCTGTCTAGACAGGTTGGTCCCACGGTTCGGGGATGGCTCTGGGCTCTGGCTGCAGCTGCTGCTCTCACCAAGGAGGCCCAGAAGATCTGCCTCCAACAACCCTTACAGGTCTTCTCCATCCATAGGCTACAGGATCTTCTGTCTCACCGATCCTTATCTCTCCTTGCCCCCTCTCACATGCAGGAACTCCATCTCATGTTCCTCAAGAGTCCTGACATCTAACTAACTCAGTCTCCAGCCCTGAACCCGGCCACTCTCCTTCCTGCTGCCTCCACCCAACCTGTAACAATGCACTCCTGCCCCGAGGTCCTCGAGGCCTTCACTCAACCCTGGGCGGGACTCTCAGATCTTCCTCTCTCTAATCCTGACTTAACTCTGTTTGTGGATGGAAGCTCATGCCTAGACCCCCAGGGGCATTGGAAAGCCTCCTATGCAGTAGTAACACTTGAGCGGACCCTGGAGGCGGCCCGGCTCCGAGAGGGTACCACCTCTCAAAAGGCTGAGCTCATTGCGCTGACCAGGGCCCTACATCTGGCCAAAGGGTGGAGGGTAAACATATATACAGACTCCAAATATTCCTTTCTGATAGCCCGTTGCCACGGGGTTATTTGGAGGGAGAGGGGCTTTCTCTCCACTAAAGGCTCACCTATTATCAACGCTAGACTCATAACCCACTTTCTTGATGCCTTACAGCTTCCCTCCCAGGTATCCATCATGCACTGCCGAGGCCATCAGACTGACTCCTCGATGGTTACATGGGGAAACACTTGAGCAGACGTGATAGTCAGAGGCCTAACTCAGGGTGAAGGGTCCCCAGCCCCTGTCCTATTCCTTTCCCTTCCCTCCATTATCCCTCAGTATATAGAAGAAGAAAAAATAAACTCCTACAACGGGGAGGCTTTTCTGGTCTTGAGGGATGCATCTTCATAAATAACAAGATCTCCCTTCCCAAGGCTCAGGTTGGGGCATTGCCCAACATGTCCATCGGTCATTGCACATTGGACCGCTGCCACTCTGGAGGTTCCTCGAACCCCACTTCACCTCACCCACACTGCGAGAGACAGTCATGAGTGCCTGTTCCTCCTGCTCCACGTGTGCAGCTATCTCACTTCAGGGAAGAATGTACCCCAACTTTCCTACCCATCAAATGAGGGGACACCTCCCAGGGCAAGATTGACAGGTAGACTTCACCCATATGCCTCCCCACAAGAAGACCAAATACCTGCTTACCATGGTAGACACCCTGACAGGGTAGGTAGAAGCCTTCCTTACCCGCAAGGAAACTGCTGAGTTTGTGACTGAGACACTAATAACATTCATAACCCCTAGGTTCGCCCTGCCCACCTCCATACAATCAGACAATGGCCCAGCTTTTATATCAAGGGTCGTTCAGCAGGTTAGCACCTCACTTGGCATCTCCTGTAAACTGTATGTACCCTACCGCCCACAAACACCAGGTAAGGTTGAGAGGGTCAATGGCCTCCATAAAGACCATCTAACTAAACTCCCTCTAGAAATTCGCTGCTCCTGGTCGGACCTCTTGCCCATGGCCTTGACCAGAATCCAGGGTACACCAAGGAGTCCCACCTTCTTAAGCCCTTTTGAGCTCATATATGGGAAACCCTTCTTGCTCAAGCATCGCCTCCCTACTGACTTCTCCTCTCCTGGCTATCTATCTTCCATACCTGTCTTTACTCAGGCAGCTACTCCTGGAACAAGCTGACAGGTTTCTACCCAAGCCAGAACCAACGAACCAAGGCTCTTGAGGACCAGCCCTCCAGCCAGGGGACTCAGTCCTCCTTAAGAATCTACATCCCAAGGCCTTGGAGCCCAGGTGGATGGGACCTCACACAGTAATTCTCACAACCCCCACCGCGGCCAAACTACTTGGCGATCCATCATGGCACCACCTCTCTGGAGTCAAGAGGACCCCGGAGCAGCATGACTTTTATAAATGTGAGGTGTTGGGCCCCACTAAGGTCCGCCTTAGCAGCCCTCCCCCTCCCCCTTCTCCTCCTGGCCCTGGCCAACCTACACCCACGCCCACCTGCTTATATGTGGAGGTTCAAGATCCGTGAAACCTACAACCAGGACAGCACACAAGTCACCCGGCATGTGGGATCTCAGTACTGCCCTCTGGTTGGATGCCAGGCAGAGATCCTGATGGCTGTCCACCTCCAGTCAGTGTCCTACAGTGGCTGACCATATGCCTGTTTTGCTTATGACCAACGGAACACAGACATGTGTAATCAAGACGTCAACACCTATGGTTTTCGCCCCTGGTCAGGCTGTGTTCATCCATGATGCCTACAATGAGGTCAGGTCTGGCCCCTTTTTCTGGAAGGACGGGACCTTCTACATCAGGGTCTGGGACCCCTGGGAACAGCGATGGGTTGCGGGTGTTTAGGGAAAACTATATGGGGGTGGTTGGAGCTCGACCCCTTCAGGGACCATCTACATCTCCCAGGAATATGTCATGGCACAGGAGGCCCAAATCCAGGTCTCTAACAGCATCCTACAGGCTGAACATTCCCTTAAAGGGAAGCTGCCTGATTCCCCCCAGGTAGAAGTCCTATCTTCTTGGGTCCAACTCATCCAACACACTCTACTATTCCTTAAAGAGAACTACACCCTGCCCAATGTCTCCCACTGCTTTCTATGTGTCTCTCTCCAAAGATCTTTGCTGGCTGCAGTCCCACACATGACTCCTCCAGGACCCCAAGGACACAGTGAATGTCAGCCTCTCCTGGCTGGCATTCCCCTCTGGGAACCCGAAACTCCAGAACCCACCTTGCCCCCGCGGATATGCTATCAGACCAGCAACCCAGTAACTGTGGGATGGGTCACCTGGAACTCTACCCCAAAGCACACTGCAGCCAGTCCCACCAAGGCCAGCCCGGGTACCTTCTTTTGGTGCAACGGCACCTTAACTAACTGCATCAACTCCTCTGACCCCGGGCCTTGCTTCGTGGTCACCGTAGTTTCCCAACTAACCTTGTATGGAGAGTCGGAACTTGCCTGGTTGCTCCCTTCATCCCACCCCTGAGCCAGCTGGGCCGCCTTCCTCCTTGTCATGTTGGGGGTAAGTATCCTTGCCTCGGTAGGCCTAGCTGGGGGGCCCTTGGGAACAGCGTAATCTCTGCTCAGGATTTCAATGACAATCTCCAGATAGCCTTGGAGTCTACTACTGCCACCTTAGTCTCCCTGCAGCGGCAAGTAACATCGGTAGCCCAAATAGCCCTGCAGAAACGAAGGGCCCTAGACCTTCTTACTGTGGACAAAGGAGGAACCTGCATGTTCCTTCAAGAAGAATGCTGCTACTACATCAACGAACACGGAGTGGTGGGACAGAACGTGCAGACCCTGACTAAGCTGAGTGAAGAATTTCGTGCAAGACACTCTTGGGACAACTCTCTTTTCGCCTGGGTCCAAAGCCCTTTACCTACCTGGATCCTACCCCTCATAGGGCCGCTAATTCTCATCTGTGTCTTTTTTCCCCTAGATACCTGCCTCCTCAAATTCATCTGCTCCCAGATCGCGGAAATGTCACGGGTGACTGTAAACCAGATCCTGATCCACCCCTACACACTCAGCTAACCTCCGACCTGCTTCTGCCTGAGCCTGGCCTTTAACACCCCCCACCCTCTTCGCCCCTGGTCAGCAGGAAGTAGCCAGTACGATTTCAGCGCCTCTATCACCAAAACGCCTGGATGTTAGGTCCAGGCAGGGGGGAAGTCCAGAGCCTATGCATGCATCTGCAAGCAGATGGTAATAGAGATAACTGGCCCCTTCCTACACCCCTGGCCCAAGCCGAATTCTACACCTCTCATGCCCTCTGCCCTCCCCTCACTAAACAGTTGTATAAAAGAAGTACCTATGCCCCCTTTTTGGTGCAAACTTCCCTGGCCCAACCTCAGACCAGCAAATTTTGCCTGGAGTACAAGAATAAAAACTCCCTTTTCTAATCTCCTGGACTCTGTGTTTTGTCTCCTGCTTCACAAACCTCTCAGGTTAAGGTTATGGTTAGGTCTAGGGTTAGAGGTAGGGTTAGGGTTAGGGTTAGAGTTAGGGCTAGGGTTAGGGGTAGGGTTAGGGGTAGGGGTAGGGTTAGGGCAAATTTAAGGTTAGGGTTAGGGTTAGGACTAAGGGTAGGGTTCGGGTTCGGCTTAGAGTTATGGCTAGGATTAGGGTTTGGTTTAGCTTTAGGGTTGGGCTAGGGCTAGGTTTATGGTTAGGGGTAGTGGTAAGTTTAAGTTTAGGTTTTGAGTTTGGGTTAGGGTTACGATTTGCGTTTGGGTAGGTGCTAGGTATAGGGCTAGGGTTAGGATTAGGGTTAGGGTTAGGGTTGGGTTTAGGGGTAGGTTGGGGTCAGGGTTAAGGCTAGGATTAGGCTTAGGGTTATAGTTAGGGTTAGGGTTAAAGCTAGGTCTCAGATTAGGGCTATGGTTAGGGATAGGGTTAGGGCTAGGACTAAGGTTAGGGTTAGTATGTGGTTTAGGGTTTAGGTTAGGGTTAGGGTTAGGTATAGGGTTAGGTTTAGGTCTAGGAGTAAGGTTAGAGTTCACGTTAGGGTTAGGGTTGGTTTTAAGGCCAGTCTTAGGGCTAGGTTTTGGGATAGCATTAGGGTTAGGGTTATTGTTAGGTCCAGGGTCAAGTCTAGCGTTAGGGTTAGGGTTATGGCAAGTATTAGGGTTAGCTTTAGGGTTACTGTTAGTGTTAGGGTTAGGGTTAGGGTCAAGGCTAGGGTTAGGGCTTGGTTTGGGCTAGTATTAGGGTTACGCTTAGGGCTATTTCTTCTTTTAGGGTTTTCATTAGCGTTAGGGAAACTTTTAGGGTTTTGGTTAGGACTAGGTCTAGGGCTAGGGCTAGGGTTAGTGCTAGTGTTAGATTTAGGGTTAGAGTTAAGGATAGGGTTAAGGTTAGGGTTAGCGATTGAGTTAGTGCTAGGACTAGGGTTAGGACAAGTGTCAGGGCTAGACTTAAGGTTAAGGCTTGGGGTAAGGTTAGGGTAGGGTTGGGGTTAGGGTTAGGACTAGGGCTAGGCTTAGTGTTAGGGTTAGGTTTGGGGTTAGGTTTTGGTTAAGGCTAGGGCTTAGGGCTTGCATTAGGGCTAGTATTAGGATTAGGGTTATGGCTAGGCCTAGTGTTTGGGTTAAGTTTAGGGTTAGGGCTAGGGCTAGGGTTAGGGTTGTGTTAGGGTTAGGTCTGGAGTGAGGTTTAGTGGTAAGGCTTGGTTTAAGGCTTGGCTTAGGGCTAGTAGTAGGTTTGGGTTAGGTCTAGGGCTAGGGTTAGTTTTAGGTTTAGTACTGGGAATGGGTTAGGGTTAGGGTTAGGGCTAAGGATTAGGTTATGTTTAGGCTTTGGGTTAGGACTAGGGGTAGGGCTAAGTTTAAATTTGGGGTTTGGGTTAGTATTAGGTTTAGGGTTAGGACTCGGGTTAGGGTTAGGGTTAGGGTTAGGGTAGGTCTAGGATTAGGGTTAGGGTTAGGGTTAGGGTTAGTTTTACTGCTAGGGTTAAGTTAGGATTAGGTTAAGGTTAGGGCTTGGGTTAGGGCTAATTTAGGGTTAAGGCTAGGGTTAATGTTAGGGTTATGGTTGGCAATAATTTTAGGGCTAGGCTTATTTTTCTGGTTTTGATTAGGGTTAGGGTTAGGACTTGGGTTATGGTAAGAGCTACGGCTAGGGGTGGGCTTATGATTAGGGTTAGTGCTAGTATTAGGGTTAAGATTAGCCTTAGGGCCACAGATAGTTTTAGGATTAGGTTTAGGGTAAGGTTAGGGCATGGGTAAGGGCTAATATTAGGGTTAGGATTATTGGTAAGCCTAGGGTTAGTAATATGGTTAGGGATAGTATTAGGGTTATGGTTAGGGCTATTGTTAGGATTAGGGTTAGGATAAGGGTTAAGGTTAGGGTTAACGTTAGGTTTAGGGGCAAGGCTAGGGTTAGGGCTAGGATTATGGCAAGTATTAGTTTTAGGATTTGAGTTAGGGTTTGGGTTAGGGTTAGAGTTAGGGTTAGGGTTAGGGCTAGGTTAGGGTTAGGGTTAGGGCTAGTGTTAGGGCTGGAGTTAGGGCTAATATTAGGGTTAGGTTTAGGGCTATTGTTAGGGTTAGGGTTTGGGTAAGGGTTAAGATTAAGGTTATGGTTATGGTAAGGCTAGGGTTAGGGCTTGGTCTATGACAAGTAATAGAGTTATGGTTAGGGTTAGTTTTGAGCTAGGGCTAGGTTTAGGTTTAGGTTAGGTTTAGGGCTCTGGTTATGGGTTAGGTTTAAGGTTAGGTTAGGTTTAATGATAGGCTACAGTTAGGGTTAGTGATTGGGTTAGGTCTACGGATAGGGTTAGGGTAAGTGTTAGGGCTAGGGTTAGGGTTCGGGTTAAGGCTAGGGTTAGGGCTTAGGTTAGGCCTAGTGTTAGGGTTAACGTTAGGGTTTGGGTTAAGGTTAGGGTTAAATTTAAGTATAGGGTAGGGGCTAGGGTTCAGGCCAGTATTATGGCAAGTATTAGTTTTTGGTTTAGGGTTAGGATTTGGGTTAAGACCATTGTTAGGGCGAGCATTATAGCTAGTATTAGGCTTAGGTTTAGGGCTATTTTTAGGGTTATGGTTATGGTAAGTTTTAAGATTAGGGTTAGGGTTAGGTTTTGGTTTAAGGCTATGTCTAGCCCTTGGTTATGGCAATCATTATTTATAGGCTTAGGGTTAGGTCTAGGGGTAGGGTTAGGGTCAGGTTAGCGTTAGGGTTGCAATTAGGGTTAGGGTTAGGGTTAGGGTTAAGATTTGGGGTAAGTTCAGGGCCAAATTTAGGTTTAATGTTATGGCTAGGCTTAGGGTTAGGTTAATGTATTGGTGTATAAACATTTGGAATTCAAACTGAATGATCTTCAATCACTGGACAAAAATGAATGTAACACTGAGAATTCACTATGATAGACTAGCTAAATATTTAGGAATGTGCTTCATAAACTAGGAATACATGTTCAAAGAATTTAATTACTGAAAGACACAATTTTGTTATTGGGAAAATATGTTCAAAGAGCTGAGAAATGATTGCGATACTGTTTACACTTATTATTCCATCTAAATGAGTTGGCTTTTTGGGAAGAAGGTTGGTTAAAGATTTCAACATTCATTTTTTTAGGTCTCACATAACTCAGTGATTTTCATACTGCTGATATGACAGTTTAGGTTTAGGGGTAGGTTTAGGGCTAGGGCTAGGGCTTGGGTCTGGGCTATGGTTAGGGCTAATATTAGGGTTAGGGCTGTTGTTGGTGTTAGAGTTAGGGTAAAGGTTAAGATTAAAGTTAGGGTTCGGGTTAAGGCTAGGGTTTAATGTTAGGGTTAGGTTTAAGGCTTGGGTAATGGGAAGTATTAATGTTAAGGTAAAGGTTAGGTCTAGTGCTAGGGCTAGGTTTACCTTTAGGTTAGGGTTAGGGCTCTGATTATGGGTTAGGGTTAGGGTTAAGGTTAGGGTTAGGGACAGGGCTACAGTTAGGGTTAGCGATTAGTTTAGGGCTAGTGCTAGTGATAGGGCTAGGGTTAGCGTTAGGGTTAAGGCTAGGGTCAGGGCTTAGTTTAGGGCTGGTATTATGGTTAGATTTAAGTCTTGGGCTTGTGTTACAGTTAGGTTTATGGTTAGGGCTGGAGTTAGGTTTAGCGTTAGGGCTAAGGCTATGGATAGGCTTAGGGCTATTTAGGGTTAGGGTTAGGGTTAAGTGTTCAGCTTGGGTTCAGTTAGGTTCATGATTAGGGATAGAGTTAGGTTTAGGGTTAGGTATAGGGCTATGGATAGGCTTAGGGCTAGATTAAGGGTTAGGGTTAGGGTTAAGGATAGGGTTAAGTTTAGGTTTAGGGTTAGGGTTATGTTTAGGTCTCGGTTAGGTGCAAGTGATAGGTTTAGGTTTACATTATGGTCAGGGCTGGGGTTAGTGTTAGGGCTAGGTTTAGGAATTGGGCAAGGGATAAGGTTATTGCTAGTGCTAGGGTTAGTGCTATGATTTGGGTCAGGGTAAGTACTAAGGCTAGTGCTAGGCTTAGGGCTAGCATTAGTGCTAGTATTAAGGTTAGAGTTAGGGCTAGGGTTAGAATTAGGGTAGGGTTAGGGCATGTTAGGGTTAGGGTTAGGGCTAGAGTTAGGGTTATGTTTAGGTTAATGTCAAAGCTGGGGTTAGTGTTAGGGCTAGGTTCAGGAATAGGGCGACGGTTAGGGATATGGCTAGTGCTAGGGTTAGGAGTATGGTATTGGTCTGGTTAAATCATAGGGCCAGTGCTAGGCTTATGGCTAGCACTAGTGCTAGTATTAGGTTTATGTTTAGGGGTAGGGTTAGGATTAGGGTTAGGGTTAGGTCAAGTTAGGATTAGGGTTAGAGCTAGGATTAGGCATGGGGTTATAGTTAGGGTTATTTTTAGGGTAAGGGCTAGGATTCAGATTAGGGCTATGGTTAGGGTTAGGGCTTGGGTAGGACTGAGATTAGGGTTAGCTTTAGGGTTATTGTTAAGGTTTGGGTAAGGTTAGGGTTAGGGTTAGGGTTAGAGCTAGGGCTAGCATTATGATTAGGGTTAGGGTTAAGGCTGAGGTTTAGATAAGTTTAGGTTTAACGTTAGGACTAGGCTTAAGGTTAGGTTAGGTTTTTGGTGTATAAACATTTGGAATTCACAATGAATGATATTCAAACACTGGACAAAAGTGAATGTAATACTGAGAATTCACAATATTAGATTGGGGAAATAATTAGAAATGTTATTGAAACAGTAGGTATACCTGTTCATAGAGCTGTAATATCTAATGGACACTGTTTAATCACTGGGATATCATGTTCAGAGAGCAGAGAACTAATTTGGATACTGGTGTCATTTAAAATTCAGTCTCAATGAGTTGGCTATTTTAACGAAGGTTGGCTAAACAGTTTACATTCTTTTTCTTAGGTCTTAAATACCTTAGTTATTTTCATAAAGCTTATATGACAGTTTAGCTTTAGAGTTAGGGTTAAGGCTATGGTTAGGGCTAGAGTTAGGGGTAATACTAGGGTTAGGGGTAGGGCTATTGTTAGGGTTAGGGTTTGGATAAGGGTTAAAATTAAGGTTTGGGTTAGGGTAAGGCTTGGGTTATGACAAGTAATAGTGTTATGGTTAGGGTTAAGTGTTGGGCTAGGGCTAGGTTTAGGTTTAGTTTAGGGTTAGGGTGAAGGATAAAGGTAAGGTTAGCATTAGTGATTGGGTTAGGGCTACTGAAATGGTTAGGAAAAGTGTTAGGGCTAGTTTTATGGTTCGTGTTAAGGCTAGCGTTAAGGCTTAGGTTAGGTGTAGTATTAGGGTTAGGGTTAGTGTAAGGGTTAAGTTTAAGTTTAGGGTAGGGGCCAGGTTTCAGGCCAGTATTATGTCAAGTATTAGTTTTAGAGTTAGGGTTAGAAATTGCTTTAAGGCCAGTGTTGGGGCTAGGGTTATGGTTAGTATTAGGCATAGGTTTACGCCTATTTTCAGGGTTATGGTTACAGTAAGGTTTAAGGTAAGGGTTAGGGATAGGGTTAAGTTTAGGGTTAAGGCTATGGTTAGGGCTTGGGTCATGGCAAGTATTATTTATATGGTTAGGGTTAGGTCTAGGCTTAGGGTTAGAGTGAGGTTAGGGTGAGGGTTGCAATTAGGTTTAGGGTTAGGGTTAGGTTTAGGGTTAGGTTAAGGTTAGGGTTAGGGTTAGGGATAATTTCAGGGATAAATTTAGGTTTAATGTTTGGGCTAGGCTTCGTGTTTGGTTAGTGTTTTGGTGTATAAATATTTGGGATTCATAATAATGATCTTCAATCACTGGATAAAAGTGAATGTAACACTGAGAATTCACTATGATAGACTATGTAAATATTTAGGAATGTGCTTCATACACTAGGAATTCATGTTCCATGAGCTTTAATTTCTAAAGGACACAATTTTGTCATTGGGCAATCATGTTCAAAGAGCTGAGAAGTGAATGCAATACTGTTTACAATTACTATTCCTTCAAAATGTGTTGGCTTTTTGGGAAGAAGGTTGGTTAAACATTTTGACATTCATTTTCTTAGGTCTCACATAACTTAGTTATTTTCATAATGTTGATATGACAGTTTAGGTTTAGGGTTAGGGTTAGGGCTAGTGCTAGGGTGCAGGCTAGAGTTAGGGCTAATATTAGGGTTAGGGCTAGAGTTAGGGTTAATATTAGAGTTAGCGATATTATTAATGTTAGGGTTTGGGTAAGAGTTAAGATTAAGGTTAGGGTTATGGTTAAGGCTAGGGTTAAGGCTTGGGTAATGGCAAGTGTTTACATTAGGGTTAAGGTTGTGTCTAGTTCTAGGGCTAGGTTTAGGTTTAGGTTAGGGTTAGGGCTCTGATTAAGGGTTAGGGTTAGGGTCAGGGTAAAGGATAGGGCTACAGTTAGGGTTAGCAATTGTGTTAGGGCTAGTGGTAGGGTTAGGGCTAGGGTTAGGTTTAGGGTTAAGGCTAGGATAGGATTTAGGTTAAGGCTAGTATTATGGTTAGGGTAAGATCTTGGGCTTGCATTACAGTTATCTTTGTGGTTAGTGCTAGAGTTAAGTTTATGGTTAGGGCTAGGGCTATGGATAGGTTTAGGGCTATGGTTATATTTAGGGTTAGGGTTAGGGTTAAGTGTTTGGCTTGGGTTCAGTTAGGTTCATGATTAGGGATAGAGTTAGGATTAGGGTAAGGGCTAGCACTATGGATAGGCTTAGTGCTAGGGTAAGGGTTAAGATTAGGGTTAAGGTAGGGTTAGGGTTAGTTTTAGAGTTAGGGTTAGGTTAAAGTCAGGGTTGGGTTTAGTGTTAGGGCTAGGTTTAGGAATTGGGCAAGGGTCAGGGTTATGTTTAGTGCTAGGGTTCGTGTTATGATTTGGGTCCTGGTAAGGACTAGGGCTAGGGCTAAGCTTAGGGCTAGCATTAGTGCTAGTATTAGGGTTCAGGTTAGGGCAAGGGTTAGGTTTAGGGATAGGGTTAGGGCAATTTAGGGTTAGGGTTAAAGCTAGGATTAGGCATGAGGTTATAGTTAGGTTTATGGTTCACATAAAGGCTAGGTCTCAGATTAGGGCTATGGTTAGGGATAGGGTTAGGGTTAGGGTAGGACTCAGATTAGGGTTAGCTTTAGGGTTATGGTTAGGGTTTGGGTAAGCTTAGGGTTAAGGTAAGGGTTAGGGCTAGGGCTAGGGCTAGGGTTAGATTTAAGGTTAGGGATGAGGTTAAGGCGAAGTTTAGGTTTAACGTTAAGACTAAGCTTAAGGTTAGGTTAGGGTTTGGGTGTATAAACATTTGTAATTCACAATGAATGATATCCATCACTGGACAAAAGTGAATTTAACATTGAGAATTCACAATGTTAGACTAGGGAAATATTTGAAATGTAATTGAAACAGTATGTATACCTGTTCATAGAGTGGTAATATCTAATGTACACTGTTTAATCACTGGGAAATCGTGTTCAAAGAGTAGAGAACTAATTTGGATACTGGTGTCATTTAAATTCAGTCTCAATGATTTGGCATTTTGAGGGAAGGTTGGTTAAACAGTATAACATTCATTTCTGTAGGTCTCACACACCTTAGTTATTTTCATACAGCAGATATGACATTTTAGGTATAGGTTTAGGGTTAGGGCTAGAGTTAGGGCTAATATTAGGGTTAGGGTTATGGCTAGTGCTAGGGTTAGGGTTATGAGTTGGGTACGGGTAAGGCCTAGGGCTAGTGCTAGGCTTAGGGCTAGCGTTAGTGCTAGTATTAGGGTTAGGGTTAGGGTTAAAGCTAGGATTAGGCATGGGGTTATAGTTAGGGTTATGGTTTGGGTAAAGGCTAGGTTTCAGATTTAGGTTAGGGTTAGGGTTAGCGTTAGAGTAGGGCTAAGATTAGGGTTAGCTTTAGGGTTATGGTTAGGGTTTGGGTAAAGTTAAGGTTGGGGTAATGGTTAGGGCTAGTGCTAGGGCTAGGGCTAGTGTTAGGGTTAAGTCTGAGGTTAAGGCTAAGTTTAGGTTTAACGTTACAACTAAACTTAGGGTTAGGTTAGGGTTTGGGTGTATAAACTTTTGGAATTCACAATGAATGATATTCATTCACTGGACAAAACTGAATTTATCACTCTGAATTCACAATATTAGACGGGAAATATATAGAAATGTAATTGAAACAGTAGGTATACTGTTCAAAGAGTCGTAATATCTAATGGACACTGTTCAATCAGTGGGAAATCGTGTTCAAAGAGAACAAATTTGGACATTGGTGTCATTTAAAATTCAGTCTCAATGAGTTGGCATTTTTGAAAGAATGTTGGTTAAATAGTTTAACATTGATTTTCTTAGGTCTCTCATATCTTGGTTATTTTCATACAGCTCATATGACAGTTTAGGTTTAAGGTTAGGTTTATGGTAGAGTTAGGGCTAATACTAGGTTTCAGGTTGGGGCTATTATTAAGGATAGGGTTAGGGTAAGGCTTAAGATTCAGGTTAGGGTTCTGGTAAGGCTAGGGTTAGGGCTTGGGTTATGCCAAATAATAGTGTTATGGTTAGGGTTAAGTCTTGGGCTAGGGCTAGGTTTAGGTTTAGGGCTCTGGTTTTGAGTTAGGTTTAAGGTTAGGGTTAGGGTTAAGGATAGGGCTAAGATTAGCGTTAGCGATTGGGTTATGGCTATGTATAGATTTAGGGTAAGTGTTCAGGCTAGGGTTAGGTTTCAGGTTAAGGCTAGGGTTAGGGATTAGCTTAGGGCTAGTTTTAGGGTTAGGGTTAGGGTAAGCGTTAAGGTTAGGGTTTAGTTTAAGTTTAGAGTAGGGGCTAGGGTTCAGGCCAGTATTATGGCAAGTATTAGTTTTAGGGTTAGGGTTAGGATTTGGTTTAAGGGCAGTGTTAGGGCTAGAGTTCTGGCTAGTATTAGGCTTAGGTTTAGGGCTATTTTTAGGGTTATGGTTATGGTATGTTTTAAGGTTAGGGTTAGGGTTAAGGCTATGGTTAGGGCTTCGGTTATGGCAAGTATTATTTATAGGATGAGGGTTAGGTCTATGGGTAGGGTTAGGGTGAGGTTAGGGTTAGGGTTGCAATTAGGGTTAGGGTTAGGGTTAGGGTTAGGTTGAGGTTAGTGTTCGGGTTATGGTTATGGTTAGGGATATGTCCAGTGCTAAATTTCGGTTTAATATTAGGGCTAGGCTTAGGGTTAGGTTAGTGTTTTGGTGTATAAACATTTGGAATTCATACTGAATGATATTCAATCACTGGGAAAGTGAATGTTACACTAAGAATTCTCTATGATAGACTAGGTACATATTTAGGTATGTGCTTCATACACTAAGAATACATGTTCCCAGAGCTTTAACCTGATGGACAAAATTTTGTCACTGAGCAATCATGTTCAGAGAGCTGAGAAGTGAATGCAATACTGTTTACATTTAGTATTTAGTCAACATGAGTTGGAGTTTTTGGGAGAAGGTTGTTTAAACTATTTAACATTCATTTTCTTAGGTCTTACATATCTTAGTTATTTTCATACTGCTGATATGACATTTTAGGTTTAGGGTTAGGGTTATGTCTAGGGCTAGGGTTGGGCTAGAGTTAGGGCTAATATTAGGGTTAGAGCTATTGTTAATGTTAGGGTTTGGGTAAGGGTTAAGATTAATGTTTGGGTTAGGTTTAAGGCTTGGGTAATGGCAAGTATTAATGTTAGGGTTAAGGTTAGGTCTAGGGCTAGGGCTACGTTTAGGTTTAGTTTAGGGTTAGGGCTCTGATTATGGGTTAGTGTTAGGGTTAGAGTTAAGGATAGGGCTACAGTTATGGTTAGCATTGGGTTAGGGCTGGTTCTAGTATTAGGGCTTGGGTTAGGGTTAGGGTAAAAGTTAGTGTTAGGGCTTAGGTATGGGTTAGTATTATGGTTAGGGTTAGGCCTTGGGCTTGTGTTACAGTTATGTTTATTGTTAGGGCTAGAAATAGGTTTATGGTTAGGGCTAGGAATATCGAGAAGCTTAGGGCTAGGGTATGGGTCAGGGTTAAGGTTACGTATAGGGTTAGGTTTAGGTTTAGGTTTAGGATTAAGGTTAGGGCTAGGTTACAGCAAGGGTTAGGGTTAGGGTTAGGTTAAGGTCAGGGCTGTGGTTAGTGTTAAGGCTAGGTTTAGAAATTTGGCAAGGACTTGGGCTAGTGCTAGGCTGAGGGCTACCGTTAGTGCTAGTATTAGGGTTAGGGTTAGAGCTAGAGTTAGAATTAGGGTTAGGTTTAGGGCAAGTTAGGGTTAGGGTTAAAGCTAGGATTAGGCATGGGGTTATGGTTAGGGTTAAGACTAGATCTCAGATTAAGACTATGGATAGGGTTAGGGTTAAGGTAGGACTAAGATTAAGGTTATCTTTATGGTTATGGTTAGTGTTTTGGTAAGATTAGAGTTAGGGTTAGGGTTAGGCCTAGGGATATGGCTAGTGTTAGGGTTAGTGTTAGGGCAAGTTAAGGTTAGGGTTAAAGCTAGGATTAGGCATGGGGTTATGGTTAGGGTTAAGACTAGGTCTGAGATTAAGGCTATGGTTAGGGTTAGGGTTAAGGTAGGACTAAGATTAGGGTTACCTTTAGGGTTATGGTTAGGGTTTTGGTAAGATTAGTGTTGGGGTTAGAGTTAGGACTAGGGCTAGGGCTAGGGTTAGAGCTGAGGTTAGGGCTAAGTGTAGGTTTAACGTTAGCACTAGGCATTGGGTTAGGTTAAGATTTTGGTGTATAAACATTTGGAATTCGTAATGAATGATCTTCAATCACTGGATAAAAGTGAATGTAACACTGAGAATTCACTATGATAGACTATGTAAATATTTAGGAATGTGCTTCATAAAATAGGAATACATGTTCCAAGAGTTTTAATTTCTGAAGGACACAATTTTGTCATTGGGCAATCATGTTCAAAGAGCTGAGAAGTGAATGCAATACTGTTTACACTTACTATTCTATTAAAATGAGTTGGCTTTTTGGGAAGAAGGTTGGTTAAACATTTTAACATTCATTTTCTTAGGTCTCACATAACTTAGTTATTTTCATATTGCTGATATGACAGTTTAGGTTTAGGATTAGGGCTACAGCTGGGGCTAGGGTTAGGGCTAGAGTTAGGGATAATATTAGGGTTAGGGCTATTGTTAGTGTTAGGGTTTTGGTAAGGTTAAGATTAACGTTAGGGTTAGGGCTAAGTCTAGGTTTAAGGCTTGGGTAATGTCAAGTATTAATGTTTGGCTTAAGGTTCGGTCTAGGGATAGGGCTAGGTTTAGGTTTTAGGCTTGGTTAGGACTCTGATTATGGGTTAGGGTAAGGGTTAGGATTAAGGATAGGGCTACAGTGAGGGTTAGCGATTGGGTTAGGGCTAGTGCTAGTGTTAGGGCTAGGGTTAGGGTTAGGGTTAAGGCTAAGGTTAGGGTTAGGGCTCAGGTTAGGGCTAGTATTATGAGTAGCGTTTGGTCTTGGGCTAGTGTTACAGGTAGGTTTATGGTTAGGGCTAGAGTTAGTTTTAGGATTAGGGCTAGGGCTATGGATAGGCTTAGGGCTAAGGTATGGTTTAGGGTTAGGATTAGGATAGGTTTAGGGTTAGGTTTCAGGTTAGGGTTTGGGTTAGGGTTAGGGCTAAGTTAGAGCAATGGTTAGGATTAGGATTTTGTTAAGGTCAGGGCTGGGTTTAGTGTTAGGGCTAGGTTTAGGAATTGGGCAAGGGTTAGGGTTATGGCTAGCGCTAGGGTTAGGGTTATGATTTTGGTCCGGGTAATTACTAGGGCTAATGTTAGGCTTAGGGCTAGCATTAGTGCTTATATTAGGGTTAGGGTTAGGGCTAGGGTTAGAAATAAGTTTAGGGTTAGGGCAAATTAGGGTTAAAGCTAGGATTAGGCATGGGGTTATAGTTAGGGTTATGGTTAAGGTTAAGTCTAGGTCTGAGATTAGGGTATGGTTAGGGTTATGGTTAGGGTAGGCCTAAGATTAGCATTAGCTTTAGGGTTATGGTTAGGGTTTGGGTAAGGATAGGGTTAGGGTTAGGGCTAGGGCTAAGGCTAGGGTTAGGGTTAGGGTTAGGGTTAGGGCTAAGTTTAAGTTTAACTTTAGAACTAGGCTTAGGATTAGGTTTGGGTTTTGGTGTATAAACATTTGGAATTCACAATGAATGATATTCAATCACTGGACAAAAGTGAAAGTAACACTGAGAATTCACAATGTTAGACTAGGGAAATATTTAGAAATGTTATTGAAACAGTAGGTATACCTGTTCATAGAACCCTAATGTCTAATGGACACTGTTTAATCACTGGGAAATCATGTTCAATGAGTAGAGAACTAATTTGGATACTGGTGTCATTTAAAATTCAGTCTCAATGATTTGGCATTTTGAAGGAAGGTTGGTTAAACAGTATAACATTCATTTTCTTAGGTCTCAAATACCTGAGTTATTCTCATACAGCTGATATGACAGTTTAGGTTTAGAGTTAGGGTTAGGGTTGGGTTAAGGCTAGAGTTAGGGGTAATATTAGTTTTAGGGTTAGGTTTAGGGTTAGGGTAAGTCTTGGGCTAGGGTTACGTTTAAGTTTAGTTTAGTGATAGGTGTCCTGTGATGGGTTAGGGCTACGTTTGAATTTAATGTACGGGCTAGGGTTCATGCCAGTATTATGGCATGTATTAGTTTTAGGGTTAGGGTTAGGTCGTGGTTAAGGTCAGTCTTAGGGCTAGGATTATGGCTAGTATTAGGCTAGGTTTAAGGCTATATTTAGGGTTATGGTTAGGTTAAGGGTTAAGGTTAGGGTTAGGGTTAGGGTTAGGGTTACGGTTAGGATTAGGGTGAGGTTAGAGTTAGTGTTATGGTTAGGGTTGGTGATTGGGTTAGGGATAATGCTAGTGTTAGGGCTATGGTTAGGGTTTAGGTTAAGGTTTAGGTTAGGGCTAGGATTATGGTGAGGGTTAGGGTAAGGGTTAAGTTTAAGGTTAAGTTTAAGTATAGGGTAAGGGCTAGGGTTCGGGCCAGTATTATGCAAGTATCAGTTTTATAGTTAGGGTTAGGATTTGGGTTAAAGCCAGTGTTAAGGCTAGGGTTAAGCCTAGTATTAGGCTTATGTTTAGGGCTATTTTTAGGGTTATGGTTAGGGTAAGGGTTAAGGTTAGGGTTAGGGTTAAGGCTATGCTTAGGGCTTGCGTTATGGCAAGTGTTATTTGTAGGGTTAGGGTTAGGTCTAGGGCTAGGGTTAGGGTTGAAATTAGGGTTAGGGTTAGGGTTAGGATTAGGCTTAAGGTTAGGGTTAGGGTTAGGGATAAGTTCAGGGCTAAATTTTGGTTTAATATTAGGGCTTGTCTTAGTGTTAGGGTTAGGGTTAGGGTTATGGCTGTGCTTAGGGCTTGGGTTATGGCAAGCGTTATTTATAGGGTTAGAGTTAGGTCTAGGGCTATGGTTAGGGTGAGGTTAGAGTGAGGTTTAGGGTTAGGGTTAGGGATAAGTTCAGGGCTAAATTTAGGTTTAATGTTAGTGCTAGGCTTAGGGTTAGGTTAGTGTTTTGGTTTATAAACATTTGGAATTCATAGTGAATGATCTTTTTTTTTCCTGATAAAATCTTTTATTGTCTTCCTTTTTTTGAAATCTGCTTACCTCTATTTATACAACACAGAAAATACACATTTGAATGATTTCTAGACAAATACATATTAAACAGATGAAATGTTTTCTAGACAAATACATATTAAATAGATGAAATTTATATACTTCTATGTAGAACATTATCCTGAAAATATTATTTTACATAGCATGATAAATAGCATTGTATTAACATTTATTTAATTAAATAGTGATCTTTTTCCCTTTATATTTTTCCTGGATAAAACAAAAAGTATGGCTTTTAATTATTATTTGACCCAAATTTCTTTCATCTTCAATCATTGGACAAAAGTGAATGTAACACTGAGAATTCACTATGATACACTAGGTAAATATTTAGGAATGTGCTTCATACACTAGGAATGCATTTTCAAAGAGCCTTAGTTTCTGAAGGACACAATTTTGTCACTGGTAAATCATGTTCTAAGAGCTGAGAAGTGAATGCGATACTGTTTACACTTATTATTCCGTCAAAATGAGTTGGCTTTTTGGAAAGAAGGTTGGTTAAACATTTTAACATTCATTTTCTTAGGTCTCACATAACTTACTTATTTTCATACTGCTGATATGACATTTTAGGTTTAGTGTTAGGGTTAGGGCAAGGGCTAGGCTTCTGGCTAGAGTTAGGGCTAATATTAGGGTTAGGGCTGGAGTTAGGTTAGTATTAGGGTTAGGGCTCTTGTTAATGTTAGGGTTTGGGTAAGGTTTAGGGTAGGGTTAGGTTAAGGTCAGGGCTTGGTTAGTGTTATGTCTAAGTTCAGGAATTGGGCAAGGGTTAGTGTTATGGCTAGTGCTATGGTTAGGGTTATGATTTGGGTCCGGGGAAGGACTAGGGCTAGTGCTAGTGTTAGGGCTAGGGTTATGGTTAGGGTTAAGGCTAAGGTTAGGTTTAAAGTTAGGGCTAGTATTAAGGTGGGCTTTTGTTACAATTAGGTTTATGGTTAGGGTTAGGGCTAGGACTATGGATAGGCTTAGGGCTAAGGTTATGTTTAGGGTTATGGTTAGGGTTAAGTGTTCGCCTAGGTTCATGATTAGGGATAGAGTTGGGTTTAGGATTAGGGCTAGGGCTATGGATAGGCTTAGGGCTAGCGTTAGTGCTAGTATTAGGGTTAGGGTTAGGGCTAGAGTTAGGATTAGGGTTAGGGTTAGAGCAAGTTTGGGTTAGGGTTAAAGCTAGGATTAAGCATGGGGTTATAGTTAGGGGTATGATTAGGGCTAAGGCTAGGTCTCAGATTAGGGTAATGGTTAGGGTTAGGGTAGGACTAAATTTGGGTTAGCTTTAGGCTTATGGTTAGGTTTTGGGTAAGGTCAGGGTTAGGGTTATATTTAGGGCTAGGGTTAAGGCTAGGGTTTTGGTTAGGGTTATGGCTGAGGTTAGGGGTAAGTGTAGGTTTAACATTAGGACTAGGCTTAGGGTTAGGTTAGGGTTTTGGTGTATAAACACTTGGAATTCACAGTGAATGATATTCAATCACTGGACAAAAGTGAATGTAACACTGAGAATTCACAATGTTAGACTAGGGAATATTTAGAAATGCAATTAAAACAGTAGGTATGCCTGTTCATAGAGCCGTAATATCTAATGGATACTTTTTAATCACTAGGAAATCATGTTTAAGAGTAGAGAACTAATTTGGATACTGGTGTCATTTAAAATTCAGTCTCAATTAGTTGGCATTTTTAAAGGAAGGTTGGTTAGACAGTTTAACATTCATTTTCTTAGGTCTCACATACCTTAGTTATTTTCACACAGCTGATAAGACATTTTAGGTTTAGGGTTAGGGTTAGGGATAGTGTTATGGCTAATATTATGGTTAGGATTTTGGCTATTGTTCGGGTTACGGTTTGGGGAAGGGTTTAGATTAAGGTTACAGTTAGGGTAAGGCTAGGTTTAGGGCTTGGGTTATGAAAAGTAATAGTGTTATGGTTAGGGCTAAGTCTTGGGCTAGGTTTAAGTTTAGGTTAGGGTTAGGCCTCTGGTAATGGGTTAGGTCTAAGGTTAGGGTTAGGGTTCAGGATAGGTTAGGGGTAGCAATTGAGTTAGGCCTATGGATAGGGTCAGGGCAAGTGTGAGGGCTAGGGTTATGGATAGGGATAGGGTTATGGTTAAGTTTAGGTTTTGGGTTAAGATTAGGGTATGGGTTAGGACTTGGGTTTGGGTAAGTGCTAGGGCTAAGTTTAGTGTTAGGGTTCTGGTTAGGTTTGACCTAGTTTTAGGGCTAGGTCTTTGGTTAAGACTAAGGTTAAGGCTGGGTTTAGTGTTATGTTTATGGTTAATGCTAGGTTTTAGAACTTGGGAAAGGGATAGTATTAGGATTATGGTTAGGGCTAGGCCTAGGGTTAGGTTTAGGGGTAGGCGTAGGCCTAGGGCTTGGGTTAGGGTTAGGGTTAGGTTTAGGGTTAGGTCTGGGGTTAGGTTTAGTTTTAAGGTTTGGATTAGGGCTTGGGTTAGGGTTGGTGTTAGGGTTAAGTTTAGGACTAGGACTAGGGTTAGTTTTAGGTTTAATGCTAGGAATAGGGTTAGGGTTAGGGCTAAGAACATGTTTAGGGTTATGCTAAGGATTAGGGCTCAGGTTAGGGTTAGGGTTAGCTTTAGGTTTAGGGCTAGGGCTAGGGTTAGGGCTAGGGGTAGGGCTAAGTTGAAATTTAGGCTTTGGTTTGGATTAAGGTTAGGTTTAGGGTTAGGTTTAGGACTTGGGTTTGGGTAAGCACTAGGGCTAGGGTTAGATTTAGGGTTAGCTTTAGGGTTAGGGCTAGGGCTAGGGTTTGGGCTAGGGATAAGGCTAAGGTTAAGTTTAGATTTTGGGTTAGGATTAGAATAAGGGTTAAAACTTGGGTTTGGGTAAGGGCTATAGCTAGGATTAGAGTTAGGGTTAGGGTTTGGTTAAGGGTAAGGGTTAGGTCAGGGTTAGGGATAAGGTTAGTGCTAGTGTTTAGGCTAATTTAGGGATTGTGTTTGGGCTAAGGTTAGGCTTATGGTTAAGGCCAGTGTTCAGGCTAAGGTTTGGGCTAGTATTAGGGTTAGCTTTAGTGTTAGTGCTAGGGTTATGGTTAGGATTAGGTTTAGGGTTAGGGCTAGGGTTATGACTACATTTAGGGTTAAGGCTAGGGTTAGGTTTGGGGCTAGGTTGAGGGCTAGGTTTAGGGTTAGGCTTATGGCTAAGGCTAGGGTTAGGGCTAGGGTTAGCGTTTGGGTTAGGTTTAGGGTTAAGGCTAAGGTTTAGTGCTTACTTTAGGCCTAGTATTAGGTTTAGAATTAGAATTAGGCCTAGGGTTAGGTTTAGGGTTAGAGCTAGGGCTAGGGTTAGGGTTATGGTTATGGTTAGGGTTAGGTCTGGGGTTAGGTTTAGTATTAAGGCTTGGGTTAGGGCTTGGGTTAGGGCTAGTATTGGGTTTAAGGTTAGGTCTAGGCCTAGGGTTAGTTTTAGTTTTAGTGCTAGGGTTAGGGTTAGGGTTAGGTTAAGGTTTAGGGCTAATGATAGGGTTAGGGTTAGGCTGAGGATTATGGCTAGGGTTAGGGTTAGGGCTAGGGCTAGGTTAGGGCTATGGGTAGGGTTAAGGTTAAGTTTAGGTTTTGGGTTAGGATTACGGTTAGGGTTAGAACTTGGGTTTGGGTAAGGACTAGGGCTAGGGTTAGGGCTAGGGCTAGGGTTACGGTTAATTTTAGATTTTGGTGCGATTAGGATAAGTGTTCAGTCTTGGGTTTGGGTAAGCACTAGGGCCAGGTTGAGGGTTATGGTTAGCGTTAGGGTTAACACTAGGTTTTAGGGCTTGGGTTAAGGCTTGTGTTAAGGCTAGTAGTAGGGTTAGGGTTAGGTCTAGGGCTAGTGTTAGTTTTAGGTTTAGTACTGGGTGAGGGTTAGGGTAAGGTTTAGGGTTAGGGCTAAGGATAGTGTTAGGGTTAGTCACAGGCTCAGGGCTAGGGTTAGGGTTAGGGTTAACTTTAGGGTTAGGGCTAGGGCTAGGGTTAATGCTAGGGATAGGGCTAAAGTTAATTTTAGATTTTCGTTAGGATTAGGTTAAGTGTTCTGACTTGGGTTTGGTTAAGCGCTAGGGCTAGGGTTAGTGTTAGGGTTAGAGTTAGGGTTAGGATTAGATTTAGGATTAGGGCTAGCAATAGGGCTAGGTTTAGGTTGACAGTGAGGTTTAGGGTTAGGGTTAGAGTTGGGGTTAGTTTTAGGGCTAAGTTTATGGTTGAGGCTATGGTTAGTGCTAGGGTTAGGGTTAGGGTTATGGTAAGGGCCAGGGCTACTATTATGGTTAAGATTAGGACTATTGTTATGGTTATGGTTAGGGTAATGGTTAATGTTAGGGTTAATGTTAGGTTTAAGGCTAGGGTTAGGGCTTGGATTATGGCAAGTATTAGTGTTAGGGTTATGGTTAGGTCTAGGGCCAGGGCCTGGGTTAGGTTTAAGTTAGGTTAGAGCTCTAGTTATGGGTTAGGGTTAAGGTTAGAGCTATGTTTAGGGTTAAGGATAGTGCTATGGTTATTTTTAGCGATTGGGTTAGGGCTAGTACTAGGGTTAGGGTAAGTATTGGGGTAGGGTTAGGGTTAGGGCTAGCGCTAGAGTTAGGTTTAGGTATAGGTTAGGTTTAGGGCTCTGATTATGGGTTAGGGTTAGGGATAGGGTTAAGGATATGGTTATGGTTAATGATTGGGTTAGGTCTAGTGCTACTGTTAGGGCTAGGGTTAGGGTTAGTGTTAAGGCTAGGGTTTGGGCTTAGGTTAAGGCATGTATTAGGGTTAAGGTTAGGTCAGGCTTGTGTGAGAGTTAGGTTTATGGTTAGGGATAGTGTTAGTTTTAGGGTCAGGGCTAGGGTTTTGGATGGGCTTAGGGCTAGGGTTAAGGTTCGGGTTAGGTTTAAGGCTAGGGATAGGGTTAGGTTTAGGTTTCGAGTTAGGGTTAGGGTTATTGTTAGCATTAGGACTAGGGTTAAGATTAGGTTTAAGGCTAGGGTTAGGGATAGCATTATTGCTAGTAATAGGGTTAGGTTTAGGGCTAGGGCTAGGGCTAGGGTTAGGGCTAGGAATAGGTTTAGGACTAAGTTTAGGGCTAAATTTAGGTCTAACATTAGGTCTAGGCTTAGGGTTAGGTTAGGGTTTTGGACCCTCAAAGATATGAAAAAGGACCAACTAGAAATTAAACATACACTGGCTAAAATAAAAAATATTATACAGAGACCCAACAACAGACTAGAGGAATGCAAGAATCAAGTCAAAGAATTGAAATACAAAGTATCAAAAAACACTCAACCAAAAAAGCAAAAAGCAAAAAAAAATCCAAAAATTTGAAGATAGTGTAATAAGCCTCTGGGACAACTTCAAGTGTACCAACATCAGAATTATGGGGGTGCCAGAAGAAGGGAGAGCAAGATATTCAAAACCTACATGAAGAAAGAATGACTGAAAACTTCCCCCACCTGGTGAAAGAAATAGACTTACAAGTCCAGGAAGCACACAGAACCCCAAACAAAAGGAATCCAAGGAGGACCACACCAAGACACATCACAATTAAAATGCCAAAAGCAAAAGACAAAGAGAGAATATTAAAAGAAGCAAGAGAAAAAGAGTCAATTACCTACAAGTGAGCACCCATACGATTGTCAGCTGATTTCTCAACAGAAACTATGCATGCCAGATGGGTGTGGCAAGAAATCTACAAAGTGATGAATAGCAAGAACCTACAACCAAGATTACTCTACCCAGGAAAGCTATCATTCAGAATGGAAGGGCAGATAAAGAGCTTCACACATAAGAAAAAGCTAAGTAAGTACATCACCACCAAACCAGTATTATATGAAATGCTGAAAGGTATTCTTTAAGAAGAGGAAGAAGAAAAAAGTAAAGATAAAAATTATGAACAGCAAATACATATCTATCAACAAGTGAACCTAAAAATCAAGAGAATTAAAAACCTGAGGAATAGAATAAACTGCTGAATATCATAGAATCAGGGGCATAGAATGGGAGTGGACTGATAATTCTCAGGGGGAAAAGGGTATGGGGGGTGCAGGAAGAGACTGGACAAAAATTTTATACCTATGAATGAGGACAGTGGGGGCGGGAAGGCTGTAGGTGGGGTGGGAACCAGGTGGAAGTGAGCTATGGGTTGGGGGAAGGAGAAACAATTGCAATAATATGAATAAAGATTTATAATAAAAATTAAATAAAAAATTGGCTCTCAAAAGAAAAAAAAAGGTAACATAGTAGTAGTAATAATACTGATTGAAAATAAAAATGTAATAATTAAAAAGGTAAAATCAAGTGAGGAAAAGAAAGAAAAAAATAGTTTCTTAAGTAAAAGATGCAAAAAATGAAAATAAAAAAATTTAAAATGTATATAATGTGCAGTAGTGAAAGTCATTCATTTCCTCTATTGTTCTGTTTGGCACGCCTGTTTCTCAGTCCAGACAGTATTGCAGTTCCCTGTGTTCTAATGTTCCTCAGTGTTGTAAGCCAGTCCTGATTTTTAAGCAGGTGGTGGCCTAATTTCTCGTATTCCTTTATTTTGCACAAGAGTCAATTTGTGATTCAGACCCTGGGGGCAGTGTTTCTGGATT
Source organism: Corynorhinus townsendii (assembly GCA_026230045.1). Lineage (NCBI taxonomy): Eukaryota > Metazoa > Chordata > Mammalia > Chiroptera > Vespertilionidae > Corynorhinus > Corynorhinus townsendii. The sequence goes on from JAPDVU010000014.1 coordinate 609,006, forward strand.
GATTTCTGGATCTATATATGGCTCCCTAGACTGTGTTTATCCCTGTGGCACTCAATACGGGTTTGTCTGAGTGGGCTGCCTCAGAGGTGGCTCTCTGATGGTTACTCCCAGTTCTTATCCCCAGGTTCCAGAAAAACAACTTTCCCCTGCAATCTCCTAGGGTGTCCCCACCTGGGTAATCCTATGTATTGGGTTTAGTAATCAGAAGCAAGGATTTGGAGAGGAAAAAGCCCAAGTGTGCGAACAATGGGTCTGCACGCAAGTCTAAGCAGCTGGCAAATGTTTGAAATTCTTGAGCTGTCCCTGCACATCAGATCAAAATGGGTTGCTTTTTAGGGATCCCTTCTGTTAGCAGCTCTGAGGACCCCCTTCCACATTCATGGATCACGCCAACCCCAAATACCACGGATTTTTCTAAGCACAGATTTCCCTGGTTCTCCAGCTTCCGCAAAATGCGCGTTTCTCTCTCCAGGAGGGAACAGAGACCTCACCTTATCCCAGGCAAAATCTGACCTTTCTGTGGTGGAATGAAGAGTTCCTTTGAATCCGCAAGTTTGAGCCAATTGGGGATCTGTGTTCTGGGGCTTGCAGCTGTGTGGTGGTTGCTGCAGTTGTGGATTTTCAGGCTTCTGATAAGCTCTACTTTCCCTGTCACGATGGCGCATTCTCCGAGTCCAAGCCTGTATCTCCGGGAGGGCACCCAGCCACAGTGGGAGCTGCCTGGTCAGGGGAACCCCGCCTAGCAGTCCCCCACCTTCTCCTGGAGTTTAGCTGTCCCTTTACGTGCCAACAAACACTCCTCGTGTCACCCTCAGCTGTTCTTTCTTTGGGCTCCAGGGCAAGGCTTGGAACACATCTGTCTATTCCGCCACCATTTTTTCTCCTCTAGGGGAAATGGTTTTATGTTTTTCCCATTGAGTATGATGTTAGCTGTGGGTTTATCATACATAGCTTTTATTATGTTGAGGTATGATCCTTCTATTCCCACCTTGTTGAGAGTTTTTGTCAAGAAAGGGTGTTGGATTTTGTCAAATGCTTTTTCTGCATCAATTGATATGACTATGTGGTTTTTATCTCTCAATTTGTTAATGTGATGTATCAGGTTTATTGATTTGCAGATATTGTACCATCCTTGCATTCCTGGTTTAAATCCTACTTGGTCATGGTGTATGAGCTTTCTGATGTACTGCTGGATCCCATTTGCTAGAATTTTGTTGAGGATTTTGGCATTTACGTTCATGTGGGATATTGGCCTATAATTCTCTTTCATTGTGTTGTCTTTATCTGGTTTTGGTATTAGGGTGATTCTGGCTTCATAGAAGGAGCTTGGAAGTGTTCCTTCCTCTTGAATTTTTTTGAATAGTCTGAGGAGGATAGGTTTTAGGTCTTCCTTGAATGTTTGGTAAAACTCTCCTGTGATGCCATCTGGCCCCAGGCTTTTGTTTGCTGGAAGCTTTTTGTGACTGCTTCAATTTCTTCCATAGTTACTGGCATATTGAGCAGTTTAGATTCTTCCTGATTGACTTTTGGATGGTTATATTTTTCTAGGAATAGATCCCTTTCCTCCAGTTTGTCCAGTTTGTTGGAATAGAGTTGTTCATAGTATTTTTTAACAATCCTTTGTGTTTCAGCGGGATCTCTTGTTATTTCCCCTCTTTCATTTATGATTTTGTTTATTTGGGTGCTCTCTCTTTGCTTCTTGGTGAGCCTGGCTAGAGGTTCATCAATCTTGTTTATCCTTTCAAAGAACCAGCTTTTGGTTTTGTTGATCTTTTGTATTGTTTCTTTGGTCTCAATGTTGTTTATCTCCGCTCTGATCTTTTTTATTTCCTTTCTTCTGCTTACACTGGGCTTTTCTTGTTACTCTTTTTCTAACTCTTTGAGGTGTAGGGTTAGGTAATTTGTTACCATTCTTTCTTGTTTTCTGCAGTATGCCTCTAGAGCTATGAAATTCCCTCTCAAGTCTGCTTTGCTTACATTTGTTATTTCCATACAGCTGATATGACAATTTAGGTTTAGGGTTAGGGTTAGGGGAAGGATTAGGGCTAGAGTTAGGTCTAATATTAGGGTTAGGGCTATCGTTAGGGTTAGGGTTTCGTTAAGGTTTAAGATGAAGTTTAGGGTTAGAGTTAATGTTAGGTTAGGGCTTAGGTTATGGCAAGTATTAGCGTTAAGGTTAGAGTTAGGTCTAGGGCTAGGTCTAGGGTTAGGATTAGGTTAGGTGTAGGGATCTAGTTATGGCTTAGGGTTAAGGTTAGGGTTAGGGTTAGTGTTAAGGATAGGGCTACAATTAAGGTTAGCAATTGGGTTAGGGTTGGGGCTGGGGTTAGGGTAAATGTTAGGGCTAGGGTCAGTGTTAGGGTAAGGCTAGGGTTAGGGCTTAGGTTAGGGCTAGTATTAGGGTTAGGGTTATGTCTTAGGCTTTTATTAGATTTAGGTTTATAGTTAGAGCTAGAGTTAGGTTTAGGGTTAGGGCTAGGGCTTTGGATGGGCTTAGGGCTAGAGTAAGGGTTAGGGTTAGGGTTAAGGCTATATTTAGGGCTAAGCTTAGTGCTAGTATTAGGGTTAGTTTTAGGGCTAGGGTTAGGGGGCGGGCTAGGGTTAGGGTTAGGGGTAGGGCTAAAGTTTGGTCTAAATTTAGGTTTAACATTAGGGCTAGGCTTAGGGTTAGGTTTGGATTTTTGTGTATAAACATTTGGAATTTACAATTAATGATCCTCAATAACTGGGTAAAACTGAATGTAACACTAATATTTACTGAGAATTCACTATGATAGACTAGGGAAATATTTATAAATGTAATTGAAATATTTGGGAATGTGCATAATACACTAGGAATACATGTTCAAATAGCTTTAATTTCTGATGGATTCCATTTTGTCACTGGGAAATCATGTTCAAAGAGCTGAGAATTGAATGTGATACTGTTTATTATTCCGTCAAAATTAGTTGCCTTTTTGGAAGAAGGTTTGTTAAACATTTTAACATTCATTTTCTTAGATCTCACATACCTTAGTTATTTTTCATACTACTAATATGACAGTTTAGGTTTAGGGTTAGTGTTAGGGCTAGGGCTAGGGCAAAATTTAGGGTTACGGTGAGCTTTAGGGTTAGGGCTAGGTCTAGGGCTAGGGCTAGGGTTAGGGTTAGGGGTAGGGCTAAGGTTAAGATTAGGTTTTTGGTTAAGATTAGGGTTAGGACTTGGGTTTGTTTAAGGGCTAGGCTAGGGCTAAGCTTAGGGTTAGGGTTAGTGCTAGTATTTGGGTTAGGATTAACCTTAGGGTTAGAGTTAGATTAAGGAGTAGGGTTAGGGATAGGAATAAGGGTTAGGGCTTGGGATAGGGTTAATATTAGGATTAGGTTTAGGGGTCAGGCTAGGGTTAGTGCTATGGTAAGGGCTAGTATTAGGGTTAAGGTTGGGGCTATTTAGGATTAGGGTTTGTGTAAGGGTTAATGTTAGGGTTAAGTTTAGGTTTAGGGTTAGGTTTAAGGCCAGGGTTAGGGCTTGGGTTATGGCTAGTATTAGGGTTAGTGTTTGGGCTAGAGCTTTTATTAGGGTTAGCATTAGGGTTAGGGCCAATGTTAGAGTTTTGGTTAGGGCTAGTCCTAGGTCTAGGGTAAATGCTAGAGTTAGGGTTAAGGTTTGCGTTAGGGTTACAGTTAGGGTTATGGCTAGGTTAGGGCTAGTACTAGGTTTAGTGTTAGTTTTAGGTATGGGGTTATGGTTAGGGTTAGGTTAAGGGTTAGGTCTAGCACTACGGTTAGGATTAGGGTTAGGGTTAGGGTTACGTTTAAAGCAAGAGTTAGGGCTTGGGCTAGGGCTAGGGTTAGGGTTAGGGTTAGGATTATGGCTAGTTTAGTGGCTCAGGTAGCGTGAGGGTTGGGGCTAGTGTTAGGATTAGGGATAGTGTTAGAAGTTAGGGTTAATATTAAGATTAGGACTAAGATTATGGTTAAGTTTATGGTTAGGGTTAGGATTAGGTTTTGGTTTTGGATTTGGACTGTGTTTAGGTTTAGGTTTAACATTTGGGTTAGGGTTAGGCAAGGATTAGGATTCCCTTAGGGTTAGGGCTAGGTCTAGGGTTAGCATTAGGGTTAGGGTTAGGGTTAGGGCTAAGTTTAGGGCTAAATTTATATTTAACATTAGGGCGAGTCTTAGGGTTAGGTTAGGGAGTTGATGTAAAGACATTTGGAATTCACAATGAATCATCTTCAATCACTGGACAATAGTGAATGTAACACTGAGAATTCACTATGATAGACTAGGGAAATATTTAGTAATGTGCTTCATACATTAGGAATACATGTTCAAAGAGCTTTAATTTCTTTTTTTTTAAATTTTTTATTGTTGTAAGTATTACAAATCTAGTACATATGTCTCCTTTTCCCCCCCATTGATCTCTCCCCGACCTCCCCTACCCCCCAGTACATGCCTTCAGTTGCCCACCCTCCTCTCCGCCCCAGTGTCTTATATCCATTAGTTGTGCTTATATGCATGCATACAAGTCCTTCGGTTGGTCTCTTACAGACCCCCTCACCCAACCTCCCCTGTCTTCCCAATGTAGTTTGACAGTCTGTTCAATGCTTCTTTGCCTCTGTATCTTTTTCCCACCATTTCTTTCCTTTAAAAAGTTTTGCCTTTGCAGACTAGAAATAAACATATAATAGCAAAACAAGACAAAACAAAAAAATTGTTGAGTCCCGATTTCAATATCCAACAGTTCTGAGTCCCCGTTTCAATGTCTAACAGTTCCTTACGTGTACATGTCAGCAATGATATCTGGATGGTGGGCACATGTTGGCAATACAGGTCTCTGGTTTGGTCCTAGGTAACCTGCAGTGGTGCACAGCTGCTGACTGCTCGCGTGGCAAGGCATTGTCAGCGTCTTCCGTCTCTGGAATGTTTTTTCCTCTTGTCTTCGTGGTTTGAGCACACCTGTCAATTCCTCTCTGTTGCAGGAATCCACCTGGTCTTGGGGTTGTTTTCGGAAAATATACAAATATATTCTTGACCACAAGTTAATAAAGGAATCTTTTCTATGTAATTGATTTGGGATCCTTTTTATTTTTGTTCAAACAATTTTCCTTTGTCTTATTTAGACACCATGTGTGTTTTTAATGGCCGTCTTGCAGTTAGCATTGCAAATGAAACTTAATTTGGTAAAGTAAAAATTTTCTAGATGTAATTTACTTATAGGATATTTTTCCTTACATGATATTGCCCTACTATCCCCCCTTTTTTTTATTAATGGAGGTTTTTGTAAATTTTATAATTCAGTCTTGATAACTTTAAATTTAATTTTTACCCCCCACACATATGACTGCTTTAGGTTCATTGCATATTCAGGAATTTTACCATGAGATGAACTACCAATAGAAATTTTAGTTATTACTTTAAGAACAGCTTTTTGTCCAGTACAATTAACTTTACTTGAATATTCACTTATTTCAATTAGCCTATTTAAATTAATCTGAAAACTCGATTACTATTTTACTGTCAAATTTAATACTCTACCAATAATCTTAGTTTACCGTGTAAATATGAGTGGGAAGGATTATTTGCATTCTTGAGTGGGCCCTGAGCATTCCAGATGCTAGGCTGAATTTAGATATAGGGCAACTGCTGTAGGCCAAGTCTCTTGTGTGTTACCTGGGTCCCGATCTGAGCTGGGCCAAGTCTCTGTCTGTCACCTGTATCTCGATGTGAGCTGGGCCAAGTCTCTTTCTGTTGCCTGGGTCCCGATCTGATCTGGGTGTGGGAAGTGCGAAGTAGCCATGGGGGCAGGAGACCTCCTTCAGAAGGGGTGAGGGTTCAAGCCCCTGCTATGTTGGCGGGGTGAGGGTCTGTGCCCCACTTCTGTTGCCCCCCAAGTTCTCTCCTGATGGCCCCTCTGCGACTGTGCCTGTCTTAGGTTGTTCCTTCCTTAAGGAATCTTACCCGTCTCTGGCTAACCAGCCATCCTCCGGGGCCAAGCAGGGTGGTGTGAGGTTCAGTTTTGTCTCCTTGGTAGCCTATGCCCCCATGGCCTCCACAGCCAGCACCTGCCTTGGGAACCCCTGGCCTGCTGGCAGGGTCCCGGTGCTGATCACATATCTCGGGGAACTCGGGTTTCTTCTCCAGTGAGGGCCCAGCTCACACAATTGGGTGTGAGACAGATCCATGGTACCAGCCCCCACGAGGCTTCAAGCTCAGCATGAACAGAAAGCTCAGGTAACAGCTGAGGGCAATTGGAATGTGAGAAGAGGGTCCCTCTTGGCACAAAGGGCAAGAGGGGCCAATATAGGATGCTCAAGTGCCTTCCCAATGGCTTAATTCCTTCTGCAAGGAATTAAATCCTTTCATGTCCTTTTTTTTTTTTTAATTGCTGCCAACCATTCAAAGAATTAGTTTGTAAGTTTGTTTGGGATAATTGTAAAATATGCTGTTGTAAAATATCTAAAATTATAATGACATTGTAGAATAATATCATGTAAGGATATTCTTTGCCCTAGGCCCTGGCAATTCCATTTCAAACTGGCTGTCAATTTCTTTTTGTAGCTTTATATAAACTTTGTCAGGGAGGCAAAAACACAAATTACTTACTTTAGTTCAAGAGGCCAAATATTTTGACTTTCAATTGCAATCCTTATGACTTTTGAAGGAAACTTCTCTTTGTTTCCTTCCAAAATAATTTTCAGTCTACAGAGAGTTTCATTTAAAATTTTTTGTCACATGAGACAATTTCTCTTAAGGCTATGGTGACCACTAGTATTGGTTAGATTTAGAATTTTATTTTTATTTTATAATTTTTTAATCAATTTTTTAAATTTTTATATTTTACATATGTGTCCTTATTTCTCCATAACCCCCCACTCCCCACTTATGCCCCCCCCTTGTTGTCTGTGTCCATTGATTAGGTTCATATGCATGCATACAGGTCCCTTGGTTGATCTCTCTACCTTACCCCTACCCTCCCCTACCTTACCTGAGGTATGATGTTCTGATCGACGTTTCTCAGCCTTTAGATCTGTTCTTGTTCATCGGTCTATGCCGCTCATTATATTCCACAAATGAGTGAGATCATGTGATATTTATCTTTCTCTGCCTGGTTTATTTCACTCAACATAATATTCTCCATATCCATCAATATTGTTGCAAATGGTAGGAACTCCTTTTTTTTTTTTTACCGCAGCATAGTATTCCATTGTATAGATATACCACAGTTTTTCAATCCATTCATCTGCTGATGGGCATTTAGGTTGTCTCCAAATCTTGGCTATGGTGAATTGTGCTGCTATGAACATAGGGGTGCATATTTCCTTTCTGATGTGTGTTTCTAGATTCTTGGGATATATTCCTAGAAGTGGGATCACTGGGTCAAATGGGAGTTCCATTTTTAGTTTTTTGAGGAAGCTCCATACTGTTCTCCACAGTGGCTGCACCAGTCTGCATTCCCACCAGCAGTGCAAAAGAGTTCCTTTTTCTCCGCATCCTCGCCAACACTTGTTGTTTGTTGATTTGTTGATAAAAGCCATTCTGACAGGTGTGAGATGGTACCTCATTGTTGTTTTGATTTGCATCTCTCTGATGATTAGTGACTGTGAGCAGGTTTTCATATGTCTCTTGGCCTGCCTTCTGTCTTCTTTCAAAAAGTGTCTACTTAGATCAGTTGCCCATTTTTTGATTGGGTTGTTTATCTTCTTTTTGTTAAGTTGTATGCGTTCTCTGTATATGTTGGAGATTTAACCCTTATCGTTGATATCATTGGCAAATATGTTCTCCCATGCAGTGGGCTTTCTTGTTGTTTTATTGATGGTTTCTTTACTGTGCAAAAGCTTTTTATTTTGATGTAGTCCCATTTGTTTATTTCCTCTTTAGCTTCCATTGCCCTAGGAGTCGTATCAGTGAAGAAGTTCTTTCCACATATGTCAAAGATTTTGCTGCCTGTGGATTCCTCTAGTATATTCATGGATTCCCGTCTTATGTTTAAGTCCTTTATCCATTTTGAGTTTATTTTTGTGTATGGTGTAATTTGGTGATCTAGCTTCATTTTTTTGCATGTATCTGTCCAATTTTCCCAACACCATTTGTTGAAGAGACTGTCTTGACTCCATTGAATGTTCGTGCCTCCTTTGTCAAATATTAATTGAGCGTATTGATTTGGGTCAATTTCTGGGTTCTCTATTCTATTCCATTGATCTATATGTCTGTTCTTGTGCCAGTACCAGGCTGTTTTGAGAACAGTAGCTTTGTAATACAGCTTGATATCTGGTATTGACATCCCACCTACTTTGTTCTTCTTTCTCAGGATTGCTGTAGCTATTCGGGTTCTTTTTTTATTCCAGATAAATTTTTGGAAAGTTCATTCTAGGTCTGTGAAATATGTTGTTGGTATTTTAATATGAAGTGCATTGAATTTATAGATTGCTTTGGGTAGTATGGACATTTTGATGATGTTGATTCTACCAATCCATGAACATGGTATGTTTTTCCATCTGTTTATGTCTTCCTCTATCTCTTTTTTCAGTGTTGTGTAGTTTTCTACGTATAGGTCTTTTATCTCTTTAGTTAAGTTTATTCCTAGGTATCTTAATTTTTTTGGTGCGATGGTAAATGGGATTGCTTCTTTAGTCTCTCTTTCTGTAAGTTCATTATTGGTGTATAGAAATGCCATACATTTCTTGGCATTAATTTTGTATCCTGCTACATTACCAAATTCAGTTATTGTTAGGGCTATTGTTAGGGTTAGGGTTAAGGCTAGGGATACGGTTAGGTTTAAGGCTAGGGTTAGGGCTTGCATTACTGTTAGTATTAGGGTTACCTTTAGGGCTAGGGCTAGGGAAAGGGTTAGGACTAGGGAAAAGGTTAGGACTAAGGTTAGGGCTAAATTTAGGTTTAACATTAGGGCTAGGTTTAGGGTTAGGTTAGGGTTTTGGTGTATAAACATTTGGAATTCATACTGAATGGTCTTCCATCACTGGAAATAAGTGAATGTAACAGTGAGAATTCACTATGATAGACTAGGTAAATATATTTTATTTATTTATTTGTAATTGTTTGAAATATTACAAATAGTAGTACATATGTCTCCTCTTTTTCCCCATTGACCTCCCCCCAGCCTCCCATACCCTCCAGTACATGCCTTCACCTGCCTTCCCCCCACCCCCTAGTTTCTTGTATCCATTGGTTATGCTTATATGCATGCGAGCAAGTCCTTTGGTTGATCTCTTACAGTCCCCCTCGCCGAACCTCCCCTGCCTTCCCAATGTAGTTTGACAGTCTGTTCAATGCTTCTTTGCCTCTGTATCTACCCCCCATTTCTTTCCCTTAAAAAATTTTACCTCTGAAAACTAGAAATGAACATATAATAACAAAAATAAATAATAATAGTAAAAAATGTTTGCGTCTCAATTTCAATGTCCAACAGTTCCTTATGTGTACATGTCAGCAATGATATCTGGATGGTGGGCACATGGTGGCAATGCAGGTCAAACCTTCTCTGGATTGGTCCTAGGCAACCTGCAGTGGTGCACAGCTGCTAACTGCTCCTGTGGCAAGGCATTTTCAGCGTCTTCCATCTCTGGACTGTTTTTCCTCTTGTCTTTGTGGTTGGAGCAGACCTGTCAATTCCTCTCTGTTGCAGGAATCCACATGGTTTTGGAGTTGTTTTCTGAAGATATATAAACATATTCTCGACCAAAAGTTAATAAAGGAATCTTTTCTATATAATTGATTTGGGATCCTTTTTATTTTTGCCCAAACAATTTTCCTTTGTCTTTTTTAAAAATTAATCTTTATTGTTCAGATTATTACAGGTGTTCCTCTTTTTTTCCCCCCATAGCTCCCCTCCATCTGATTCCCCACCCCACCCCATGCCCTCATGCCCCGCCACTGTCTTCATCCATAGGAGTAAGATTTTTGTCCAATCTCTTCCCGCACCCCTCACACCTGCTTCCCCTGAGCATCATCAGTCCACTCCCTTTCTATGTCCCTGATTCTATTATATTCACCAGTCCATCCTGTTCTTCAGATTTTTATTCACTTGATTTTTAGATTCAATTGTTGGTAGGTATATATTTGATGTCATTTTGTTGTTCATAATTTCTATCTTTACCTTTTTCTTCTTCTTCCTCTTCTTAAAGAATACCCTTCAGCATTTCATGTAATCCTGGTTTGGTGGCGATGAACTCCTTTAGCTTTTTCTTGTCTGTGAAGCTCTTTTTCTGACCTTCAACTTTGAATGATCGCTTTGCTGGGTAGAGTAATCTTGGTTGTAGGTTCTTGCTGTTCATCACTTTAAATATTTCTTGCCACTCCCTTCTGGCCTTCATAGGTTCTGCTGAGAAATCAGCTGACAGTCGTATGGGTACTCCCTTGTAGGTAACTAACCGTGTTTCTCTTGCTGCTTTCAAGATTCTCTCTTTGTCTTTTGCCCTTGGCATTTTAATTATGATGTGTCTTGGTGTGGTCCTCTTTGGATTCCTTTTGTTTGGGGTTCTGTGCGCTTCCTGGACTTGTAAGTCTATTTCTTTCACCAGGTAGGGAACATTTTCTGTCATTATTTCTTCTAATAGGTTTTCAGTATTTTGCTCTCTCTCTTCTTCTGGCACCCCAAAAATTCAGATGTTGGTATGCTTGAAGTTGTCCCAGAGGCTCCTTACACTATCTTCATATTTTTGGATTCTTTTTTCTTTTTGTTTTTCAGGTTGGGTGTTTTTTGTTTCCTCATATTTCAGATGTTTGGTTTGATTCTTGGGGTACGTTGATCTACAGTTGAGTTTCTGTATATTCTTTATTTTAGACAGTGTATGCTTCATTTCTGACTGGTCCATTTCCATTTTTTTGGCATTCTCATTAAGGTCCTTGAAGGTCTCACTAAGCTCCTCAGAAGTGTCATTAAGTTTCTCGGCGGTTTTTAGAAGATTCTTGAGTAACTTTATAAATGTGGTTCTGAACTCTATGTCGTCCAGTAGTTTGCTTTCCTCCATTTCTTTCATTCGTGACATGTTTCTTTGTTTACGCATTTTGGCTGCTTCCCTGTGTTGATGGAGTGGCTTTGTGTGGTAGGTGACCTATAGGGGGCAGTAGCTCAGCCTCCCCAATCACCTGATGTGGACGCTCTTGGTACACCCCTTTGTGGGCTGAGTGCAAAGTCTTGGTGTAGTTAAGCCTTAATTGCTGTTGGTACGCTGAGAGGAATTGACCTCCAGGCCAATCGGCTGTGAGGACTCGCTGTGTCTATAAGAACTGCTGTGCTGGAGACACGCTTATGGTGCAGGACTTGTTTCAGTGGGGCTTTGGTGCTCGCTGAGTCTGCCTCTTGAATGTGTCACTTATGGATGTGAGGAGTTGAAATCTGGTTTCTCACACTGACCACTAGGTATACTGGCTTCTGGATCTCCAATGGGGTGCAGGTCAGCTGTTGTCTGAGTCCACCCAGCAGGAGCTACAGTGAGAGCTACAGTTTTCTCCTCTTTGCTTGGGGTTTGGAGGTTTTGGAGCTGTCTGATCCGGGCTGCAAGTTTGTTAGGTTAAGCTGCGATAGGCCAGTCCATTCATATGCAAAAGCTGCTGCTTGGAGCTTGGGTGGGTTTGTCAGTTGTGTGGGCCCGGGTCTCAGGGCTTCATTAGGCTAGGGCTTGGCAAACAGCAATGGCTGCTAGTTAGCCGGCTCTGTGTCTCTGACTGCATCCTGTCCCCTGCCCCAGCGCAGATAAACAATTATTCCTGTGTGCAGCTCTGCAAGCAGGCCCCCCTCACTTTCCGACCCGGTAGCAGACAATCCAGCTTCTCCCCGTAGGAGTTTGGGTTCCCCGCATCTCCCCAGAAACTGTATTTCAGAGTAATCGGGGGCTTGTCTCCCCTTTGGGTTGAAAAAAGCAATGCCTGCCGCCAGCCCAGATCCCGTGCCTCCGTACCTCAGCTTTTCAGCGCTTGTGCATGTCTCAGTGCTCTTTTCTCTTTCCTTCTAGTTGTAGAACTTCCACTCAGCCAGCCTTCCCGTGGTTCTGGGTGATAGACGTTTTGTCTTTTAGTTGCAGTTTAAATTGTTGTGCGAGGCAGCAGTTTAGGTGTTTATCTACACCACCATCTTGGATTCCTCTCCCTCCTTTGTCTTATTTAGACACCATGTGTGTTTTCCATGGGTGTCTTGGTGTTAGCATTACAAATGAAAATTAATTTTGTAAAGTAAAATTTTTCTAGATGTAATTTACTTATAGGATAGTTTTCCTTACCTGATATTACCCTACTATCCCCCTCCTTTTTTTGATTAATGGAAGTTTTTGTAAATTATATAATGCATTCTTGATAACTTTAAATTTAAATTTTTTTTTTGCCCAAAAATATGACTGCTTTAGTTTCCTTGCATGTTCAGGAATTTTACCATGAGATGAACTACCAATAGAAATTTTAGTTATTACTTTAAGAACAGCTTTTTGTTCAGTACAATTAAATTAATTGAATATTCACTTATTTCAATTAGCCTGTTTAAATTAATCTAAAAACTTGATTACTATTTTACTGTCAAATTTAATACTCTACCAACAATCTTAGTTTAAACCCGAGTTCCCCGAGATATGTGATCAGCACCGGGACCTCGCCAGCAGGCCAGGGGTTCCCAAAGCAGGAGCTGGGCGTGGAGGCCACGGGGGCATAGGCTACCAAGGAGACAGAAGGGAACCTCACATCACCCTGCTTGGCCCTGGAGGATGGCTGGTTAGCCAGAGATGGGTAAGATTCCTCAGGGAAGGAACAACCTAAGACAGGCACAGTCGCAGAAGGGCCATCAGGTGAGATCTTGGGGAGCAGCAGAAGTGAGGCACAGACCCTCACCCCCCAACATTGCAGGGGCTGGAACCCTTGCCCCTTCTGAGGGAGGTCTCCTGCCCCCAAGGCTGCTTCGCGCTTCCCACACCCAACTCAGATTGGGACCCAGGCAACAGAAAGAGACTTGGCCCAGCTCAGAACCGGAACCAGGTAACAGACAAGAGACTTGGCTGACAGCAGCTGCCCTATATCCAAATTCAGCCTAGCATCAGGAATGCTCAGGGCCTACTCGAGAATGCAAATAATTTGTTTTGTTTTGTTATTATATGTTTATTTCTAGTCTGCAAAGGCAAAACTTTTTAAACGAAAGAAATGGTGCGAAAAAAGATACAGAGGCAAAGAAGCATTGAACAGACTGTCAAACTACATTGGGAAGAAAGGGGAGGTTGGGCGAGGGGGGCTGTAAGAGACCAACCGAAGGACTTGTATGCATGCATATGAGCAAAACCAATGGATACAAGACACTGGGGTGGGGGGAGGGCGGACAGGTGAAGGCATGTACTGGGGGGTAGGGGAGGTCGGGGGGAGGTCAATGCGGGGAAAAAAGGAGACATATGTACTACTATTTGTAACACTTAAAACAATAAAAAAAAGAATGCAAATAATCCTTCCCACTAATATTTACTGGGTAAACTAAGACTAGCTAAATATTTAGGAATGTGCTTCATACATGTTCAAAGAGCTTTAATTTCTGAAGGACACAATTTTGTCACTGGGAAATCATGTTCAAAGAGCTGAGATGTGAATGTGATACTGTTTACACTTTTTATTCCGTCAAAATGAGTTGGCTTTTTGGGAAGAAGGTTGGTTAAACATTTTAACATTCATTTTCTTAGGTGTCACATAACTTAGTTATTTACATACTTCTGATATGATAGTTTAGGTTCAGTGTTAGGGTTAGGGCTAGGGCTAGGGTTTGGGCTAGTGTTAGGGCTAATATTAGGGTTTGGGCTAGAGCTAGGGCTAATATTAGGGTTAGGGCTATTGTTAGTGTTAGGGTTTTGGTAAGGGTTAACATTAAGGTTATGGTTAGGATTAAGGTTAGTGTTAAGGCTTGGGTAATGAGAAGTTTTAATGTTAGGGTTAAGGTTAGGTCTAGCTCTAGGGCTACTTTTATGTTTAGGATAGGGTTAGGGTTATGATTATGGGTTAGGGTTAGGGTTAGGGTTAAGGATAGGGTTACAGTTAGGGTTAGCGATGGGGTTAGGGCTAGTGCTAGTGTTAGGGTTAGAGTTAAGGCTAGGGTTAGGGCTTAGTTTAGGGGTAGTATTAACGTTAGGGTTAGCTCTTGGGTTTGCGTTACAGTTAGGTGTATTGTTAGCGCTAGAGTTAGGTTTAGGGTTAGGGTTAGGGCTATGGATAGGCTTAGGTCTAGGTTTATGTTTAGGGTTAGGGTTAGGGTTAAGTGTTAAGCTTGGGTTCAGTTAGGTTCATGATAAGGGATAGAGTTAGGTTTAGGGTTAGGGTTAGATTTATGGATAGGCTTAGGAGTAGGGTAAGTGTTAGGGTTAGGATTAAGAATAGGGTTAGAGTTAGGATTAGGGTTAGGGTTAAGGCAAGTTAGGTTGAGGGTTAAAGCTAGGATTAGGCATGGTGTTATAGTTAGGGATATGGTTAGGGTTAAGGCTAGGTCTCAAATTAGGGCTATGGTTAGGGTTCAGGTTAAGGCTAAGCTTAGAGCTTAGTTTAGGCATAGTATTATGGTTGGGGTTAGGTATTCGGCTTGTGTTACATGTACGTTTATGGTTAGGGCTAGTGTTAGGTTTAGGTTTAGGGCTAGGGCTATGGATAGGCTAAGGGCTAGGGTAAATGTTAGGGTTACTGTTAAGGATAGGGTTAGGGTTAAGATTAAGGTTAGGATTAGAGTTAGGGCTATGTTAGGGTACGGGTTAGGGTTACGGTAAAGTTAAAGTCAAGGCTGGGGTTAGTGTAAGGGCTAGGTTTAGGAACTGGGCAAGGTTTAGGGTTATGGCTACTGCTAGGTTTAGGGATAGCATTAGTGATAGTATTAGGATTAGTAACCCTAGGTTAAAGCTAGGATTAGCCATGGGGTTATATTTAGGGTTATGCTTAGTTTTAAGGCTAGGTCTCAGATAAGGGCTATGGTTAGGTTTAGGGTTAGGATAGGACTAGGATAAGGGTTAGCTTTAGGGTTTTGGTAAGGTTTGGGTAAGGTTAGGGTTAGGGTTAGGGCTAGGGTTAGGGCTATGATTAGGTTTAAGGTTAGGGTAAGTTAGGGCGAAGTTTAGTTTTAACGTTAAGACTAGGCTTAGGGTTAGTTTAGGTTTTTGGTGTATAAACATTTGGAATTCACAATGAATGATATTCATTGACTGGACAAAAGTTAATTTAACACTGAAAATTCACAATGTTAGACTAGGGAAATATGTAGAAATGTAATTGAAACAGTAGGTATACCTGTTCATAGAACCGTAATATCTAATGGACACTGTTTAATCACTGGGAAATCATGTTCAAAGAGTAGGGAACTAATTTGGATACTCGTGTCATTTATAATTCAGTATCAATGAGTTGGCGTTTTTGAAAGAAGTTTGGTTAAATAGTTTAACATTGATTTTCTTAGGTCTCTCATACCTTAGTTATTTTCATACAGCTGATATGACATTTTAGGTTTACGGTTAGGGTTAGGGTAGAGTTATGGCTAATACTAGGGTTTGGGTTAGCGCTATTGTTAGGGTTAGGGTTTGGGTAAGGGTTAAGTTTTAAGTTATGGTTAGGGTAAGGCTATGGTTAGGGCTTGGGTTATGACTGTTAGGTTGAGGCAGGGGGGGAAGTCCAGAGCCTTTGCATGTATCTGCAAGCTAGATGGTGACAGAGATAACTGGCGCAGTCCTAGACCCATGGCCCAATGTGAATTCCACAGGTCTCATGCCCTCTGCCCTCCCCTCACTAAACAGCCATATAAAAGTAGTACCTATGCCCCTTTTCTGGTGCAAACTCCCTGGCCCACCTTTGGACCAGCAAATTTCGCCTGGGAGCCCAAGATTATACCTGCCCCCCCCCCCCCCATTCTAATCGCCTGGACTCTCTGTGTTTTGTCTCCTGCGTCAAGCCTCTCATCTGGTGCCGGACCCGGGTGGGGGCAAGCTCCCTGTTTGACCTTTAATGGTCCGGGGGTCCCCACTACCTCCTTTTCTTTCTTTGTGGCTCATGATATTCAGCCTTCTTCTCCTCGCTCAGCAGCGACAGTGGGTAAGTCCCAGCCCTTATTGATTTCTAGTGGTCATTCTTCCGGTGTCTCTGTCCCTAAACCATGGCCCGCATCAGAGATTGCTAACTGGACATTGCCCTCTGGGCCCCTTCAGGAGGGGTACCGAACCTGGGGCGGCAGTGGAGATGTTCCTGCCCCCCTTGGTTCCTGGCCATTGGGCCTCACTCTGGAGCCCTGGGGATATGGGAGACATACCCTGCTGTCCCTCGGGTTCCCCAACCGTAGCCTTGGCTCAAGGATTGGGAATCCTGTCCTTGGGCCTTTGCTACTTTCCCTAGGCTTCAGTATGGGCAATCAAACTTTTAAATCTGATCCTAAGACACCTCTATGGTGCCTTCTCCCAATCTGGCTAAGCTAGGCCTGTCCCAGGATCTGTGTCCTAAATGCCTCATTTACTTTTGTAATGTGGCATGGCCTCAGTATGAATTGGACCATGGGTCAAAATGGCTTGAGAATGGCATTTTCGACCTCAGCATCCTAATTGACCTCAGTAAATACTGCCAAGGAGCCGGGAAGTGGCCTGAGGTTCCATATGTCCAGGCCTTTTTCTATCTGTGCTTCGGTCCCTCCCTCTGCTCCTCCTGTTCCATAGCACAGGTTCTCCTGGCTCGCGAGAAACCCCCTCTGCCTACCAACACCCCTCCACTTTCAGCCTTATCTGAACCCCCTGAGAATCTTTCCTCCCCTCAGATTTGCCCGCCTCCTTACTCCACTGCTTCTTCTGCCATACCTCCAGTTCCCACCCTTCCCCCATCCTCACTCCGGACCTCCCTCTGCAGTCCCCTCCCCAAGAGCCTACTCCCTCACCTGCTGACCTTCCCCTTCCCCCACCCCCGCCTGCTTCCCCAGTCAGCAGGCACACCCACTCCTGGGCTCCTCCTCTCCTCTGTCCCTTCCTGGAAGTAGCAAGGGCTGAGGGAGTGATCAGGGTCCATGTTCCCTTCTCTCTGTAGGATCTCTCCCAGATTGGTAAGCAGCTGGGGTGCTTTTGTGCCAACCCCACCAAGTTTGTCAAGGACTTTCGATACTTTTCTCAGGCCTATGACCTCACCTGGCATGACATCCATGTCATTCTTTCTTCCACCCTACCATCAGATGAAACGGAAAGGGTCTTAGGAGCAGCGAGGGATCACGCAGATCAGGTCCACCTTACAGATGCCTCTGTGCCAGTGGGTGCCCAGACCGTTCCTCGTCAGGAACCAGCTTGGGAGTACCAACTAGATACCTCCAACGTGCGAGATGGGCGCCGATGTCCTGACCAGATGTTCCAGTGCCTGATAGCCATCCTATAGGCCATCTCCCACAAGGTAGTTAATTTTGACAAGCTGAGGGTAGTTACTCAGGGACCATATGAGAACACCACACTCTTCCTTAATGGGCTGACTGAGGCTCTAACCTTATATACTCGTCTGGACACTGGGTCCCCGGCCAGAGCGACAGTTTTAGACACTCATTTCATTTCGCAGTCGGCCCCAGATATTCGAAAGAAATTTAAAAAGTTGGAGGATGGCCCCCAGACTCCTGTTCGGGATCTAGTGAATATGGCATTTAAGATTTTTAATGTCCTTGAGGAGCAGGGAGAATCAGAATTGGAGGCCCGCCTTCCACAAAAGGTGACTCTGCAACCTCAAGCCTTGGTAGCAGCCTTGAGGGAGAGGGCCGCCATGCATAGTCGAAAGGACACTGTGCGTGGTGGGGGTGCAATGAGAGGATGAGCGCCACCTTGAGGATTCTTTAAGTGCGGGAATGAGGGGCACTGTGCAAAGCAGTGCCCTCAGCTCCAGACTCCAACCAAGCCCTGCCCGGCATGTGGTCAAAACGGCCATTGGAAATGTGACTGCCCCTAGAAAAGTGAAAAGCCCTCTGTGTCTCAGCATAGAGGGGCTGCCGTTCCAGGTAATGACCCGCCACTGGCCATGCTGGGAGTGGCTGAAGACTGAAGATGCCTGGACCTGATGACCCCCATCACTCTCGCTGAGGCAAGATTAATGCTCAAGGTATTGGGTAAGCAGATCTCCTTCCTGATTGACACGGGGGCTACATTCTCTGTCCTACCCTCCTTTTCTGGGCCACTCTTCCCTTCCATGATCTCGGTCATGGGTATTGATGGCAAATCCAGCTGCGCGCTGGCCACCGGGCTCCTTCCCTGTCTCCTCGACGATAGCCCTATAACCCACTCATTCCTAGTCATGCCTTCATGCCCCGCTCCCTTTTAGAATGGGATATCCTCACCAAACTAGGGGCCACTCTGCAGCTCACTCGGAGTCCTTCAGCCTCCCTGCTTCTTCTGCTCATGGCCCCCTCCCTTCATGGGAACTCTGATCCCCCACTGCCTGCATCCCTTGTCAACCCAAAAGTATGGGATACCTCTACCCCAGTGGTTACTAGACACCATACCCCAGTCAGGATCAGGCTCAAGGACCCCACCTCATTTCCCTCCCGTTCCCAGTTTCCTATCTCCCTAACTCATCGCCAAGGACTCAAACCCCTCATTACTCGGCTTCTGGGGCAGGGTCTCCTCATACCTATCGACTCTCCCTGCAACACCCCCATCCTCCCCATCAGGAAGGCAGACGGGACCTACCGGCTGGTGCAGGACCTCCGACTAATCAATGATGCAGTGGTCCTCATCCACCCGGTGGTCCCCAATCCTTACACTCTCCTTTCCTGCATTCCACCTCGCACCACACACTTTTCCGTCCTTGACCTCAGTGACTCCTTCTTTACCATCCCTCTGAATCCAGACTCTTACCATCAGTGTGCATTTACTTGGGAGGACCCAGACGAACATGTATCTCGCCAACTCACATGGACAGTTTTGCCCCAGTGGTTCAGAGACAGCCCTGATCTGTTTGGCCAGGCCTTAGCCAGAAACCTCCAACAATGCTCATTAGGACCCAGCACTCTTCTCCACTACGTAGACAATCTCCTTCTCTGCAGCCCCTCTTTAGACACTTCTCGGAGGCAGACAGCTGGCCTCCTCAACTTTCTAGGGGACAGAGGATACCGTGTGTCCCCTGCCAAGGCCCAACTGTCAGCCCCCACTTTCACTTACTTGGGGATCTGTCTGATGCCCAATTTCCGAGGGTTGACAGTTGACTGAGCACAGGCAATACGAGACCTACAGCCTCCCACTTCTGCGGAACAGATCTTGTCCTTTCTAGGGCTGGTAGGGTTCTTCTGCCATTGGGTCCCAAATTTTGTTCTCCTAGCTAAGCCTCTGTACCAGGCAGCTTAAGAAACACCAATAGGCCCCCTCTCCTCACTCTCCCTCGTTCACCAGGCTTTTTCTAAGCTCCGGGATGCCATCCTGACATCTCCCTCTCTCTCTCTCCTGGACATCTCTAAGCCTTTCCAATTATTTACTTATGAGAAAAGTGAATAGCTATGGGGGTCCTCAGCCAGCCCCTAGGGCCAGCCTTCACCCCCATAGCCTACCTGTCCAGACAGCTTGATCCCACGGTTTGGGGATGGCAGCCCTGCCTCTGGGCTCTGGCTGCAGCCACTGCTCTCACCAAGGAGTCCCAGAATTTCTGCCTCCAGCAACCCTTACAGGTCTTCTCCACCCATAGGCTACAGGATCTTCTGTCTCACCGATCCTTATCTCTCCTTCCCTCTCTCGCATGCAGGAACTCCATCTCCTGTTCCTCGAGTGTCCAGACATCTCTGTAACTCAGTCCCTAGCCTTGAACCCAGCCACTCTCTTTCCTGCTGCCTCCACCCAACCTGTGGCAACACACTCCTGCCCCGAGGTCCTCGAGGCCCTCACTCAACCTCAGGCAGGACTCTAAGATCTTCCTCTCTCTAATCCTGACTTAACTCTGTTTGTGGATGGAAGCTCGTGCCTAGACCCCCAGGGACGTCGGAAACACTCCTATGCAACAGTAACACTTAAGCGGACCCTGTAGGTGGACCAGACCCCAGAGCGTACCTCCTCTACAAAGGTTGAGCTCATTGCGCTGATCAGGGCCCTGCATCTGGCCAAAGGGAGGAGAGTAAACATATATACAGACTCCAAATATTCCTTTGTGATAGCCCATTGCCATGCGGTTATTTGGAAGGAGAGGGGCTTTCTCTCCACTAAAGGCTCACATATTATCAACGCTAGACTCATAACCCGCTTACTTGATGCCTTACAGCTTCCCTCCCAGGTAGCCATCATGCACTGCCGAGGTCATCAGACTGACTCCTCGATGGTTACGCGGGGAAATGCCCGAGGAGACCTGGTGGTCAGAGGCTTAACTCAGGGTGAAGGGTCCCCAGCCCCAGTCCTGTTCCTTTCCTTTCCCTCCATTACCCCTGAGTATACAGAAGAAGAAAAAATAAACTCCTACAATGGGGAGGCTCATCAGGTCCTGAGGGATGAATCTTCATAAATAACAAGATCACCCTTCCCAAGGCTCAGGTAGGGGCCATTGCCCAATAGGTCCACCGGTCATTGCACATTGG
This sequence comes from Corynorhinus townsendii, assembly GCA_026230045.1. Taxonomy (NCBI): domain Eukaryota; kingdom Metazoa; phylum Chordata; class Mammalia; order Chiroptera; family Vespertilionidae; genus Corynorhinus; species Corynorhinus townsendii. Next base: position 629,495 of record JAPDVU010000014.1, read on the forward strand.
ACCGCTGGCACTCTAGAGGTTCCTTGAACCCCTCTTCAACTCACCCACACTGCAAGAGGCAGTCACAAGTGCCTGCTCTTCCTGCTCCACGTGTGCAGCTGTCTCACCCCAGGGAGGAATGCGCCCCAACTTTCCTACCCATCAAATGAGAGGACACCTCCCAGGGCAGGACTGGCAGGTAGACTTCACCCATATGCCTCCCCACAAGAAGACCAAATTCCTGCTTACCATGGTAGACACCCTGACAGGGTACGTAGAGGCCTTTCCTACCCGCAAAGAAACTGCTGAGTTTGTGACTGAGACCCTAATAACAGACATAATCCCTAGGTTCGGCCTCCCCACCTGCATACCATCAGACAATGGCCCAGCTTTTATATCAAGGGTTGTACAGCAGGTTAGCACCTCACTTGGCATCTCCTGGAAACTGTACATACCCTACCGCCCACAAACACCAGGTAAGGTTGAGAGGGTCAATGGCCTCCATAAAGACCATCTAACTAAACTCTCTCTAGAAATTCGCAGCTCCTGGCCATACCTCCTGCCCATGGACCAGACCAGAATCCGGGCTACACCAAGGAGCCCCACCTTTTTAAGCCCTTTTGAACTCCTATATGGGAGACCCTTCTTCCTCAACCATAGCCTCCCTACTGACCATCCTCTCCTGACTATCTATCTTCCATACCTGTCTTTACTTAGGCAGCTACTCCAGGAACACGCTGACAGGTTTCTGCCCAGGCCAGAACCAGCCTACCAAGGCTCCCGAGGACCAGCCCTCCAGCTGGGGTACTCAGTCCTCCTTAATAATCTACATCCCAAGGCCTTGGAGCCCACCTGGATGGTACCTCACACAGTAATTCTCACAACCCCCACCGAGGCCAAACTACTTGGCGATCTATCATGGCACCACCTCTCCAGACTAAAGAGGACCCTGGAGCAGCATGACTTCTATAAATGTGAGGTGTTGGACCCCACTGAGTTTTGCCTTAGCTGCCCTCCCCTTCTTCCTTCTCCTCCCAGCCCTGGGCAACCTACACCCACACCCACCTGCTTATGTGTGGAGGTTCAAGGTCCATGAAACCTACAACCAGGACAGCACACAAGTCACCTGGCAGGTGGGATCTCATGACTGCCCTCTGTTCCGATGCCAGGCAGAGATCCTGATGGCTGTCGACCTCCAGTCAGTGTCCAACAGTGGCCGACCATATGCCTGTTTTGCTTATGACCAACGGAACCCAGACAGGTGTAATCAAGACGTCAACACCTATGGGGTTTGCCGCTGGTCAGGCTGTGTCATCCATGATGCCTACAATGAGGTCAGGTCTGGGCCCTTTTTCTGGAAGGACAGGACCTTCTACATCAGGGTCCGGGATGGTTGCGGGCGTTATGAGAAAACTATATGGGAGTAGTTGGAGCTCGACCCCTTCAGGGACCATCTACATCTCCCAGGAATATGTCATGGCCCAGGAGGCCCAAATCCAGGTCTCTAACAGCATCATACAGGCTGAACATTCCCTTAAAGGGAAGCTGCCTGATTCCCCCCGGGTAGAAGTCCTGTCTTCTTGGGTCCAACTTTTCCAACATACTCTACTGTTCCTTAACGAGACCCGCACCCTGCTTAATGTCTCGCTCTGCTTTCTATGTGTCTCTCTCCAAAGACCTTTGCTGGCTGCAGTCCCACACATGACTCCTCCAGGAACCCAAGGACATGGTGAATGGCAGCCTCCCCTGGCTGGCATTCCCCTTTGGGAACCCGAAACTCCAGAACCCACCTTGCCCCTGTGGATATGCTACCAGACCAGCAACCTGGTAACTGTGGGATGGGTCACCTAGAACTGTACCCAAAGCCACACTGCAGCCAGTCCCACCAAGGCCAGTCCGGTACCTTCTTTTGGTGCAACAGCACCTTAAGCAACTGCATCAACTCCTCTGACAATGGGCCTTGCTTCCTGGGCACAGTAGTTCCCCAACTAACCTGGTATGGATAGTCGGAGCTCTTCTGGTTGCTCCCTTCATCTCACCCCAGGGCCCGCTGGGCTGCCTTCCTCCCTGTCATGTTGGGGGTAAGTATTGCTACCTTGGTAGGCCTAGCTGGGGGGGCTCTCAGGAACAGCATAATCTCTGCTCTGGATTTCAGTGACAATCTCCAGATAGCCTTGGAGTCTAATACCGCCTCCTTAGCCTCCCTGCAGCAGCAAGTAACATCAGTAGCCCAAATAGCCATGCAGAACTGATGGGCCCTAGACCTTCTTACTGCGGAAAAAGGAGGAACCTGCATGTTCCTTCAAGAAGAATGCTGCTACTACATGCAGTCCAGAGTGGTGGAACAGAACGTGCAGACCCTCACTAAGCGGAGTGAAGAATTACGTGCAAGACAATCCCGGGACAACTCTCTTTTCAGCTAGCTCAAAAAACTTTAGCTACGTGGATACTACCCCTCATAGGTCCCCTAATTCTCATCTGTAACTTTTTTTCCTAGCTCCCTGCCTCCTCAAATGCATTCACTCCAGGAGCGAGGAAATGTCATGGGTGACTGTAAACCAGCTCTTGCTCCACCCCTACACTTGGCTCCCCTCCAACCTTACTCTGACTGACCCTGGCCTTTAACATCTACAAACCTCTTAGCCCCTGGTCATCAGGAAGTAGCCAGGATGATTTGGCGCCCCCTATTACCAAAAGGCCAGGATGTTAGGTCCAGGAAGGGGGGAAGTCCAGAGCCTATGTATGCATCTGCAAGGTAGATGGTGACAGAGATAACTGGCTTCTTACTAGACCCCTGGCCTAAGGCGAATTCCACACCTCTCATGCCCTCTGCCCTCCCCTAACTAAACAGCTGTGTTGAAGAAGTACCTATGCCCCCTTTTTGGAGCGAACTTCCCTGGCCCACCTTTAGACCAGTGAATTTCACCTGGGAGGGCAAGATTAATGCCCCTCCCCCCCTTCCTAATCGCCTGGACTCTCTGTGTTTTGTCTCCTGGGTCTTACCCTCTCAATGACAAGTAATAGCGTTATGGTTAGGGTTAAGTCTTGGGCTAGGGTAAGGTTTAGGTTCAGGTTAGGGTTAGGGCTCTAGTTATGGGTTAGGGATAAGGTTAGGGTTACGGTTAAGGATAGGGTTAAGGTTAGGTTTAGCCATTGGGTTAGTGCTACAGAGAGGGTTAAGGCAAGTGTTAGGGCTAGGGTTAGGGTTCGGATTAAGGCTATGGTTAGGGCTTAGGTTAGAGCTAGTATTAGGGTTAGGGTTAGGGTAAGGGTTATGGTTAGGGTTAAGTTTAAGTTTAGGGTAGGAGCTATGGTTCAGGCCAGTATTATGGCAAGTAGTTTTAGGGTTAGGGTTAGGATTTGGGTTTAGGCCAGTGTTATGGGTAGGGTTATGGCTAGTATTAGGCTTAGGTTTACGGTTATGGTTAGGGTTAAGGCTATGGTTAGGGTTGGATTACGACAAGTAATATTTATTTTGTTAGGATTAGGTCTAGGGCTAGGGTTAGGGTGAGGTTAGGGTTACGGTTGCAATTTGGGTTAGGGTAAGGGTTAGGGTTAGGTTTAGGTTTAGGGTTAGGGTGAGGTTAGTGTTAGGGTTAGGGTTAGGGATAAGTTCAGGCCTAAATTTATGTTTAATTTTATGGCTAGACTTAGGGTTAGGTTTGTGTTTTGGTGTATAAACATTTGGATTTCATAATGAATGCACTTCAATCACTGGACAAAAGTGAATGTAACACTGAGAATTCACTATGACAGACTAGGTAAATATTAAGAATGTGCTTCATACACTAGGAATACATGTTCAAAGAGCTATAATTTCTGAGGGACACAATTTTGTCACTGGGAAATCATGTTCAAAGAGCTGAGAAATGAAAGAGATACTGTTTACACTTGTTATTCCGTCAAAATTAGTTGGCTTTTTGGGTAGAAGGTTGATGAAACATTTTACCATTCATTTTTTAGGTCACACATAACAGTTATTTTCATATTGCTGATATGACAGATTAGGTTTAAGGTTAGGGTTAGGGCTAGGGCTCGGGCTCAGGTTTGGGCTAGAGTTAGGCCTAATATTAGGGTTAGGTTTATTGTTAGTGTTAGGGCTAGGCTTAGGGTTAGGGTTAAGGCTAGGGTTAGGACTTAGGTAAAGGGCTAGTATTATGTTTAGGGTTAGGTCTTGGGCTTGAGTTACAGTTAGGTTTATGGTTAGGGCTAGCGTTAGGTTTAGGGTTAGGGCTAGAGGTATGGATAGGCTTAGGTCTAGGGATATGTATAGGGTTAGGATTAGGGTTAAGTGTTTGGCTTGGGTTCAGTTAGGTTAATGATTAGGGATAGAGTTAGGTTTAGGATTAGGGTTCGGCCTATTGATAAGCTTAGGGCTAGGGTTAGGGTTAGGTTTAGGGTTAAGGATAGGTTTAGGGTTAGGTTTAGGGTCAGGGTTAGGGTTAGGGCTAGGTTAGGACAAGGGTTAGGGTTAGGGTTAGGTTAAGGTCCAGGCTGGGGTTAGTGTTAGGGCTAGGTTTTAGAATTGGCCATGTGTTAGAATTATGGCTAGTGCTAGGATTAGGGTTATCATTTGGGTTCTGGTAAGGACTAGGGCTTGTGCTAGGCTTAGGTCTAGCATTAGTGCTATTATTAGCATTAGGGTTAGGGCTAGGGTTAGGATTAGGGTTAGGGTTAGGGCAAGTTAGTGTTAGGGTTAATGCTAGGATTAGGCATGGAGTTATAGTTAGGGTTTTGGTTAGGGTTTAGGCTAGGTCTCAGTTTAGGGCTATGGTTAGGTTTAGGGTTAGGGTAGGACTAAAATTTGGGTTAGCTTTAGGGTTATGTTTAGGGTTTGGTTAAGGTTAGGGTTATGGGTAGGCTTAGGGCTAGGGCTGGGGTTAGGGTTAGGGTTAGGGTTATGGCTGAGTTTAGGGCTATGTTTAGGTTTAATGTTAGGACTAGGCTTAGGGTTAGGTTAGGTTTTTGGTATAAGCATTAGCAATTCACAATGAATGATATTCACTCACTAGACAAAAGTGAATGTATCACTGAGAATTCACAATGTTAGACTAGGGAAATATTTAGCAATGTAATTGAAACAGTAGGTATACCTGTTCATAGAGCCATGATATCTAATGGACACTGTTTAATCACTGGGAAATCGTGTTCAAAGTGTAGAGAACTAATTTGATTACTGGTGTCATTTAAAACTCAGTCTCAATTAGTTGGCATTTTTGAAGGAAGGTTGGTTAAACAGTTTAACATTAATTTTCTTAGGCCTTACAAACCTTAGTTATTTTCATATAGCTTATATGACAGTTTAGGTTTAGGGTTAGGGTTAGGGCTAGGGTTAGGGCTAGATTTAAGGCTAATATTAAGTTAAGGGTTTGGGTAAGGTTTAAGATTAAGCTTAGGGTTAAGGTAAGGCTTGGGTTAGGGCTTGGCTTATGACAAGTAATAGTGTTATGGTTAGGGTTAAGTCTTGGCCTTGGGCTAGGTTTAGGTTTAGGTTAGGGTTAGGGCTCTGGTTATGTGTTAGAGTTAAGGTTAGGGTTAGGTTTAAGGATAGGGCTAAAGTTAGCGTTAGTGATTCAGTTTGGGCTATGGATAGGGTTGGCTTTAGTGTTAGGGCTAGGGTTAGGGTTCAGGTTAAGGTTATGGTTAGGGCTTAGGTTAGGGCTAGTATTAGGTTTAGGGTTAGGGTCAGGGTTAAGGTTAGGGTTAAGTTTATGTTTAGGGTAGGGACTAGGGTTCGGTCCAGTATTATGGAAAGTATTAGTTTTAGAGTTAGGGTTAGGATTTGGTTTAAGGCCAGTGTTAGGGCTAGGGTAATGGCTAGTATTAGGCTTAGGTTTAGGGCAATTTTTATGGTTATAGTTACGGTAAGGTTTAAGGTTAGGGTTAGGGTTAGGGTTACGGCTATGGTTAGGGCTTCGGTTGTGGCAAGTATTATTTATAGGATGAGGGTTAGTTTTGGGATAGGGTTAGTGTGAGGTTAGGGTTAGGGTAGGTTTAGTGTTAGTGTTAGGGATAACTTCAGGGGTAAATTTAGGTTTAATGTTATAGCTAGGGTTAGGGCTAGTGATAGGGCTCAGTTTGAGTTTAGTTTTTGGGTTAGAATTAGGGTTAGGGTTAGGACTTGGGTTTGGGTAAGTGCTAGGGCTAAGGGTAGAGTTAGGGTTAGGTTTACGATTATGGTTAGGGTTAGTATTAGTGCTAGGGTTAAGATTAGGTTGAGGTTTAGGATTAAGGCTAGGGTTATGGCTACATTTAGGGATAAGGCTAGGGTTAGGGTTAGGGTAGCATTTAGGATTAGGGCTAAGGATAGGGTTAGCGTTAGGCTTAGGTTTAGGGCAAGGCTTAGGGTTAGTGTTAGGGTTATGGATAAGGTTAAGTTTAGGTCTGGTGTTAGGTTTAGTGTTGAGGCTTGTGTTAGGGCTTGGCTTAGGGCTGGTATTAAGGTTAGCTGTAGGTCTAGGGCTAGGGTTAGTTTGAGATTTAGTGCTAGGGTTAGGGTTAGGGTTAGATTTAGGGTTAGCGCTAAGGATCGTGTTAGGTTTAGTCTTAGGATTAGGGCAAGAGTTAGGGTTAGGTTTAGCTTTAGGTTTTGGGCTAGGAATAGGGTTATGGTTAGTGATAGGGCTAAGGTTAAGTTTAGGTTTTCGGTAGGATTAGGGTACGGGTTAGGACTTGGGTTTGGGTTAGGGCTCGGACTAGGGTTAGGGTTATGGTTAAGGTTAGGTTTAGGGTTAGTGCTAGGGTTAAGGTTAGGATTAACGTTAGGATTAGGGCTAGGGTCAGGGCTACATTTAGGGATAAGGTGAGGGTTAGGTTTAGGGTTAGGTTTGGGGTTATTTTTAGGGCTAGGTTTATGGTTAATGCTAGGGATAGGGGTAGGGTTAGGGTTAGGGTTAGGTTTACAGTTAATGCTAGGGTTTAGAGCTTGGGTTAGGGCTTAGGTTAAAGCTAGGAGTAGGATTAGGTTTAGGTCTAGGGCTAGGGTTAGTTTTAGGTTTAGTGCTGGGTTAGGCTTAGGCATAGAGCTAGGTTTAGGGTTAGGGTTAGCTTTAGGGTTAGTGCTAGGGCTAGGCTTAGGGCTAGGGATAGGGCTAAGGTAAATTTTAGATTTTGGTTAGGATTAGGATAAGTTTCCAGACTTGGGTTTGGGTTAGCACTAGGACTAGGGTTAGGGTTAGGGTTAGTGTTAGTGTTAGGCTTATTGTTAGAATTAAGTTTAGGATTAGTGCTAGCAATAGGGCTACATTTAGGTTGAAGGCAAGTGTTAGGGTTACAGTTGGGGCTAGGTTTATGGTTAATGCTAGGGTTAGGGCTAGATTTAGGGTTAGGGTTAGGTTAGGGTTAGGGCTGTGATTATGGGTTAGGGTTAAGGCAAGGTTGGGACTTAGGTTAGGGCATGTATTAGGGTTAGGGTTAGGGCTTGGGCTTGTGTTAGAGTTAGATATATGGTTAGGGCTAAGTAAGTTTTAGGGTTAGGGCTAGCACTTTGGATGGGCTTAGGGCTAGGGTAAAGGTTCGGGTTAGGGGTAAGGTGAGGGATAGGTTTAGGTTTAGGTTTAGGGTTAGGGTTAGGATTATTGCTAGGGTTAGGACTAGGGTTAGGGTTATGGTTAAGGCTAGGGTTAGGTCTAGCTTTAGTGCTAGTATTAGGGTTAGGTTTAGGGCTAGGGCTAGGGCTAAGGTTAGGGTTAGGACTAAGGTTAGGGCTAAATTTAAGTTTAATGTTAGTCCTAGGCTTAGGGTTAGGTTAGGGTTTTGGTGTATAAACATTTGGGATTCATAATTAATGTTCTTCAATTAATGGACAATAGTGAATGTAACACTGAGAATTCACTATGGTAGACTAGGGAAATATTTGGAATGTCCTTCATCCATTAGGAATACATGTTCAAAGAGCTTTAATTTCTGAAGGACACAAATTTTCACTGGGAAATCATGTTAAAAGAGCTGAGAAGTGAATGCGATACTCTTTACACTTATTATTCCATGAAAATGAGTTGGCTTTTTTGCAAGAAGCTTGGTTAAACATTATAACATTCATTATCTTAGGTCTCACATAACTTAGTTATTTTCATACTTCTGATATGCGAATTTAGGTTTAGGGTTAGAGTTAGGGATAGGGCTAGGGTTAGCGCTAGAGTTAGGGTTAATATTAGGGATAGGGTTAGGGCTATTGTTAGGGTTAGGGTTTGGGAAGGGTTAAGATTAAGTTTAGGGTTAAGGTTAAGGCTACGGTTAGGGCTTGGATATTGGCAAGTTTTATTGTTAGGGTTAATCTTAGATCTGGGGTAAGACTAGGTTTAGTTTTAGGTTAGGGTTAGTGCTCTGGTTATGGGTTAGTGTTTTATTTAGGGTTAAGGATAGGGGTACAGTTAGGGTTGGCGATTGGGTTAGGGCTAGGTCTAGGTTTAGCGTAACTCTTAGGCTAGGTTTTGGGTTAGGGTTAAGGCTAGAATTAGGGCTTAGGTTAGTGGTAGTTTTAGAGTAAGAGTTAAGTCTAGAGCTTGTGTTAGAGGGTTAGGGTTAGGGGTAGGGTTAGGGTTAGGGTTATGTTTAGGCTTACGGTTAGTGCTAGGGATAGGGCTAGGACTGGGTTAAGGCTAGGGTTTGGGCTAATGTTAAGGCTCTCTTTAGGGCAAGGGTTAGGGCTAGGGTTATGGTTAGGGCTACATTTAAGGCTAGGGTTAGGGTTAGGGTGAAGGTTGCAGTTATAGTGTATAAACATTTGGACTTCTCAATGAATGAGCTTGAATCACTGGACCAAAGTTAATCTAACGCTGAGAATTCACAATTATAAATGAGGAATATATTTAGGAATGTTCTTCATACAATGGGAATATCAATTCAAAGAGCTTTAATATCTGAAACAAACTCTTTAGTCATGGAGAAATCATGTTCCAAGAGCGGACAACTGAGTTGGACACTGGTTATATTTATAATTTAGTCTAATTGAGTTTGTGCTTTTGAAAGAAGTTTCATTAAACACTTAAACATTCTATTTCATGTGGCTCACATACGTGTAAGAAAATGTTCATATGCTCACAGCTAAAAATGACAGACCAGGGAAATGTCTAGGAATGTGTCTGAAACACTTGGAGTACATTTATAGGTTTTTATTACCTGTAGTGCACTGTTGAAATACTAAGAATTTGTATACCAAGAGCTGTGAAAAGTAGGATAGTCTTTAAAATAGGAATCACTCATGTTAAAAGTGCTGGTATATATGGAAAAACGCTGTATACACACTTTGAAATCACAATGAATGAGCATGAATCAGTGGAAAAGAAGCAGTCCAACACTGAGAATTCACAATGACAGGCCAGGGACATATTTAGCAATGCATTTTAAACCCTAGGTAAACCTTTTTAAAGAGCTGTAATATCTGAGGGACACTGTTTAATCACTGGCAAATTGTGTTCAAAGAGTACTGAATTGGATACAGTTTCCGTTTATAATTCAATCTAAATGTGTTGGCCTCTTTGAAAGAAGGTTGGTTAAACATTTTAACATTCATTTTCATAGGACTCAGATACCAAGTTATTTTCTTACAGCTGATAGGACAGTTTAGGGTTAGGGTTTGCGCTAAGGTTAGAGTGAAAGTTAGAGTTAGCATTAAGAATTGGGTCAGGGCCCTGACCGGTTTGTCTCAGTGGATAGAGCCTTGGCCTGCAGATTGAAAGGTCCTAGGTTCGATTCCTGTAAAGGGTATATACCTTGGTTGCAGGCACATCCTCAGTAGGAGGTGAGCAAGAGGCAAGCTGATCAATGTTTCTCTCTCATCTTTGTTTTTATTCTCCATCCATCTCTCTTCTTCTCTGTAAAAAATCAATAAAATATATTTTTAAAAAAAAGGGTCAGGGCTAAGTTTAGGGCTAGTGTTAGGGTTAGGGTTAGGGTTAGGGCTAGGGTTAGGGTTAGGGTTAGGGCTAGGGTTAGGATTAGGGTTAGGGTTAGGGTTAGGGTTAAGGCTAGGTTTAGGGTTAAGGTTAAGGTTGGCTTTAATGTTAGCTTTAAGGTTAGGCCTAGGGCTAGGTTTAGGGTTAAGGGTAGTGCTAAGGTTAAATTTATGTTTTGGGTTAGGATTAGGGTTAGGGTCAGTGTTACTGCTAAGGTTAGGGTTAGGGTTAGGTTTAGGGTTAAGTCTAGGGTTTAGGGCTAGTATTAGGACTATGGTTAGGGCTAGGCCTAGGGTTAGGGTTAGGGTTAGGTCTAAGTCTGGGGTTAGGTTTAGTGTTAAGGCTTGGGTTAGGGCTTGGGTCAGGGCTAGTATTAGGATTAAGATTAGATCTAGGGCTAGGTTTAATTTTAGTTTTAGTGCTAGGGTTATGGTTAGAGTTAGGTTTAGGTTTAGGGCTAATTATAGGGTTAAGGTTAGCCTTAGGATTAAGGCTAGGGTTAGGGTTAGGGTTAGCTTTAGGGCTAGGCCTAGGACTAGGGTTAGGGCTAGGTGTAGGGATAAGGTTAAGTTTAGGTATTGGGTTTGGGTTAGGGTAAGGGTTATGGTTAGGGTTAGGGTTAGTGTTAGTGCTAGGTTTATGATTCACCTTAGGGCTAGAGTTAGGGTTAGGATTAGGATAAGGTTAGGGTTAGTGTTTGGGTTAAGGCTAACATTAGTGTTAGGTTTAGTGGTAAGGCTAGGGATGGTGCTATGTTTAGTGCTAGTATTAGGGCTAGGTTAGGGCTAGGGTTAGGGTATGGTTAGGGCTGGGTTTAGTGTTAGGGCAAGGTATAGGAATTGGGTAAGTGTTAGGGTTATGGCTAGAGCTGGGGTTAGGGTTATGTTTTGGGACAGGGTAAGGGATAGGACTGGGGCTAGGCTTAGGGCTAGCGTTAGTGCTATTATTAGGGTTTGGGTTAGGGATAGGGCTAGGTCTAGGGTTAGGGTTAGGCTTAGGGTTAGGGCTGGGTTAGGGTTCGGGTTAAGGCTAGGATTAGGCTTAAAATTATAGTTAGGGTTAGGGTTAGGGTGAAGGTTACAGTGATAGTGTATTAACATTTGTAATTCACAATGAATGAGCTTGAATCACTGGACCATATTTAATCTAACACTGAGAATTCACAATGATAGACGAGGGTAATATTTAGGAATGTGCTTCTGACAGTAGGAATATATGTTCAAAGAGCTTTAATATCTGAAACAAACTGTATAGTTATGGAGTAATTATGTTCCAAGAGCTGACAACTGAGTTGGACACTGGTTATATTAATAATTTTGTCCACATGAGTTTTTGCTTTTGAAAGAAAATTCATTAAACACTTAAATATTCTATTTCATAGAGCTCACATACGTATATGAAAATGTTCAAACTCTCACAGCTGAAAATGACAGGCCAGGGAAATGTCTAGGAATGTGTCTGAAACACTTGGAGTACATTTATAGAACTTTATTACCTGTAGTGCACTGTTGAAATACTAAGAATTTGTATACCAAGAGCTGTGAAAAGTAGGATAGTCTTTAAAATAGGAATCGCTCACGTTAAAAGCTCTGGTATTTATGGGATAACACTGTATCAATACTTGGAATTCACAATGAAGGAACTTGAAACAATGGGCAAAAGTGAAAAGAGCTCATACATATATATGGAAAAACGCTGTATGCACACTTGGAAATCACAATGAATGAGCCGGATCAGTAGAAAAAATGCAATCTAATAGCGTCAATTCACAATGACAGAGTAGGGACATATTTAGCAATGTACCTTGAACACTAGTAAACCTGTTCAAAGAGATGTAATATCTGATGGACACTGTTTAATCACTGGGAAATCGTGTTCAAAGAGTACTGAATTGGATACTTTTTACATTTATAATTCAGTCTAAATGTGTTGGCTTCTTTGAAAGAAGGTAGGTTAAATATTTAAACATTCATTTTCATAGGGCTCAGATACCAAGTTATTTTCATACAGCTGATATGACAGTTTAGGGTTAGTGTTAGGGCTAGGGTTAGAGTGAATGTTAGGGTTAGCATTAAGAATAGTGTCAGGGCCCTGACCAGTTTGTCTCAGTGGATAGAGCATCGGCCTGCGGATTGAAAGGTCCCAGGATCGACCAGTCAAGGGCATGTACCTTGGTTGCTAGCACATCCCCAGTAGGAGGTGTGCAAGAGGCATCTGATCGATGTTTCTCTCTCACTCTCATGGATGTTTCTAACTCTCTATTTTTCTCTCTTCCGCCTGTGAAAAATCTCTCTCTCCATATATATATACACACATATATATGGTCAGGGCTAATTTTAGGGCTAGTATTAGGTTTTAGGTTAGGGTTAGGGTTATTGTTAGGGCTAAGCATAGAGTTCAGATTAGGGCTAGGGTTAGGGTTAGGGTTAGCTTTTGGGTTAGGGCTAGGGGTAGGGGTAAGGTTAAGTTTATGTTTTGGGTTAGGGTTCGGGTTAGGATTTGGTTTTGGGTTAGGGCTAGGAGTAGGGGTAAGGTTAAGTTTATGTTTTGGGATAGGGTTAGGGTTAGGATGTGGTTTTGGGTAAGTGCCGGGGCTAGGGCTAGGGTTAGGATTAGGGTTAGAGGTTAGGGCTTGGGTTTCGGTAAGGGTTAGGGCTAGGGTTAGGGTTAGTGTTAGGGTTAGTGTTACTGCTAGGGTTAGGGTTAGGAGATGGTTTAGAATTAGGGCTAGGGTTAGGCCTACATTTAGTGTTAAAGCTAGGGTTAGGGTTAAGGATAGGTTTGGAGCTAATTTTATGGTTAGGTTTATGGTTAAGGCTAGGATTAGGGCTAGGGTTAAGGCTATGTTTAGGGTTAAGGATAGGGTTAGGGTTAGAGATAGGGTTGGAGCTAATTTTAAGGCTAGGTTTATATTTAAGACTAGGTTTAGGGCTAGGGTTCAGGTTCGGGTTAGGGTTAGATTTAAGGCTGGGGTTTAGGGCTTGGGTTGGGGCCAGTATTAGGATTACGGTTAAAGCTAGGCCTAGGAATAAGGTTAGGGTTACGGCTAGGGCTAGGCCTAGGGTTAGTGTTATAGTTAGGGTTAGGTCTGGGGTTAGGTTTTGTGTTAAGGCTTGAGTAAGGTTTTGGGTTAGGGCTAGTATTAGGGTTAGGTTGAGGCTTAGGATTAGGGCTAGGGTTAGGGTTAGGATTCCTTTAAGGTTGGGGCTAGCGCTTGGGTTAGTCCAGTGGCAGGGCTTAGTTTATGTTTAAGTTTTGTGTTAGGATTAGGTTTAGGGTTAGGACTTGGGTTTGGGTAATGGCTTGGGCTAGGGTTAGGGTTACGGTTAGTGTTAGTGCTAGGGTTAGCTTTAGCCTTAATTGTAGAGTTAGGGTTAGGATTATAGTGAGGGTTGGGGTTAGAGCTTGGGTTAAGGCTAATATTAGGGTTAGTTTTAGGGGTAAGGCTAGGGTTAGCAGCATGGTTAGGGCTAGTATTAGGGTTATGGTTAGGGTTAAGGATAGGGCTATGGTTAGCGTTAGCAATTGCATTAGTGCTAGGGCTACTGTTAGGCCAAGTGTTAGTGCTGGGGTTAGGGTAAGGGTTAAACCTAGGTTTAGGCCTTAGGTTAAGGCTACTATTAGGATTAGGGTTAGGTCTTGTGCTTTGTTATGGTTATTGGTAGGTTTAGGGTTAGGGCTAGGGCTTTGGATGGGCTTAGGTTTAATGTATGGGTTAGGGTTAGGGTTAATTTTATTGCCATGTTTGAGATAGAGTAAAACGATGCTAAAGGAAAGATGAAAATAGAATGTAGAACACTAGTCCTTTAGTGAAATAAAGAGAAAATAAAAGGACACTTTAAAAAAATAAAAGTACTCTCACCAAGATGGTGGCATAGGTAAGCACCTACACTGCTGCCTCACAGAACAATTTCAAAACTACAACTGAAAGACAGAATGGACACCATCCAGAACCACAGGAAAGCTTGCTGAGTGGAAATTCTACAACTAGAAGGAAAGAGGAAAGCTCACAGAGAATTGCAGGAGTGGCAAAGGGTTGAGGTACTGCAAAGATTGTTTGTGCTCACAGAGAGGAAGGGCAGCTGAGAGCCTGGCTGACTTTCTCTGGCAGGTGGGGGAAGGAAGCCCCAGACTGCACTGCATCCCACTTCTGACTACACAGAATCCCAGTTCCGGGTGAAACCCCGTGGACCCAGGCTCATACAGGGGGAGTCTGGGCTGTTAGGTAGAGAGAAAGGCACTTGGAGACTCGGACACCCAGAGGAGGTGGTCTGGAGGTGCGTGCACCAGTGTGCACAAAGACTGAGGATGTTGCCACAGGCTTCTCTAGCAGAAGGGAGTCAGAAGCTCCTGAGTGCACTGAACCCCAGTTCTGACTGCACTGAACCCCAATTCAACGCGTCCCCTGGGGACCCACACTCTTGCAGTGGAACCTGGACTCTCGTGCGGAGGCTCGGGAGCCAGGGAAGCCAGAGGTCTGGAGGCACATGCGCATGCACACAAGGGCAGGGCTGAAGGGAAGCCAAGACTGTTTGCTCTGGCTGAGACTCCACCCCATCCAAGCTGAGCACAGAGGCTTTTGCAATTTGGCAAGTCTAATCCTATAAGGCTGTCTCCAGGACCAAACTTCTCCCTGCGTAGACACAGCTGATCCTCACAGCCAACTGGCCTGGAGGACAATTCCTTCCAGTGATACCAACAACAATCAAGACTTAACTACAACAAGGCTGTACACACAGTCCACAAAGGGGTGCACAAAGAGTGTCCACCTCAGGTAACTGGGAGGCTGACCCACTGGGCCATATAGGAAACCTAGCACACAAAGCTACCCTACTAACTCAGGGAAGCAGTGAAAATGTGGCGACACAGAAACAGATCACAAATGAAAGAAACGGAGGAAAACAAACGACTGGATAGAATTCAAAACCACGGTTACAAGGCTTTTCAAGGATATCCTAGAAAAGGCCAATAAATATAATGAGACCCTCGAAGATATGAAAAAGGACCAACTAGAAATTAAACATACACTGACTGAAATAAAAAATATTATACAGAGACCTAACAACAGACTAGAGGAATGCAAGAATCAAGTCAAAGAATTGAAGTACAAAGAAGCAAAAAACTCAACCAAAAAAGGAAAAAGAAAAAAAAATCCAAAAAGTTGAAGATAGTGTAAGAAGCCTCTGGGACAACTTCAAGTGTACCAACATCAGAATTATGGGGGTGCCAGAAGAAGAGAGAGAGCAAGATACTGAAAACCTACTTGAAGAAAGAATGACTGAAAACTTCCCCCACCTGGTGAAAGAAATAGACTTACAAGTCCAGGAAGCACACAGAACCCCAAACAAAAGGAATCCAAAGAGGACCACACCAAGACACATCACAATTAAAATACCAAGAGCAAAAGACAAAGAGAGAATATTAAAAGCAGCAAGAGAAATACAGTCAATTACCTACAAGGGAGCACCCATACAATTGTCAGCTGATTTCTCAACAGAAATTATGCAGGCCAGACGGGAGTGGCAAGAAATCTACAAAGTGATGAATAGCAAGAACCTACAACCAAGATTACTCTACCCAGCAAAGCTATCATTCAGAATGGAAGGGCAGATAAAGAGCTTCACACATAAGAAAAAGCTAAATAAGTACATCACCACCAAACCAGTATTATATGAAATGCTGAAAGGTATTCTTTAAGAAGAAGAAGAAGAAGAAGAAAGTAAGGATAAAAATTATGAACAACAAATACATATCTATCAACAAGTGAACCTAAAAATCAAGTGAATTAAAAACCTGAGGAATAGAATAAACTGCTGAATATCATAGAATCAGGGGCATAGAATGGGAGTGGACTGATAATTCTCAGGGGGGGAAGGGGTATGTGGGGGTGCAGGAAGAGACTGGACAAAAATCATACACTTGTGAATGACGACAGTGGTGGGGTAAGGGCTGTAGGTGGGGTGGGAACCAGGTGGAGGGGGAAAAGGAGAAACAATTGCAATAATCTGAATAAAATTTATTATAAAAATAAATAATAAAAAATTGGCTCTGAAAAGAAAAAAAAGGTAACATAGTAGTAGTAATAATACTGATTGAAAATAAAAATGTAATAATTAAAAAGGTAAAACCAAGTGAGGAAAAGAAAGAAACAATTAGTTTCTTATGTAAAAGATGTAAAAAATGAAAATAAAAAAAATTAAAAATACATAATTTGCAGTAGTAAAGGTCATTCACTTCCTCTAATGTTCTGTTTGGCACACCTGTTCCTCAGGCTGGACAGTATTACAGTTGCCTGTCTTCTACTGTTCCTGAGTATTGTAAGCCAGTCTTGATTTTAAGCAGGTGGTGGCTTAATTTCTGGTATTTCTTTATTTTTGATTACACGAGTCAATTTGTGATTCAACCCATGGGTGGCAGTGTTTCTGGATTGATTTCTGGATCTATACATGGCTCTCTAGCTTGTGTTTATCACTGTGGCACTCAATACGGGTTTGTGGGAGTGGGCTGCCTCAGAGGTGGCTCTCTGATGGTTACTCCCAGCTCTGACCCCCAGGTTCCAGAAAAACAACTTTCCCCTGCAGTCTCCCAGGGTGTCCCCAACTGGGTAATCCTATGTATTAGTTTAGTAATCAGAAGCAAGGATTTGGAGAGGAAAAGCCCAAGTGCGCGAACAATGGGTCTGCACCCAAGTCTAAGCAGCCGGCACAGGTTTGAAATTCTTAGGATGTCCCTGCACATCAGATCAAAATGGGTTGCTTTATAGGGATCCCTTCTGTTAGCAGCTCTGAGGACCCCCTTCCCCATTCATGGATCACGCCAGCCTCATCAGCCACGGATTTTTCTAGGCACAGATTTCCCTCGTCCTCCAGCTTCCTCAAAATGCGTGTTTCTCTCTCCCGCAGGGAACAGAGACCTCACCTTTTCCCAGGCAAAATCTGACCTTTCTGTGGTGGAATGAAGAGTTCCTTTGAATCCGAAAGTTTGCGCCAATTGGGGACCTGTGTTCTGGGGCTTGCAGCTTTTCGTTGGTTGCTGCAGTTGCGGATTTTCAGGCTTCCAATAAGATCTACTTTTACTGTCAAGATGGTGCAGTCTCGGAGTCCAAGCCTGTAGCTCCGGGGGGGGGGGGCACCCAGCTACAGTGGGGGCTGCCCGGTCAGGGGAACCCCGTCTAGCAGTCCCCCACCTTCTCCTGGAGTTTAGCTGTCCCTTAACTTGGCAATAAACATTCCTCGTGCCACCCTCAGCTGCTCTTTCTTTCTGCTCCAGGGCAAGGCTCGGAACACGTCTGTCTATTCCACTGCCATTTTTTCTCCTCTAGGGGAAATGGTTTTAGTTTTTTCCCATTGAGTATGATGTTAGCTGTGGGTTTATCATACATAGCTTTTATTATGTTGAGGTATGATCCTTCTATTCCCACCTTGTTCAGAGTTTTTATCAAGAAAGGGTGTTAGATTTTGTCAAATGCTTTTTCTGCATCAATTGATATGACTATGTGGTTTTTATCTCTCAAGTTGTTTCTGTGATGTATCAGATTTATTGAACTGCGGATATTGTACCATCCTTGCATTCCTGGGTTAAATCCTTCTTGGTCATGTTGTATGGCCTTTTAGATGTACTGCTGGATCTGATTTGCTAGAATTTTGTTGAGGATTTTGGCATTTACGTTCATGAGGGATATTGGCCTATAATTTTCTTTCATTGTGTTGTCTTTATCTGGTTTTGGTATTAGGGTGATGCTGGCTTCATAGAAGGATCTTGGAAGTGTTCCTTCTTCTTGATTTTTTTGGAATAATCTGACGAGGATAGGTTTTAGGTCTTCCTTGAATGTTTGGTAAAACTCTCCTGTGAAGCCATTTGGCCCCGGCCTTTTGTTTGCTGGAAGCTTTTTGATGACTGCTTCAATTTCTTCTATAATTACTGGCATATTGAGCTGTTTAGATTCTTCCTGATTTAGTTTTGGACAGTTATATTTTTCTAGGAATATATCCATTTCCTCCAGTTTGTCCAGTTTGTTGGAATAGAGTTGTTCGTAGTATTTTTAAACAATCCTTTGTATTTCGGCAGGATCTGTTGTTATTTCCCCTCTTTCATTTATGATTTTGTTTATTTGGGTCCTCTCTCTTTGATTCTTGGTGAGCCTGGCTAGAGGTTCATCAATGTTGTTTATCCTTTCAAAGAACCAGCTCTTGGTTTTGTTGATCTTTTGTATTGTTTCTTTGGTCTCAATGTTGTTTATCTCTGCTCTGATCTTTTTTATTTCCTTCCTTCTGCTTATGCTGGGCTTTTCTTTTTGCTCTTTTTCTAACTCTTTGAGTTGTAGGGTTAGGTAATTTGTTACCATTCTTTCTTGTTTTCTGCAGTATGCCTGTAGAGCTATGAAATTCCCTCTCAAGGCTGCTTTTTCTTACCTTAGTTATTTCCATACAGCTGATATGACAGTTTAGGTTTAGGGTTAGGGTTAGGGCTAGGATCAGGGCTAGAGACAGGGCTAATATTAGGGTTAGGGTTAGGGCTATTGTTACGGTTAGGGTTTTGGTAAGGTTTAAGATTAAGGTTAGGGTTAGAGTTAATGTTAGGGTTAGGGCTTAGATTAAGGCAAGTATTAGCGTTAGGCATAGAGTTAGGCCTAGGGCTAGGGTTAGGGTGAGGATTAGGTTAGGTTTAGGGATCTAGTTATGGCTTAGGCTTAAGGTTAGGGTTAGGGTTGGGGTTAGGGTTAGGGATAGGGCTACGGTTAGGGTTAGCTATTGAGTTAGAGCTAGGGTTAGGGTTAGGGCAAGTGTTAGGGCTAGGGTTAGTGTTATGGTTAAGGCTAGGGTTCGGGCTCAGTTTAGGCCTAGTATTAGGGTTAGTGTTAGGTCTTAGTCTTTTGTTAGATTTAGGTGTATGGTTAGTGGTAGAGTTAGGTTTAGGGTTTGGGCTATGTCTTTGGATGGGCTTAGGGCTAGAGTAAGGGTTAGGGTTAGGGTTAAGGCTATGATTAGGGCTAGGCTTAGTGCTGTTATTAGGGTTAGGTTTAGGGCTAAGGCTAGGGGGCCGGCTAGGGTTAGGGTTAGAGTTGGGGCTAAGGTTAGGTCTAAATTTAGGTTTAACATTAGGGCTTAAGCTTAGGGTTAGGTTTGAATATTGGTGTATAAACTTTTGGAATTCACAATGAATGATCTTCAATAACTGGGCAAAACTGAATGTAACACTAGTATTCACTGAGAATTCACTATGATAGACTAGGTACATATTTAGGAATGTGCTTCGTACACCAGGAATACATATTAAAAAAGCTTTAATTTCTGATGGACTCCATTTTGTCACTGGGGAATCATGTCAAAGAGCTGAGAAGTAAATGCGATACAGTTTACACTTATTATTCTGTCAAAATTAGTTGCCTTCTTTGGAAGAAAGTTTGTTAATTGTATTAACATTCATTTTTTAGGTCTCACATACCTTAGTTATTTTCATACAGCAGATATGACAGTTTATGTTTAGGGTTAGGGTTAGGTCTAGGGTTAGGGCTAGAGTTAGGGCTAATATTAGGGTTAGGGTTAGGGCTATTGTTAGGGTTAGGGTTTCGGTAAGGTTTAAGATTAAGGTTAGGGTTAGAGTAAATGTTAGGGTTAGGGCTTAGGTTATTGCAAGTATTAGCGTTAGGGTTAGAGTTAGGCCTAGGGCTAGGGCTAGAGTAAGGATTAGGTTAGGGTTAAGGATCTAGTTATGGCTTAGGGTTAAGTTTAGGGCTAGGGTTAAGGTTAAGGATAGGGCTATGGTTAGGGTTAGCGATTGGGTAAGGTCTAGGGCTAGGGTTAGGGCAAGTGTTAGGGCTAGGGTTAGGGCAAGTGTTAGGGCTAGGGTTAGTGTTAGGGTTAAGGCTAGGGTTAGGGCTCAGGTTAGACCTAGTATTAGGGTTAGGGTTAGGTCTTAGGTTTTGTTAGATTTAGGTTTATGGTTAGAGGTAGAGTGAGGTTTAGGGTTCGGGTTAGGGCTTTGGATGGGCTTAGGGCTAAAGTAAGAGTTAGGGTTAGGGTTAAGACTATGGTTAGGGCTAGGCTTAGTGCTAGTATTAGGGTTAGGTTTAGGGCTAGGGCTAGGGGGCAGGCTAGGGTTAGGTTTAGGGTTAGGGCTAAGGTTAGGTCTAAATTTAGATTTAAAATTAGGACTAGGCTTAGGGTTAGGTTTGGATTTTGGTGTATAAACATTTGGAATTCACAATGAATGATCTTTAATAACTGGTCAAAACTGAATGTAACACTGGTATTCACTAGGGGCTTGAACCCTTGCCCCCCCCCCCCCCCCATGGCTGCTTCGCTCTTCCCAAACCCAGATCAGATCGGGACTCAGGCAACAGAAAGATTCTTGGCCCAGCTCACATCGAGATACAGGTGACAGACAGAGACTTGGCCCAGCTCAGATCGGGACCCAGGTAACAGACAAGAGACTTGGCTGACAGCAGCTGCCCTATATCTAAATTCAGCCTAGCATCTGGAATGCTCAGGGCCCACTCAAGAATGCAAATAATCCTTCCCACTAATATTTACAGGGTAAACTAAGATTGTTGGTAGAGTATTAAATTTGACAGCAAAATAGTAATCAAGTTTTCAGATTAATTTAAATAGGCTAATTGAAATAAGTGAATATTCAAGTAAAGTTAATTGTACTGGACAAAAAGCTGTTCTTAAAGTAATAACTAAAATTTCTATTGGTAGTTCATCTCATGGTAAAATTCCTGAATATGCAATGAACCTAAACCAGTCATATGTGTGGGGAAAAAAATTTAAATTTAAAGTTATCAAGACTGCATTATAAAATTTACAAAAACCTCCATTAACAAAAAAAATGGGGGGGGGTAGTAGGGCAATATCATGTAAGGAAAAATATCCTATAAGTAAATTACACCTAGAAAATTTTTACTTTACCAAGTTAATTTTCATTTGCAATGCAAGACGGCCATTAAAAACACACATGGTGTCTAAACAAGACAAAGGAAAATCGTTTGAACAAAAATAAAAAGGATCCCAAATCAATTATATAGAAAAGATTCCTTTATTAACTTGTGGTCGAGAATATATTTGTATATTTTCAGAAAACAACCCCAAGACCAGGTGAATTCCTGCAATAGAGAGGAATTGACAGGTGTGTTCCAACCACGAAGACAAGAGGAAAAAACAGTCCAGAGATGGAAGACACTGACAACACCTTGCCACATGAGCAGTCAGCAGCTGTGCACCTCTGCAGGGTACCTAGGACCAAACCAGAGAGGCTCGGACCTGCGTTGCCACCATGTGCCCACCATCCAGATATCACTGCTGACATGTACACATGAGGAACTGTTAGACATTGAAACGGGGACTCAGAACTGTTGGACATTGAAATTGGGACTCAAACATTTTTTTTGTTTTGTTATTATATGTTTATTTCTAGTCTGCAAAGGAAAAACTTTTTAAAGGAAAGAAATGGTGGGAAAAAGATACAGAGGCAAAGAAGCATTGAATAGACTGTCAAACTACATTGGGAAGACAGGGGAGGTTGGGCGAGGGAGGCTGTAAGAGACCAACCGAAGGACTTGTACACATGCGTATAAGCACAACCAATGGATACAAGACACTGGGGCGGAGGGGAGGGCGGGCAGGTGAAGGCATATACTGGGGGGTAGTGGAGGTCGGGGGGGGTCAATGGGGGGAAAAAGGAGACATATGTACTACTATTTGTAATACTTAAAACAATAAAAAATTTAAAAAAAAGACTTGGGTTAGGGCTAGGTTTATGGCAAGTATTAGTGTTAAGAATATAGTTAGATTTAAGGCCAGTGTTAGGACCAGGGTTTGGTCTAGTATTAGGGTTAGGGTTAGGGTTAAGGTTAAGTTTAGGCCTTTGGTTAGGGTTAGGGCTCTGATTATGGGTTAGGTTTAGAGTTAGGGTTAAGGATAGCGCTACAGTTAAGGTTAGCGTTTGGGTAGGGCTAGGGCTAAGGTTAAGGCTACGCTTATGGTTAGTGTTAAGGCTAGGGTTAGCACTTAGCTTAGGGCTAGAATTAGGATTAGGCTCAGGTCTTGGGCTTGTGTTAGGTTTATAAATTAGGGTTAAGGTTACAGGTAGGCTTAGGGTTAGCATTATGGTTAGGTCTCGGGATGGGTTAGGGCTAGGTTTTGGGCTACAGTTAGGGTTTGGGTAATGTTTAGGGCTAGTTTTAGGGCTCAGGTTGGCATGAAGGTTTGGGCTATGGTTAGGGTTAGTGTTAGGATTAGGACTAAGATTAGGTTTCGGGTTAGGGTTAGGGTTAGGGTTCGGGTTAGGGTTAGGGTTAGGGATAGGGATAGGGTTAAGGTTAAGGTTAGGGATAGGGTTAGGGTTAGGGTTAGGGTTAAGTACAGTGCTAGGGCCTGGGTTAGGTTTAGGTTAGTGTTAGGGCTCTGGTTATGGGTTAGGTTAAGGTTATGGTTAGGTTTACAGTTAAGAGTATGCCTAAGGTTAAGGTTAGCGACTGACTGGTTAGGGTTAGTGCTAGGGTTAGGGTTAATGCTAGGGTTAGTGTTAGGATTAGGGTTAAGGCTAGGGTTAGGGTTAGGGTTGGTGCTAGTTTTAGGACTAGGTTTATGGCTAAGGCTAAGGTTATGGCTAGGGTTAGGGTTAGGGATAGGTTTAGGGTTAAGGCTAGGATTTAGGGCTTGGGTTAAGGCTAGTATTAGAATTAGGGTTAGGGCTTGTCCAAGGATTGGGTTTAGGTTTAGGGGTAGGGATAAAGCTAAGGTTAGAATTAGGGTTAGGTTTAGGGTTATGTCTGGGGTTAGGTTTAGTGTTAAGTTTAGGGTTAGGTTTAGGGCTGTTAGTAGGGTTAGGGTTAGGTCTAGGGCTAGGGTTAGTTTTAGGTTTGGTGCTAGGGTTAGGGTTAGGATTAGGTTTACGGTTAGGTCTTAGGATAGGTTTTGGGTTAGGCTTAGGATTAGGGCTGGGTTAAGGTTAAGGTTCCATTTAGTGTTAGGGCTAGGGCTAGAGTTAGGGCTAGGGGTAGGGTTAAGGTTAAGTTTAGGTTTTGGGTTAGGAATAGGGTTAGGGTTAGGACTTGGGTTTGGGTAAGGGCTAGGGCTAGCACTAGGTTAAGGTTAGGGTTAATGTTAGTATTAGGGTTAGGATTAGCCTTAGGACAAGAGTTATGGATAGGGTTAGACTTGGGATTAGAGTTTGGTTTGTAGCTACAGTAAGGTTTAAATCTACGGTTAGGGTTAGGTTTAGGATTAGGTCTAGGTCTAGATTTAGGGATAGGGTAAGGGTTATGGTTATGCTTATGGTTATGGCTATGGTTGGGTTAGGGCTAGAATTAGGTTAGGGTTAGGTATAGCATTAGGGCAAGGGTTTAGCCTAATGTTAGGGATTGGGTTTGGGCTAGGGTTAAGGTTAGGTCTTGGGTTTGGGTAAGGACTAGGGCTATGGCTAGGCTTAGGGTTAGGGTTACTTCTAGTGTTAGGGTTAGGATTAGCCTTAGGACTAGAGTTAGGTTAAGGAATAGAGTTAGGTTAGGGTTAGGGCTAACATTAGTATTAGGTTTAGCGGTAAGCCTAGGTTTTGCACTATGGTTAGAGCTAGTATTAGGGGTAGGGTTAGGGCTATTGTTAGGATAAGGGTTAGGCTAAGGGTAAAAGTTAGGGTTAAGGTTAGGTTTAGGTTCAAGGCTAGGGTTAGGGCTAGGATTATTGAAAGTATTAGTTTTAGGGTGAGGGGTGATTTTTGGCTTAAGTCCAGTGTTAGAGCTAGTGTTATGGCTAGTGTTGGGGCTATTGTTAGGTTTATAGTTAGGGTATGGGTTATGGTTAGGGTTTGGGTTAGGGTTAAGGCTTGGGTTAGGGCTTAGGTTATGGCAAGTATTAGTGTTAAGGTTAAGGTTAGGTCAAGGGCTAGGGCCTGGGTTAGTTTTAGGTTAGGGTTATGGCTCTGGTTATGGGTTAGGGTTATTGTTAGGTAAGTTCTAGTGTTAAGGATAGGACTACGGTTATGGTTAGTGATTTGGTTAGGGCTTGGGCTAGGGGTTTGATTATGGCTAGGGTTAGTTTTAGTGTTAGTATTAAGCCTTCGGCTTGGGTTCACTTAGGTTCATGATTAGGGATAGTGTTAGGTTTAGGGTAAGGGCTAGGGTTATGAGGAGGCTTTGACATAGGGTAAGGGTTAGGGTTGGGCTTAAGGATTGGGTTTAGGTTAGTGTTAGAGCTAGTTTAGGGCTAGGGCTAGGTTAGGGCTAAGATTCGTGTTAGGGTTAGTTTAAGTGTAGGGCTGAGGTTATTGTCAAGGCTAGGTTTAGGATTTGGGTAAGGGATAGTGTTTTGGCTAGTGCTTGGGTTAGGGTTATGATTTGGTTCAGTGTTACGGCTAGGCCTAGAGTTACGCATAGGTCTAGCGTTAGTGCTAGTATGAGGTTTATGGTTAGGGCTAGCTCAAGGTTTAGGGTTAGGGTTAGACTTAGGGTTAGGGTAAGGGCTGGGATTAGGCTTAGGATAATAATTAGCATTAAGGTTATGGTGAAGGCTAGGTCTCAGACTAAGTTTAGGGTAAGCGTTAGGGTTATTGTTATGGTAAGGTTAGGGTTAGTATTCATGCAAGTATTAGGGTTAGGTTTAGGGCTAGGGCTAGAGCTAGGGTTAGGGTTAGGGTAAGGTTCCGGCTAAATTTAGGTTCAATTTTAGGGCTATGCTTAGGGTTTGGTTAAGATTTTGGTGTATAAACATTTGGAATTCACAAGAATGGTTTTCAATCACTGGACAAAAGTGAATGTAACACTGAGAATTCACTATGATAGACTAGGTAAGTATTTAGCAATGTGTGTGATACACTAGGAATACATGTTCAAAGAGCTTTAATTTCTAAAGGACACAATTTTGTCACTGGGAAATCATGTTCAAAGAGCTGAGAAGTGAATGTGATACTGTTTACATTTATTCTTCCATCAAAATGAGTTGGCTTTTTTGGAAGAAGGTTGATTAAATATTTTAACATTCATTTTCTTAGGTCTTACATACCACAGTTGTTTTCATAATGCTAATATGACAGTTTAGGTTGAGGGTTAGGGTTCAGGCTAGGGCTAGGTTTAGGGCTAGAGTTAGGGCTCATATAAGGGTTAGGGTTTGGGCTGTTGTGGGGTTAGTGTTTGGGTAAGGGTTAAGATTAAGGTTAGGGTTAGGGATAAGGCTAGGGTTAGGGCTTGGATTATGGCAACTACTAGTGTTAGGGTTATGGTTAGGGTTAGGGCAACTTTTAGGGCTAGTGTTAGGGTTAGGGTTAAAACTAGTGCTAGCGATTAGTTTAGGGCTAGTATTAAGCTTAGGGTTAGGTTGGGCTTGTGTTAGTGGGTTAGGGTTAGGGTTGGGTTAAGGTTAGGTTTGGGGTTAGGATTTGGGTTTGGGTACATGGCGGGGCTTGGTGTAGGGTTAGGGTTATGGTTAGAGGTAAGGATTATTGTTAGGTTTAGGACTAAGATTAGCAGTAGGGTTATGGTTCGGGTTAGGGTTAGGGTTAGGTTTAGCTTTAGGGTTAGGGCTAGGGATAGGGTTAGGTTTAGGGTAGGGCTAAGTTTAAATTTAGGTTTTGGGTTAGGATTAGTGTTAGGGTTAGGACTTTGGTTTAGCTAAGGGCTAGTGCTAGGGTTAGGGTTAGGGTTAGTGTTACTGTTTGGGTTAGGGTTAGGGTTAGGTTTAGGATTAGTGATAGGGTAAGGCTTTGTTTAGGGTTAAGGCTAAGGTTAGGATTAGGGTTAGGTTAGGGTTAGGGCTTCAGTTATAGCAAGTATTAGTGTTAGGGTTAAGGTTAGGGTTAGGGTTAGGGCAAGTTTTAGGGCTAGTGTTAGGGTTAGGGTTAAGGCTAGTGTTAGGGCTGAGTTTAGGGCTAGTATTAGGGTTAGGGTTAGGTTGGGCTTGTGTTAGATGGTTAGGGTTAGGGTTAGGGTTAGGATTTGGGTTTGGGTAAGTGCTAGGGTTAGAGGTTAGGATTAGGGTTAGAGGTTAGGGTTAGGGTTAGAGGTTAGGGTTAGTATTAGGTTAGGGTTAGGGGTAGGGTTATGGTTAGGGCTAGGGCTAGGTTTAGGATTAGGGTTAGGGTTAGATTTAAGGTTAGGGCTAGGGATAGGGTTACGGTTAGGGCTAAGGATAGGGATAGGGTTAGGGTTTGGATTAGGGTTAGCTTTAGGGTTAGGGCTAGTGCTAGGGTTAGGGTTATGGTTAGGATTAGGTTTAGGATTTGAGTTTAGGTAAGTGCTAGGGCTTGGGCTAAGTTTAGGATTAGGTTTAGTGTTTAGGGTTATTCTTAAATTTTGGACTAAGATTAGGGTTAGGGTGAGGGTTATGCTTAGGGCTAGGGCTAGGTTTACGATTAGGGTTAGGGTTAGGGTTAGGCTTAGCTTTAGTTTTAGTGCTAGGGTAGGGTTACGGCTAGGGACAGTGCTCAGGTTAAAATTCGGTTTTGGGTTAAGATAGGGTACGGTTTAGGATTTGGGTTTGGGTAAATCACTAGGGCTAGGTTTGGGTTAGTGTTAGGGTTTGGGCTATGTTTAGGGTTAAAGCAAGGGTTAGGGTTAGGGTTAGGTTTGGGGCTAGTTTTAGAGCTAGGTTTTTGGTTAAGGCTAGGGATACAGCTGGTGTTAGGGTTAGGGTTAGTGCTAGCGTTTAGGGCTTGGGTTATGGCATGGGTTAGGACTAGTAGTAGGTTTAGGCTTAGGGTTAGGACTAGGGTTAGTTTTAGGTTTATTCCTAGGTTTAGGCTTAAGTTTAGGGCTATGGATAGGTTTAGAGTTAGCTTAAGGATTATGGGCTAGGGCTAGGGATAGGGCTAAGGTTACTTTTTTGGGTTAGGATTAGAATAAGGGTAGGACTTGGGTTTGGGTAAGGGCTAGAGCTAGGATTAAGGTTAGGGTTAGGGGTAGGGTTAGGGTTTGGGCTAGGGTTAGGTCAGGGTTAGGGATAGGGTTAGTGCTAGTGTTTAGGCTTTTGTTAGGGATTGTGTTTGGGCTAAGGTTAGGCTTGTGTTAAGGCCAGTGTTCAGGCTTGGGTTTGGGCTAGTATTAGGGTTAGGTTTAGTATTAGTGCTAGGGTTATGGTTAGTTTTAGGTTTAGTGTTAGGGCTAGGGTTACGGGTACATTTACAGTTAAGGTTAGGTTTAGGGTTAGGGTTAGGTTAGGGGCTAGGTTTAGGGCTAGGGTTATGGTTAAGGTTGGGATTAGGGCTAGGGTTAGGGTTTGGGTTAGGTTTAGGATTAAAGCTAGGGTTTAGGGCTTGGTTTAGGGTTAGTATTAAGATTACAGTTAGAACTAGGCCTAGGGTTAGTTTTAGGGTTAGGGCTAGTGCTAGGGCTAGTGCTAGGGTTAGGGTTAGTGTTAGTGTTAGGTCTGGGTTAGGTTTAGGGTTAAACCTTGGGTTGGGGCTCAGGTTAGGGCTAGTATTAGGTTTAAGGTTAGTTCTAGGGCTGAGGTTAGTTTTAGTTTTAGTGCTAGAGTTAGTGTTAGGGTTAGGTTAAGGGTTAGGGCTAATGATAGGGTTAAGGTTAGGCTTAAGATTAGGGCTAGAGTTACGGTTAGCTTTAGGGTTAGGGCTAGGGCTAGGGTTCGGGCTAGGGGTAGGGCTAAGTTTAAGTTTAGGTTTTGGGTTAGGATTAGGGTTAGGGTTAGGACTTGGGTTTGGGTAAGGGCTAGGGCTACGGGTATTATTAGGTTTAGGGTTATGGTTAGGGTTAGGGTTAGTATTAGTACCAGGATTAGCATTAGGTTTAGGTTTAGTATTAGGGCTAGGATTAGGGCTACATTTATGGTTAAGGCTAGGGTTAGGGTTAGGGTAACATTTAGGATTAGGGCTAAGGTTAGGGTTAGGGTTAGGTTTAGGGTTAGGGCTAGGTTTAGGGTTAGGGTTAGGTTTAAGTTTAAGGCTAGGGTTTAGGGCATGGGTCAGGGCTAGTATTAGGATTAGTGTTAGGTGTAGGCTTAGGGTTAGGTTTAGGGTTAGGGGTAGGGTTAAGGTTAGGTCTGGGGTTAGGTTTAGTGTTAAGGCTTGGGTTAGGGCTAGGGTTAGGTCTAGGCATATGGCTAAGCTTAAGTTTAGATTTTGGGTTAGGATTAGGATAGTGTTAGTACTTGGGTTTGGGTAAGGGCTAGGGCTAGGGTTAGGGTTAGGGTTAGGGCTAGTGTTAGGGTTTGGGTTAGGGTAAGGTTAGGGTTAGAGTATGGGTTAGGGCTAATGATAGGGTTAGAATTAGGGTTATGATTAGGGTTCAGTTAGGGTTAGGGTTAGCTTTAGGGTTATGGCTAGGCCTAAGGTTAGGGCTAGGGATAGGACTAAGGTTAAGTTTAGTTTTTGGGTTAGTGTTAGGTTTAGTTTTAGGCCTTGCGTTTGGGTAAGGGCTATGGCTAGGGTTAGGGTTTGGTTAGGATTAGTGTTAGTGCTAGGGTTAGGTTTAGGTTTAGGTTTAGGTTTAGGATTAGGGCTAATATTGGGGCTATGTTTAGGGTTAAGGTTAGGGGTAGGGTTAGAATAAGGCTTAGGATTAGGTCTAAGTGAAGTTTTAGGGTTAGCATTAGGGTTAGTCTTAGTGTTAGGGCTAGGGTTAGGGTTAGGGTTAGAGTTATGGTTGGGGCTAGTTTTAGTGCTAGGGTTACATTTAGGGTTAAGGTTAGGGTTTGGTTTAGGGTTATATCATTCAGGGTTAGAGTTAGGCTTAGGTTTAGGGCTAGGGTTGTGGCTAGAATAGGACTAAGGTTAAGTTTAGGTTTTGATTAGGCTTAGGGTACGGTTTAGGACTAGGATTTTGGTAAGGCCTAGGGCTAGGGTTAGGATTAGGGCTAGGGTTACGGCTAATTTTTAGATTAAGGCGAGGTTAGTGTAAGGGTTAGCATTGGAGCTAGTTTTAGGTCTAGGGTTAGGGTTAGGCTTAGGGTTAAGGCTAGTGTTTAGGGCTTGGGTTAGGGCTAGTATTAGGAGTAGAGTTAGGGCTAGACCTAGGGTTAGGTTTAAGGTTAGGGCTAGGGCTAGAGCTAGGGTTAGGGTTAGGGTTAGGGTTATGTCTGTGGTTAGGTTTATTGTTAAGCCTTGGGTTAGGGCTAATATTAGGTTTAATGTTAGGTCTCGGCTAGGGTTAGTTTTAGGTTTAGTGTTATGGTTATGGTTAGGGTAAGGTTTAGGGTTGGGGCTAATAATAGTGTTAGGGTAGGGTTAGGGTTAGGGCTAGGGTTAGCTTTAGGGTTAGGACCAGGGCTAGAGTTAGGGCTATGGGTAAGACTAAGGTTAAGTTTAGGTTTTGGGTTAGGATTAGGGTTAGGGTTAGGCCTTGGATTTGGGTAAGGGCTAGGGCGAGAGTTAGGGTTAGAGTTAGGTTTAGGTTTAGTGGTAGTGCTATGGTTAGGATTAGGTTTAGGTTTAGGATTAGGGCTAGGATTAGGGCTACATTTAGGGTTAAGGCTATGGTTAAGGTAAGGATTAGGGCTAAGGATATGGTTAGGGTTAGGTTTAGGATTAGGGCTAGGGTTATGGGTAGGGTTAGGTTTAAGGTTAAGGCTAGGGTTTAGGGCTTGGGTAAGGGCTAGTATTAGGAATAGGGTTAGGGCTAGGTTTAGGGTTAGGTGTAGGGCTAGGACTTGGGTTAAGGTAAGGCCTAGGGCTAGGGTTAGGGTTAGGGTTAGAGTTAGGGTTAGCATTAAGTTTAGGGTTAGGGCTAGGATTGGGGCTAAATTTTGGATTAAGGTGAGGGTTAGAGTTAGGGTTAGCGTTGGAGCTAGTTTTAGGGCTATAATTAGGTTTAGGGTTAGAGTTAGGGTTAGGGTTAGGTTTATGGTTAGGGCTAAGGATAGGTTTAAGGTTAGACTTAGGGTTAGGGTTAGGGTTATGGTTAAGGTTAGTTTTTGGGTTAGGGCTAGGGCTAGGGTTTGGGTTACGGTTACGTTTAAAGTTGAGGCTAGTTTTAGGGTGAGGTTTATGGTTAAGGCTAGGTTTAGGGGTAGGGTTAGGGTTAGTGTTAGGGTTAGGGTTAATTCTAGGGTTTAGGGCTTGGGTTAAGGCTAGTATTATAATTAGGGAGGGCTTGGCTTAGGGTTAGGTTTAGGATTATGGTTAGGACCAGAGCTTTGGTTAGGTTTCGGGTTAGGGTTAGGTCTGGGGTTAGGTTTAGTGTTAAGGCTTGGGTTAGGGGTAGGGTTAGGGCTAGGCATATGGCTAAGCTTAAGTGTAGATTTTGGGTTAGGATTAGGATAAGGGTTGGTTCTTGGGTTTTGGTAAGGTCTAGAGCTAGCGTTAGGTTTAGGGTTTGTGTTAGGGCTAAGGTTAGGGTTAGGTTAGGGTTAGGGTTAGGGTTGGGGTTAGGGTTAGGGTTAGGGTTAGGGCTAATGATAGGGTTGGAATGTGGGTTACTCTTAGGTCTAAGGTTAGTGTTAGGGTTAGCTTTCTAGTTAGGGCTATTTCTAGGGTTAGGGCTAGAAGTTGGACTAAGGTTAAGTTTAGGTTTTGGGTTGGATTAGGGTTAGGTTTAGGACTTCGGTTTGGGTAAGGGCTAGGGCTAGGGTTAAGTTCAGTGTTAGTGGTAAGGTTAGGGTTAGGTTTAGGTTTAGGATTATGGCTAGGATTAGGGCTATGTTTAGGGTTAAGGCTAGGGTTAGGGTTAGTTTAGGGTAAGGTTTAGGATTAGGTATAAGCATAAGGTTAGATTTAGACTTAGTGTTAGGGCTAGGGTTAGGGTTAGGGTTAGATTTAAGGTTAAGGCTAGGTTTTAGGCATGAGTAAGGGCTAGTATTAAGATTAGGTTTAGGACTATGCTTAGGTTAGTCATAGGGCTAGGGCTTGGGTTAGGGTACGAGTTAGGGGTAGGGGTAGGATTAAGTCTGGGGTTAGG
This sequence comes from Corynorhinus townsendii, assembly GCA_026230045.1. NCBI lineage: Eukaryota > Metazoa > Chordata > Mammalia > Chiroptera > Vespertilionidae > Corynorhinus > Corynorhinus townsendii. The sequence continues at coordinate 660,209 of JAPDVU010000014.1, forward strand.
TTTAGTGTTAAGGCTTGGGTTAGGTCTTGGGGTAAGTCTAGTGTTAAGGTTAGGTTTAGGTCTAGGGCTAGGGTTAGTTTGAGGTTTAGTGCTAGGGTTAGGCTTAGGGTTAGGGCTAGGGTTAGGGTTAGGTTAGCTTTAGGGCTAGGGCTAGGGCTAGGGTTAGGGTTACCGTTGGGGATAGTTTTAGGGTTAAGGTTACATTTAGGTTTAGGGTTAGGGTTAGGTTTAGGGTTAAGCCTATGGTTTAGGTTTAGAAATAGTGCTAGTGTTATGGTTAGGGATAGGGCTAAGGTTAAGTTTAGGTTTTGGGTTAGGATTAAGGTACGGGTTAGGACTTGGGTTTGAGTAAGGCCTAGGGCTAGGTTAAGGGTTAGGGTTAGAGTTAGGGTTAGTATTAGTACTAAGGTTAGGGTTAGGATTAAGGCTAGGATTAGGGCTAGGGTTAGGGCTAAATTTTGGATTAAGGTGAGGGTTAGGGTTAGGGTTAGCGTTGGAGATAGTTTTAAGGCTATGGTTAGGGTTAGGGCTAGGGTTAAGGTTAGCTTTAGGGTTAGGACTAGGGCTAGGGTTATGGCCAAGGATAGGGTTAAGGTTAAGTTTAGGTTTTGGGTTAGGATTAGGGTTAGGGTTAGGACTAGGTTTTGGGTAAGGGCTAGGGATGGGGTTAGGGTTAGGGTTAGCGTTGTGGTTATGGTTAGGTTAGTGTTAGTGCTAGGGTTAGGGTTAGGACTAGTTTATTTTTAGGGTTAAGGTTTTGGCTATGGTTAGCCTTTGCAATTGTGTTAGGGCTAGTGTTAGGTTTAGGTCTGGGGTTAGGTTTAGTGTTAAGGCTTGGGTTAGGGCTTGGATTAGGGCTAGTATTAAGGTTAGGTTTAGGTCTAGGGCTAGGGTCAGTTTTAGGTTTAGTGCTAGGGTTAGGGTTAAGTTTAGGGTTAGGGCTTAGGATAGGTTTAGGGTTAGACTTAGGGTTAGGGCTAGGGTTAGGGTTAAGGTTAGTTTTAGTGTTAGGGCTAGGGCTAGGGTTAGAGTTAGGGTTAGGGTTAGAATTGGGTCTGGATTTAGGGCTAGGTTTATGGTTAAGCCTAGGTTTAGGGCTAGGGTTAGGGTTAGGGTTAGGTTTAGGGTTACTGCTAGGGTTTAGGGCTTGGCTTAGGGCTTGTATTATATTAGGGTTAGGTCCAGGCCTAGGGTTAGGTTTAGGGTTATGGTTAGGCCAGGACTATGGTTAGATTTCAGGTTATGGTTAGGACTGGGGTTAGGTTTAGTGTTAAGGTTTGGGTTAGGGCTGATGTTAGGTCTAGATGTAAGGCGAAGCTTAAGTTTAGAGATCAGGTTAGGATTAGGATAAGGGTTAGTACTTGGGTTTTGGTAAGGGCTAGGTCTAGGGTTAGGGTTAGGACTAGGGTTAAGATTTGGCTTAGGGTTAGGTTAGGGTTATGGTTAGGGTTAAGATTAGGGTTAGGGTTAGTTTTAGGGCTAGGGTTAAGGTTAGGTTTAAGTTTAGGGCTAATGATAGGATTAAAATTAGGCTTACGATTATGGCTAGGGTTAGGATTAGCTTTAGGGTTAGGGCTAGGGCTAGCGTTTGGGCCTAGGGTAGGACTAAGGTTAAGTTTAGGTTTTGGGTTAAGGTTAGGGTTAGGTTTAAGTTTAGGGCTAATGATAGGATTAAAATTAGGCTTATGATTATGGCTAGGGTTAGGATTAGGGCTAGCATTTGGGCCTAGGGTAGGACTAAGGTTAAGTTTAGGTTTTGGGTTAGTATTAGGGTTAGGTTTAGGAATTGGGTTTGGGTAAGTGCTCGGGTTAGGGTTAGGGTTAGGGTTAGGTTTAAGTTTAGGGCTAATGATAGGATTAAAATTAGGTTTATGATTATGGCTAGGGTTAGGATTAGGGCTAGCGTTTGGGCCTAGGGTAGGACTAAGGTTAAGTTTAGGTTTTGGGTTAGTATTAGGGTTAGGTTTAGGAATTGGGTTTGGGTAAGTGCTCGGGTTAGGGTTAGGGTTAGGGTTAGGTTTAGGATTAGTGTTAGTGCTAGGGTTAGGGTTAGGTTTAGGTTTCGGATTAGGGCTAGGATTAGGGCTATGTTTATGATAAAGCTAGGTTTTTAGGGTTACAGCTATGGTAAGGTTTAGGATTAGGTCTCAGTATAGGCTTAGGGTTAGGTTTAGGGCTAGTTTTAGGGCTAGGGTTACATTTCGGGTATGGTTAGGGTTAGATTTAGGGTTAAGGCTATGGATTAGGGCTTGGGTTATGGCTAGGCCTAGGGTTAAGGTTCGGGTTAGGGCTAGGTTAGAGGCTAGGGTTAGGGTTAGGATTAGGAGATTATTTGGGTTTAGGTTTAGTGTGAACCCTTGGGTTAGGGCTTGGGTTAGGGCTAGTATTAGGTTTAAGGTTAGGTCTGGGGCTAGGGTTTGGGTCAGGGTTTGTTAGTGCTAGGGTTAGAGTTAGGATTAGGTTTATTTTTAGGGTTAAGGTAGGGATATGGTTAGCCTTAGCAATTGGTTTAGGGCTAGAGATAGGGTTAGAGTTAAGGCTAGGGTTAGGGTTAGTGTTAGGTTTTGGGTTGCAATTAGGGTTAGGGTTAGGGCTAGTATTAAGGTTAGTGTTAGGGCTACGGTCAGGGCTATAGCTAATGTTAGGGTTAGGGCTAGTGCTAGGGTTAGGGATAGGGTTAGGGTTAGGGTTAAGTTTAGGGTTTGTGTTAGTGTTAGTGTTAGTTCTAGGATTAGGCTTAGGATTAAGGTTAGGATTAGGGCTAGGTTTAGGGCTATGTTTTGGATTAAGTCAAGGGTTAGTGTTAGAGTTATGATTGGGGATAGTTTTAGGGTTAGGGTTACATTTAGGGTTAGGGTTAGGGTTAGGGTTAAGGCTGTGGTTTAGGTGTAGGAATAGTGCTAGGGTTATGGTAAGGATAGGGCTAGGGTTAAGTTTAGGTTTTGGGTTAGGATTAGGGTACGGGTTAGGACTTGGGTTTGAGTAAGGCCTAGGGCTAGGTTAAGGGTTAGAGTTAGAGTTAGGGTTAGTGTTAGTGCTAAGGTTAGGGTTAGGATTAAGGTTAGGATTAGGGCTAAGGTTAGGGCTAAGTTTTGGATTAAGGTGAGGGTTAGAGTTAGGGTTAGCATTGGAGGTAGTTTTAGGGATATGGTTAGGGTTAAAGTTAGGGTTTGGGCTAGGGTTAGGGTTAGGGTTAGCTTTAGGGTTAGGACTAGGGCTAGGGTTATGGCCAAGGATAGGGCTAAGGTTAAATTTAGGTTTTGGGTTAGGATTAGGGTTAGGGTTAGGACTTGGTTTTGGGTAACGGCTAGGGATGGGGTTAGGGTTAGCGTTGTGGTTATGGTTAGGTTAGTGTTAGTGCTATGGTTAGGGTTAGGACTAGGTTTATTTTTATGGTTATGGATTTGGCTATGGGTAGGCTTAGCAATTGGGTTAGGGCTAGGGCTAGTGTTAGGGTTAGGTCTGGGGTTGGGTTTAGTGTTAAGGCTTGGGTTAGGGCTTGAGTTAAGGCTAGTATTAAGGTTAGGTTTAGGTCTAGGGCTAGGGTCAGTTTTAGGTTTAGTGCTAGGGTTAAGGTTAGGGTTAAGTTTTGGGTTAGGGCTAGGTTTAGGGTTAAGGTTAGTTTTAGGGTTAGGGCTAGGGCTAGGGTTAGAGTTAGGGTTAGGGTTAGAGTTGGGGCTAGATTTAGGGCTAGGTTTATGGTTTTGGCTAGGTTTAGGGCTAGGGTTAGGGTTAGGATTAGGTTTAGGGTTAATGCTAGGGTTTAGGGCTTTGCTTAGGGCTTGCATTATGATTAGGGTTAGGGCTAGGCTTAGGGTGAGGTTTATGGTTATGGTTAGGCCAGGGCTAGTGTTAGGTTTCGGGTTAGGGTTAGGTCTGGGGTTAGGTTTAGTGTTAAGTTTTGGGCTAGGGCTAGGGTTAGGGCTCTGGATAGTGCTAAGCTTAAGTTTAGTGTTTGGGTTAGGATTAGGATAAGGGTTATTACTTGGGTTTTGGTAAGGGCTAGGTCTAGGTTTAGGGTTAGGGTTATGGTTAGGGCTAGGGTTAGGCTTTGGGTTAGGATTAGGTTAGGGTTAGAGTTATGGTTGGGGCTAGTTTTAGGGCTAGGTTTATGCTTAATTGAATGGATATGGCTAGGGTTAGCATTAGGTTTAGAGTTAATGCTAGGGTTTAGGGCTTTGTTTTATTCTTGGGTTAGGGCTAGTAGTAGTTTTAGGCTTAGAGTTAGGGCTAGCGTTAGTTTTAGGTTTAGGGTTAGGTTTAGGGTTAGGTTTAGGGTTAGGACTAAGGATAGGGTTAGGGTTACGCTTAGGTTTAGGGCTAGGGTTAGGGTTAGGGTTAGCTTTAGTGTTACCGCTAGGGCTAGGGTTATTAGGGCTAGGGATAGGGCTAATATTTAGTTTATTTTTTGGGTTAGGATTAGGATTATGGTTAGAACTTGGGTTTGGGTAAGGGCTAGGGTTAGTGTTAGGGTTAGGCCTAGGGTTAGGGTAGGCTTAGGGATAGGGTTAGGGCTAGTGTTTAGGCTAATATTAGGGATTGTATTTGGGCTATGGTTAGGGTTAGGGTTAAGGCCAGGGTTCAGGCTAGGGTTTGGGCTAGTTTTAGGATTAGGTTCAGTGTTAGTTGTAGTGTTATGGTTAGGATTAGGTTTAGGGTTACGGTTAGGGTTAGGTCTGGGTTAGGGTTAGGGCTAGGGTTAGGGTCAGGGTCAGGGTCAGGGGGCTAGGGTTACGGGGCTAGGGTTAGGGTTAGGGTTAGGGTTTAGGGTTCAGGGTCAGGGTCAGGGTCAGGGTCAGGGTCAGGGTTAGGGTTAGGGTTAGGGTTAGGGTTAGGGTAGGGTTAGGGTTAGGGGTAGGGGTAGGGGTAGGGGTAGAGTTAGGGTTAGGGTTGGGTTAGGGTTAGGGTTAGGGTTAGGGTTAGTGTTAGTGCTAAGGTTAGGGTTAGGATAAAGTTTAGGTTTACGTCTAGAGTTAGGGCTAAGTTTTGGATTAAGGCGAGGGTTAGAGTTAGGGTTAGTATTTGAACTTTTTTTAGGGGTATGGTTAGGGTTAGGGTTAGGGTTAGCTTTAGGGTTAGGGCTAGAGCTAGGGTTAGGGTTAGGGGTAGGACTAAGGTTAAGTTTAGGTTTTGGGTTAGGATTAGGGTTAGGGTTAGGGTTAGTGTTAGTGTAATTGCTAGGGTTAGGGTTAGGATTAAGGTTAGGTTTAGGTCTAGGGTTAGGGCTAAGTTTTGGATTAAGGCGAGGGGTAGTGTTAGGGTTAGCATTTGAACTAGTTTTAGGGTTATGGTTAGGGTTAGGGTTAGAGTTAGGTTTAGGTTTAGGGTTAGTGCTTACGATAGGTTAGGGTTAGTCTCAGGGTTAGTGCTAGGGTTAGAGTTAGAGGTAGGGTTAGGGTTAGAGTTGGGGCTACTTTTTGGGCTAGGTTTATGTTTAAAGCGAGGTTTATGGCTAGGGTTAGGGTTAGGGTTAGGGTTAGGTTTAGGGTTAATGTTAGGGTTTAGGGCTTGGTTTAGGGCTAGTATTATGATTAGGTTTAGGGTTTGGGTTAGGGCTAGTTTTATAGTTATGGTGAGGGCCAGTGCTAGGGTCAGGTTTCAGGTTAGGGTTAGGTCTGGGGTTAGGTTTAGTGTTAAGGCTTGGGTTAGGGCTAGGGTAGGGTTAGGTATAGGGCTAAACTTAAGTTTAGATTTTGGTTTAGGATTAGGATAAGGGTTATTACTTGGGTTTTGGTAAGGGCTAGGGCTAGGGTTAGGGTTTGGTTTGGGTTTAGGTTAGGGTTAGGATTAGGATTAGTGTTAGGGTTAGGGTTATGGTTAGGGTTGGTGCTATGTTTAGTGTTAAGGCAAGTGTTAGGGTTAGGGTTATGATTGGGACTAGTTTTGGGTCTAGGTTTATGGTTAAGTGTAGGAATAGGGCTAGGGTTAGGATTAGGTTTAGGGTTAATGCTAGGGTTTAGGGCTTGGTTTTGTGCTTGGGTTAGGGCTAGTAGTAAGTTTAGACTTAGGGTTAGTGCTAGGGTTAATTTTAGGTTTAGTACTAGGGTTAGGTTTAGGTTTAGGGCTAAGGATAGGGTTAGGGTTCGGCTTAAGGTTAGGGCTAGAGTTAGGGTTAGGGTTACGGTAAGTTTTAGGATTAGCGCTAAGGATAGGGTTAGGATTAGGCTTAAGGTTAGAGCTAGAGTTAGGGGTAGGGGTAGGTTTAAGGTTAAGGCTAGGTTTTAGGGCGTGTGTTAGGGTTAGGGTTAGGGTTAGGTCTAGGCTTAGGGTTAGGTTTAGGGTTAGGGGTAGGGCTAGGACTTGGGTTAGGGTAAGAGTAAGGGTTAGGGTTAGATTTAGGTCTGGGTTTAGATTTAGTTTTAATGCTTGGGTCAGTGCTTGGTTTAGGGCTAGTATGAAGGTTAGGTTTAGGTCAAGGGTTAGGTTTAGTTTGAGGGTATTGTTAGCGTTAGTTTTAGGTTTAGGTTTAGGGCTAGCGCTAAGGATAGGGTTAGGTGTTAGGCTTAGGTTAGAGCTAGGGTTATGCTTAGGGTTAGCTTTAGGGTTAGGGCTAGGGATAGGGTTATGGCTAGGGTTAGGGCTAAGGTTAAGTTTAGGTTTTGGGTTAGGATTTGCATACGGCTTAAAACTTGGGATTGGTTAAGGTCTAGGGCTAGGGTTAGGATTCGTGTTAGTGCTAAGGTTAGGGTTAGGAATAAGGTTAGGATTAGGGATAGGCTTAGGGCTAAGTTTTAGATTAAGGCGAGGGTTAGAGTTAGGGTTAGCATTGGACCTAGTTTTAGGGCTAGGGCTAATGTTAGGGTTTGGTTTAGGTTTAGGATTAGGGCTAGTATTAGGTCTACATTTAGAGTTAAGCCTAGGGTTAGGGTAAGGTTTAATATTAGGGCTAATGATAGGGTTAGGGTTAGGCTTAGGTTTTGGGCTAGGGTTAGGGTTAGGTCTAGCACTAGGGCTAGGTTTAGGTGTAGGTTAGGCTTAGGGCTCTGATTATGGGTTAGGTTTAGGGTTAAATATAGGGCTAGATTTAGGGTTTGCAATTGGTTAGGGCTAAGGCTATGGTAAGAGCAAGTGTTACTTCTGGGTTAGGGTTAGGGTTAAGGCTAAAGTTAGGGCTTAGGTTAGGAAATGTATTAGGGTTAGGGTTAGGTCTTGGTTTTGTGTTAGAGTTAGGTTTATGGTATGGCTAGAGTTAGTTTTAGGTTTAGGGCTAGGGCTTTGGATGGGCTTAGGGGTAGGGTAAGGGTTCCGGTTAGGTTTAAGGCTAGGCATAGGGTTAGGTTTAGGGTTAGGGTTAGGGTTATTGCCAGGGTTAGGCCTAGGGTTAGGGTTAGGTTTAAGGCTAGGGATAGGGCTAGCATTAGTGCTAGTATTAAGGTAGGTTTAGGCTAGGACTAAGGCTAGGGCTAAGGTTTGGGATATGGATAGGGTTAGGACTAAGGTTTGGCTAAATTTAGGTTTAACATTAGGGCTAGGCTTAGGTTATTTTAGGGTTTTCATGTATAAACTTTCTGAATTCACTATGAATGACCTTCAATCAATGGACAAAAGAAAATGTAACACTGAGAATTCACTATGGTAGACTAGGGAAATATTTATAAATGTAAATGGAACAGTAGGTATACCTGTTCATAGAGCCATAATATCTAATGGAGACTGTTTAATCTCTGGGAAATCATGTTCAAAGTGTACAGAATCAGATACTGTTTACATTGATAATTCAGTCTTAATGTGTTGGCCTCTTTGGAAGAAGGTTGGTTAAACATTTAAATATTTTTATAGGGTTCAGATACCAAGTTATTTTCATACAGCTGATATGACAGTTTAGGGTTAGGGTCAGGGTTAGGGTTGGAGTGAAGATTATGATTAGCATTAAGAATAGGGTCATGGCTAGACTTAGGGCTAGTATTAGGGTTAGGGTTATGTTAGGTCGAGGCAAGGAGGGAAGTCCAGAGCCCATGCATGCATCTGCAAGGCAGATGGTGAGAGAGATAACTGGCGCCTTCCTAGACCCTTGGCCCAAGGCAAATTCTACACCTCTCATGTCCTCCTCCCACCCCACACTAAACAGCTGTATAAAAGAAGTATCTATGCTCCCTTTTTAGCGAGATCGTCCTTGGCTCACCCTCTGACCAGCTTTTGCAAGATTAAAACCTCCCCTTAGGGTTAGGGCTAGTCCAAGGATTGGGTTTGGGTTAAGGCTAGGGTTAGGGTTAGGGTTAGGGTTGGGACTAGTTTTAGGGCTAAGTTTATGGTTAAGGCTAGGGTTTAGGGTTTGGCTTAGTGCTAGTATTAGGACTACAGTTAGGGCTAGGCCAAGTGTTAGGGTTAGGGCTAGGCCTAGTGTTAGGGTTAGGGCTAGGGCTAGGGCTAGGATTAGGGTTAGGTTTAGAGTTAGGGTTAGGGTTAATGTTAGTGCTGGGTTAGGGTTAGGTTTCGGTTTAGGATTAGGGCTATGTTTAGGGTTAAGGCTAGGGTTAGGGTTAGGGTTAGGGGTAGGGTATGGTGCAGGATTAGGGCTTAGGATAGGGTTAGGGTAAGGTTTAGGTTTAGGGCTACAGTTAGGTTAGGGTTAGGTTTAAGGTAAGGCTAGGGTTTAGGGCATGGGTAAGGGCTAGTTTTAAGATTAGGGTTAGGGCTAGGCTTAGGTTTAGGGTTAGGGGTATGGGTAGGGGTAGGGGTGGGGCTAAGTTTAAATTTAGGTTTTGGGTTAGGATTAAGGTTAGGGTTTGGACTTTGGTTTAGAAAAGGGCTAGGGTTAGGGTTAGGGTTAGTGTTAGTGTTACTGCTAGGGTTAGTGTTATATTTAGGTTTAGGATTATGGATAGGGTTAGGGCTACGTTTATGGTTCAGGCAAGGGTTAGGGTTAGGTTTAGGGTTTGTGCTAGTTTCAGGGCTAGGTTTATTGTTAGGGTTAGGCTTAGGGCTAGGGTTAGGGTTAGGGTTAGGTTTAGGGTGAATGCTAGGTTTTAGGGCTTTGATTAGGGATAGTATTAAGATTAGGGTTAGGGCTATTCCTAGGGTTAGGGGTAGGGTTAGGGGTAGGACTAGGGCTGGTTTAGGGTTAAGGTTAGGGTTAAGCTTAGGTCTGGGGTTAGGTTTAGTGTTATGGCTTGGGTTAAGCCTTGGCTTAGGGATGGTATTAGGGTTAGGGTTAGGTCTAGGGCTAGGGTTAGTTTTTGGTTTAGTGCTAGGGTTAGGCTTAAGGTTAGGTTTAGGTTTAGGGCTAAGGATAGGGTTAGGGTTAGGCTTAAGGTTAAGGCTAGGGTTAAGGTTAGGGTTAGCTTTAGGCTTAGGGCTAGGTCTAGGGTTATGTCTAAGTATAGGGCTAAGGTTAAGGGCTAGGGTTAGGGTTAGTGTTAGGCTTAGGGTTAGGGCTAGGTTTAGGGTTACTGTTAACTTTAAGGTTAGGGCTAGGGCTGGTGTTAGGGCTAGGGGAGGACTAAGGTTAGGGTTAGGTTTAGGGTTAAGGCTAGGGTTAGGGCTTGGGTTAGGTCTAGTATTAGAGGTAGGTTTAGGGCTAAAGCTTCTAACAGGGTTTGCATTAGGGTTAGGGCCACTCTTAGGGTTTTGGTTAGGGCTACACCTAGGCCTAGGGTTAGTGCTAGTGTTAGGGTTATGTTTTGCGTTAGGGTTACGGCTAGGTTTATGGCTAGGGTTAGGGCCAGTGTTAGGTTTAGTGTTAGGTTTAGGTATAGGGTTAGGGTTAGGGTTAGGTTTAGGTTTAGGACTAGCACTAAGATTAGGATTAGGGTTAGGGCTAGGGTTAGCAGTAAATCAAGAGTTAGTGCTTGTGTTAGGGCTAGGGTTAGGGTTAGGGTTAGGATTATGGCTAGTTTAGTGGCTCATGTAACATGAAGTTTGGGGCTAGTGTTAGGATTAGGGATAGGGTTAGAAGTTAGGGTTAGTGTTAGGATGAGGACTAAGATTAGGGTTATGTTATTGTTAGGGTTAGGGTAGGTTTAGGTTTAGGGCTTGGACGTGTTTAGGGTTAGGCTTAGGGTTAGGGTTAGGGTTAGGTTTAGGGTTTGGATTTCGACTATGTTTGGGTTTAGGTTTAAAGTTAGGTTTAGGGTTAGGGCAAGGATTAAGAGTCGCTTTAGGGTTAAGGCTAGGTCTAGGTTTAGGGTCAGGGTTAGGGTTAGGGTTAAGGCTAGGGATAGGGCTAGTGGTAGGGTTAGGGTTAGTACTAGGGCTGGGTTAGTATAGATTTAGTGCTAGGGTTAGCGTTAGGATAAGGGTTAGGGTTACGGTTTAGGATAGGGTTAGGGTTAGGCTTAGTATTAGGGCTAGGGTTAGGGGTAAGTTTAGCTTTATGGTTAAGGTTTGTGCTAGAATTAGTATTAGGATGAGGGTTAGGTTAGGGTTATTCCTTGGGTTAAGGCTAATATTAGGGTTAGTTTTAGCGGTATGGCTAGGGTTAGCACTATGGTTAGAGCTAGTATTAGGGTTAGGGTTAAGACTATTGTTAGGATAAGGGTTAGGTTAAGGGATAAAGTTAGGGTTAAGGTTAAGTTTAGGGTCAAGGCTAGGGTTAGGGCTAGGATTATGGCAAGTATTAGTTTTAGGGTGAGGTTAAGTGTTTGTTGTTAAGGCCAGTTTTAGAGCTGGGGTTATGGCTAGTATTAGAGTTAGTGTTAGTGCTATTGTTAGGTTTATAGTTAGGGTATGTGTTATGGTTAGGGTTTGGGTTAGGGTTAAGTCTTGGGTTAGGGCTGGTGTTATGGTCAGCATTATTGTAAGTATTAGTGTTAGGTCAAGGGCTCGGGTTAGGGTTAGGGTTAGGTCTAATGTTAGGGTTAGGGTTTAGGTTAAGTTTAGGGTTAGCGTTAAGTTCAAGGCTAGGGTTAGGGTTAGGTTTATGGCAAGTATTAGTGTTAAGATTATGGGTAGGTTTAAGGCAAGTGTTAGGGCTAGGGTTTGGGCTACTATTCGGGTTAGGGTTAGCGTTAAGATTAAGGTTAGGGCTTGGGTAAGGGTTTAGGGCTCTGATTATGGGTTATGTTTAGAGTTAGGGTTAAGAATAGTGCTACAGTTAAGATTAGGGATTAGGTTAGGGCTAGGGCTAAGGTTAGGTCTATGGTTATGATTAGGGTTAAGGCTAGGGTTAGGGCTAATTAGGACTAGGGTTAGGTCTTGGGCTTGTGTTAGGCGTGTATGGTTTGGTTTGGGTTAGGGTCGGATATAGCTAGGCTTAGGGTTAGCGTTATGTTTAGGACTCAGACCTGGTTAGGGCTAGGATTTGGGCTAGGGTTAGGGTTTGGGTAAGGTTTAGAGCTAGTTTTAGGGCTCAGGTTAGCTTGAAGGTTTGGGCTATGTTTAGGGTTAGTGTTAGGATTAAGACTAAGATTAGGGTTAGGTTTAGGTTTAACGTATGGTTAGGGTTAGGGCAAGGATTAAGATTAGTTTTAGGGTTAGGGCTAGGTCTAGGTTTAGGGCTAGGGTTACGTTAGGTTTAATGCTAGGGTTAGGGCTTGGGTTAGGACTAATATTAGGGTTTGCTTTTGGGGTGAGGCTAGCGTTAGGAGTAGGATTAGGTCTAGGGTTAAGGCTAGTGTTAGGGTTAGGGTTAGTGCTACTGTTAGGGTTAGGGTTAGGTTTAGGTTTAAGGCTAAGGTTAATGCTTGGATTATGGCAAGTATTATTGTTAGGATTATTGTTAGGTATAGGGCTAGGGCCTGGATCAGGTTTAGGTTATGGTTAAGGCAATGGTTATGGGTTAGGGTAAGGTTAGGGTTAGGTTTACAGTTAAGGATATGGTTAAGGTTAAGGTTAGCGACTGGTTAGGGCTAGTGTTAGGGTTATGGTTAGGGGTATTGTTAGGGTTAGTGTTGGGTTAGGTTTAAGGCTAATGTTAGTGCTTGGGATTTTTCAAGTATTATTGTTAGGGTTCAGGTTAGAGTTAGGGTTGGTGCTAGTTTTAGGACTAGGTTTATGGCTCAGGCTAGGGTTATGGCTAGGGTTAGGGTTAGGCTTAGGCTTAGGGTTATGACTAGGATTTAGGGCTTTGGTTAAGGCTAGTATTAGGTTAGGTTTAGGGCTAGTCCAAGGATTGGGTTTAGGTTTAGGGGTAGGAATAAGGGTAAGGTTAGGGTTAGGATTAGGGTTAGGGTTATGGTTAGGGTTAGGTCTGGGGTTAGGTTTAGTGTTAAGGTTAGGGTTATTTTTAGGGTGATTTGTAGGTTTAGTGTTAGGTCTAGGGCTAGGGTTAGTTTTAGGTTTAGTGCTAGGGTTAGTGTTAGGATTAGGTTCAGGGTTAGGGCTTAGGATAGGGTTAGGGTTAGGCATAGGATTAGGGCTAGGGTTAAGGTTAAGGTTCACTTTAGTGTTAGGGCTAGGGCTAGAGTTAGGGCTAGGGGGAGGGCTAAGGTTAAGTTTAGGTTTTGGGTTAGGATTAGGTTTAGGATAGGACTTGGGTTTGGGTAAGGTCTAGGGCTATGGCTAGGCTTAGGGGTAGGGTTAGTGCTAGTGTTATAGTTAGCCTTAGGACTAGTTTTACGTTTAGGATTAGGGTTAGGTTAGGGTTAGGGCTTGGTTAGGGCTAATATTAGTATTAGGTTTAGCCGTAAGCCTAGGTTTTGCACTATGGTTAGAACTAGTATTAGGGTTAGGGTTAGGGCTATTGTTAGGATAAGGGTTAGGCTAAGGGTTAAAGTTAGAGTTAAGGTTAGGTTTTGGGTCAAGGCTACGGTTAGGGCTAGGATTATGGAAAGTATAAGTTTTTGGGTGCGGGTTAGGGTTTGAGTTAATTCCACTGTTAGAGCTAGAGTTATGGCTAGTATTAGGGTTAGTGTTAGGGCTACTGTTAGTTTATAGTTAGGGTATGGGTTGTGGTTAGGTTTTGGGTTAGGGTTAAGGCTTGGGTTAGGGCTTGGGTTATGGCAAGTATTAGTGTAAGGGTTAGAGTTAGGTCAAGAGCTAGGGCCTGGGTTAGTTTTAGATTAGGGTTAGGATTCTGGTTATGTGTTAAGGTTAATGTTAGGTTAGATTTAGTGTTAAGGATAGGGCTACAGTTATGGTTAGTGATTGGGTTAGGGCTAGGGCTTGTGTTAAGTTTAAGACTCGGGTTAGGGTTAAGCCTTCGGCTTGGTTCACTTAGGTTCATGATTAGGGATAGCGTTAGTTTAGGGTAAGGGCAAGGTCTATCGGTAGGCTTTGACGTAGGGTAAGGGTTAGGGTTAGGGTTAAGGATTGGGTTTAGGATAGTGTTAGAGCTACTTTAGGGCTAGGGCTAGGTTAGGTCTAGGGTTAGTGTTAGGATTAGGGTAAGTGTACGGCTGGGTTAGTGTTAAGGGTAGGTTTAGAATTTGGGTAAAGGATAGTGTTTTTGGCTGGTGCTTGCGTTAGGGTTATGATTTGAGTCAGTGTAAGGGCTAGGTCTAGAGCTACGCATAGGTATAGCATTAGTGCTAGTATTAGGGTTAGGGTTACAGCTCGCTCGAGGTTTAGGGTAAGGGTTAGACTTAGGGTTAGGGTAAGGTCTGGGATTAACTTAGGGTTATAATTAGGGTTAGGGTTATGGTTAAGACTAGGTCTCAGGCTAAGTTTAGGGTTAACGTTAGGGTTATTGTTATGGTAAGGTTAGGGTTAGTATTAGTGCAAGTATTAAGGTTAGGTTTAGGGCTAGGGCTAAGGCTAGGGTTAGGGTTAAGGTAAGGTTCCGGCTAAATTTAGGTTTAATGTTAGGGCTAGGCTTAGGGTTAGGTTAGGGTTTTGGTGTGTACACATTTGGAATCCACAATGAATGGTTTTCAATCACTGGACAAAAGTGAATGTAACACTGAGAATTCACTATGATAGACTAGGTAAATACTTAGAAATGTGCTTCATACACTAGGAATACTTGTTCAAAGAGCTTTAATTTCTGAAGGACACAATTTTATCACTGGGAAATCATGTTCAAAGAGCTGAGAAATCAATGTGATACAGTTTACACTTATTATTCCGTCAAAAAGCGATGGCTTTTTTGGAAGAAGGTTCATTAAACAGTTGAACATTCATTTTCTTAGGTCTCACATACCACAGTTATTTTCATACTGCTAATATGACAGTTTAGGCTTAGGGTTAGGGTTAGGGCTAGCACTAGGTTTAGAGCTAGAGTTAGGGCTCATATAAGGGTTAGGTTTAGGGCTGTTGTAGGGTTAGTGTTTGGGTAAGGGTTAAGATTAAGGTTAGGGTTAGGCTTAAGGCTTGGGTTAGGTCTTGTGTTATGGCAAGTATTAGTGTTAGGGTTAGGGTTAAGGTTAGTGTTAGGGCTTAGTTTAGGGCTAGTATTAGGGTTAGGGTTAGGCTGGGCTTGTATTAGAGGGTTAGGGTTAGTGTTAGAGTTAGAATTTGGGTTTGGGTAAGTGCTATGGATCCGGCCAGGTTAGGGTTAAAGGTTAGTGTTAGGGTTAGGTTTAGGACTAAGATTAGGGTTAGGGTTAGGGTTATGGTTAGGGCTAGGGCTAGGGTTAAGTTTAGGGTTATCTTTAGGATTAGGGCTAGGGCTAGGATTAGGGTTAGGGGTAGGGATAAGGTTAAATTTAGGTTTTGGGTTAGAATTAGGGTTAGGGTTGGACTTTGGTTTGGGTAAGGGCTAGGGCTAGGGCTAGGTTTAGGGTTAGGTTTAGGGTTAGGGCTACTTCTAAGGTTAGGGTTAAGGTTAGGTTCAGGATTAGGTTAGGGCTACGTTTAGGGTTAGGTGAGGGTTAGGATTAGGGTTAGGTTTGGGGCTAGTTTTAGGGCTAGGTATATTGTTAGGGCTAGGTTAGGGCTAGAGTTAGCGTGAGGGTTATTTTTATGGTTAATGCTTGGGTTTGGACTTGGTTGAGGGATAGTATTGGGGTTAAGGTTAGGGCTATACCTAGGATAAGGGGTATGACTAGGGCTATGTTTAAGGTTATGGTTAGGTCTGTGGTTAGGTTTAGTGCCAAGGCTTGGGTTAGGTCTTGGCTTAGGGATGGTATTAGGGTTATGGTTAGGTGTAGGGCTAGGGTTAGTTTTAGGTTTAGTGCTAGGATTAGGCTTAGGGTTAGGTTTAGGATTAGGGTAAAGGCTTGGCTTAGAGTTAGAGTTAGCTTTAGGTTTAGGGCTAGGGCTTGTGGTAGGGCTAGGGGTAGGGCTAAGGTTAGGATTAGGGTTAGGGTTACGGTTAAGGCTAGGTGTAGGGTTTGGTTTAGGGCTAGTATTAGGGTTAGGATTAGGGCTAGAGCTTTTAATAAGGTTAGCATTAGCATTAAGGCCACTTTAGGGTTTTAGTTAGGACTATGCCTTGGCCTAGGGTTACTGCTAGTGTTAGGGTTAGGGTTTGCGTTAGGGTTACAGCTAGGGTTATGGCTAATATTAGGTTTAGTGTTAGGTTTAGGTATAGGATTAGGGGTAGGGTTAGGTTTAGGATTAGGTCTAGCCCTAAGGTTAGGATTAGGTTTAGGGCTTGGGTTAGGATTAAGGCAAGAGTTAGGGCTTCTGTTAGGGCTAAAGTTAGGGTTAGGGTTAGGATTATGGCTAGCTAGGTGGCTCAGGTAGCCTGAGGGTTGGGGCTAGTGTTAGGATTAGGGATAGATTACAGGTTAGGGTTAGGTTTAGGATTTGGCCTAAGATTAGTGTTAGGTTTATGGTTAGGGTTAGGGTAGGTTTATGGTTAGGGCTTGGGATAGGTTTAGGGCTAGGCTAAGGGTTAGGGTTAGGGTTAGGTTTAGGGCTTGGATTTGGACTATGTTTAGCTTTAGGTTTAGGGTTAGGGTTAGGTTTAAGGCTAGGGTTAGGGCTAGTGGTAGGGTTAGGTTTAGTAGTAGGGCTGGGTTAGATTTAGGTTTAGTGCTAGGGTTAGAGTTAGGGTTATGTTTAGGGTTAGAGGTTAGAATAGGGTTAAGGTTATTCTTAGGATTAGGGCTCAGGTTAGGGTTAAGGTTAGCTTTAGGGTTAGGGTTAGTGCTAGAAATAGGGTTAGGATGAGGGATAGGTTAGGGTTAGGGCTTAGGTTAAGGCTAATATAAGGGTTAGGTTAATAGTAAGGCTAGGGTTAGCACTATGGTTAGAGCTAGTGTTAGGGTTAGGGTTAGGGCTATTGTTAGGATAAGGGTTAGGCTAAGGGTTTAAGTTAGGGTTAAGGTTAGTTTTAGGGTCAAGGCTAGGGTTAGGGGTAGGATTGTGGCAAGTATTAGTTTTAGGTTGAGGGTTAGGGTTTGGATTAAGTCCAGTGTTAAAGCTAGGGTTATGGCTAGTATTAGTGTTAGTGTTAGGACTATTGTTAGGTTTATAGTTAGGGTATGTGTTATGGTTAGTGTTTGGGTTAAGGTTAAGTCTTAGGTTGGTCTGGGATTAGGGCAAGCCTTAGTGTAAGGGTTAGGGTTAGGTCAAGGGCTAGGTTTAGAGTTAGGGTTAGTGTTAGGTCTATTGCTAAGGTTAGGGTTTAGGTATGGGTTAAGATTAAGGTTAGGGTTTGGTTGGGGTCAAGGCTAGGGTTAGGGCTTGGTTTCGGCAAGTATTAGTGTTAAGATTATGGTTAGGTTTAAGGCCAGTGTTAGGGCTAGGATTTTGGCTAGTGTTAGGCTTAGGGTTATGGTTAAGGTTAAGGTTAGGTCTTGGGTTAGGGTTAGCGCTCTGATTATGGGTTAGGTTCAGAGTTAGGGTTAAGGATAGTGCTACAGTTAGGTTAGCGATTGGGTTAGGACTGGGGCTAAGTTTAGGGCACGTGTTAGGGCTAGGTTTATGGTTAGGGTTAGGGCTTAGGTTAGGCCTAGAGTTGTGGTTAGGTTAGGGCTTGGGCTTGTGTTAGGCGTGTAGGGATAGGGTTTGTGTTAGTGTTAAGGATATGGCTAGGCTTAGGGTTAGTGTTATGGTTAGGGCTCAGACTGGGTTAGGGCTAGGATTTGGGCTAGGGTTAGGGTTTTGGTAAGGTTTAGGGCTAGTTTTAGGGCTCTGGTTAGCATGAAGGTTTGGGCTATCTTTAAGGTTAGTGTTAGGATTCGGACTAAAATCAGGGTTAGGGTTAGGGTTAGGGTTAGGACTAGGGCTACGTTTAGGGTTAGGGTTAGGTTTAGGGTTAGTTTGGACTATGTTTAGGTTTAGGTTTAACGTTAAGGTTTGGGTTAGGGCTAGTAATAGGATTTGGGTTAGGTCTATGGCTAGGGTTATTTTTAGGTTTAGTGCTAGGGTTAGGGTTAGGGCAAGGTTTAGGGTTAGGGCTAAGGATAGGATTAGGGTTAGTCTTATGTTTAGTGCTAGGGTTCTGTTTAGGCATAGGGCTAAGGTTAAGTTTAGATTTTGGTTAGGATTAGGATAAGGGTTAGGACTTGGGTTTGGCTAAGTGCTAGGGCTAGGGTTAGGGTTAGGGTAAGGTTAAGGGTTAGGATTTGGGTTTGGGTAAGTGCTAGGGCTAGGGCTAGGGTTAGGATTAGTGTTAGAGGTTAAGGTTAGTGTTAGGTTTAGGACTAAGATTAGGATTAGGGTTAGGGTTACGGTTAGGGATTGGGCTAGGGTTAGGGTTAGGGGTAGGGGTAGGGCTAGGGCTAAGGCTAAATTTAGGTTTTGCGTTAGGATAGGGTTAGGGTTTGGACTTTGGTTTAGGTAAGGACTAGGGCTAGGTTTAGGGTTAGGGTTAGGGTTTGTGTTACTTCTAGGGTTAGTGTTATCTTTAGGTTTAGGATTATGGATAGGGTAGGGCTATGTTTAGGGTTAAGGCAAGGGTTATTATTAGGTTTAGGCTTGGGGCTAGTTTCGGGCTAGGTTTATTGTTAGGGCTAGGGTTAGTGCCAGGTTAGGGTTAGGGTTAAGTTTAAGGTTATTGCTAGGTTTTAGGGCTTAGATTAGGGATAGTATTAGGATTAGGGTTAGGGCTATTCCTAGGGTTAGGGGTAGGGTTAGGGGTAGGACTAGGGCTTGTTTAGGGTTAATGTTAGGGTTAAGCTTTGGTCTGGGGTTAGGTTTAGTGTTATGGCTTGGGTTAAGGCTTGGCTTAGGATGGTATTAGGGTTCGGGTTAGGCTTAGAGTTAAAGCTAGTGTTAGTGTTAGGGTTAGCTTTAGGGTTAGGGCTAGGGCTAGGGATATGGCTAAGTATAGGGCTAAGGTTAAGGCCTAGGGTTAGGGTTACGTTTAGGCTTAGGGTTAGGGCTAGGTTGAGGGTTACGTTTAGCTTTAGATTTAGGGCTAGGGCTAGTATTAGGGCTGGGGTTGGGCTAAGGTTAGGGTTAGGGTTAGGGTTAAGGCTAGGGTTAGGGCTTGGGATAGGTCTAGTATTGGAGTTAGGGTTAGGGATAGAGCTTCAAATAGGGTTAGCGTTAGGGTTAGGGCCACTGTTAGGGTTTTGGTTAGGGCTACGCCTAGGGCTAGGGTTAGTGCTAGTGTTAGGGTTCAGGTTTGTGTTAGATTAGAACTAAGATTAGGGTTAGGTTTATGTTTAGTGTTAGGTTAGGTTTAGTGTTAGGGGTTTGGGTAGGTTTAGGGTTAGGCTTAGGTTAGGGTTAGGGTTAAGTGTAGGGCTTGGATTTGGACTATGTTTAGTTTTAGGTTTAAAGTTAGGTTTAGGGTTAGGGCAAGGATTAGGAGTTGCTTTAGGGTTAAGGCTAAGTCTAGGGTTAGGGTTAGGGTTAGGGTTAGGTTAAGGCTAGGGTTAGGGCTTGTGTTATGGTTAGGGTTAGGACTAGGGCTGGGTTAGTATAGGTTTAGTGCTAGGGTTAGGGTTAGGATTAGTTTTAGGGTTAGGGCTTAGGATAGGGTTAGGCTTAGGATTAGGGCTAGGGTTAGGGTTAAGGTTAGCTTTATGGTTAGGGTTAGTGCTAGAATTAGTGTTAGGATGAGAGTTAGGTTAGGCTTAGGGCTTGGGTTAAGGCTAATGTTAGGGTTAGGTTTGGTGGTAAGGCTAGGGTTAGCACTATGGTTAGAGCTAGTATTAGGGTTTGGGTTAGGGCTATTGTTAGGATAAGGGTTAGGCTAAGGGATAAATTTAGGGTTAAGGTTAGGTTTAGGGTTGAGACTAGGGTTAGGGTAGGATTATGGCAAGTATTAGTTTTCCGGTGAGGGTTACGGTTTGGGTTAAGTCCGGTGTTAGAGCTAGGGTTATGGCTAGTATTAAAGTTAGTGTTAGGGCTATTGTTAGGTTTATAGTTAGAGTATGGGCTATGGTTAGGGTTTGGGTTAGGGTTAAGTCTTGGGTTAGGGCTGGTGTTAAGGCAAGCATTAGTTTAAGGGTTAAGGTTAAGATTAGGGTTAGGTTTAGGTCTATTGTTAGGGTTAGTGTTTAGGTATGGGTTAAGTTTAAGATTAGGGTTAGAGTTATGGTCAAAGCTAGGGTTATGACAAGTATTAGTGTTAAGATTATGGTTAGCTTTAAGGCCAGTGTTAGGGCTAGGGTTTGTGCTAGTATTCTGGTTACGGTTAGGGTAAGATTTAGATTAGGGCTTGGGTTAGGTTTAGGGCTCTGATTATGTGTTAGGTTTAGAGTTAGGGTTAAGGATAGTTCTACAGTTAGGGTTAGTGATTGGGTTAGGGGTAGGTCTAAAGTTAGGGCTATGGTTATGGTTAGGGTTAAGACTAGGGTTAGGTATTCGGTTAGGGGTAATTAGGATTATAGTTAGGTCTTGGGCTTTTGTTAGGCATGTATGGTTGGGGTTGGGTTAGGGTTAAGGATATATCTAGGCTTAAGTTTAGCATTATGGTTAGGGCTTGGACTGGGTTAGGGCTAGGATTTGGGCTAGGGTTAGGGTTTGGGTAAGGTTTAGTGCTAGTTTTAGGGCTCAGGTTAGCGTGAAGTTTTGGGGTATGGTTAGGGTTAGTGTTAGGATTAGGACTAAGATTAGGGTTAGGGTTAGGGTTAGGGTTAGGTTTGGGCTTGAGTTTGGACTATGTTTTGGTTTATGTTGAACGTTAGGGTTAGTGTTAGGGCTAGGATTAAGATTAGTTTTGAGTTAGGGATAGGTCTAGGATTAGGGTTCAGGTTATGGTTAGGATTAACGCTAGGGTTAAGGCTTGGGTTAGGGCTAATATTAGGGTTACTTTTTAGGGTTAAAGCTAGGTTTAGGGCTATGGTTAGGGCTAGTTTTAGGGTTATGGTTAGGGGTACAATAGGGTTATGGCTAGGGTTATGGCTAGTGTTAGCTTTAGGGTTAGGGATATTGTTATGGTTATAGTTAGGATTAGGGTTAGGTTTAGGGTTAGGGTTAGGTTTAAGGCTAAGGTTAGTGCTTGGGTTTTGGCAAGTATTATTGTTAGGGTGTAGGGCTATGGACAGGGCTAGGGCTTGGATTAGGTTTAGGTTAGGGTTTGGGCGCTGGTTATGGGTTAAGTTAAGTTAGGGTTAGGTTTACAGTTAAGGATAGGGTTAAGGTTAAGGTTAGCGACTGGTTAGGCGTAGTGTTAGGGTTAGGGTTAATGCTAGGGTTAGTGTTAGGATTAGGGTTAAGGCTAGGGTTAGGGTTAGGTTTAGCATTGGTGCTAGTTTTAGGACTAGGTTTATGGCTAAGCCTAGGGTTATGGCTAGGGTTAGGGTTTGGGTTAAGTTTTGGGTTAAGTCTAGGGTTTAGGCCTTGGGTTAGGGTAGTATTAGGATTAGGGTTATGGCTAGGCCATGGATTAGGTGTAGGTTTAGGGCAGGGATAAGGCTAGGATTAGGGTTATAGTTATGGTTAGGGTTAGATCTGGGGTTAGGTTTAGTGCTAAGGTTAGAGTTAGGATTAGGTTTAGGGTTAGGGTTAGGTTTAGGATTAGGGCTATGGTTAAGGTTAAGGTTCGCTTCAGTGTTAGGGCTAGGGCTAGAGTTATGGCTAGGGTATGGGCTAAGGTTAAATTTAGGTTTTGGGTTAGGTTTAGGGTTAGGGTTAGGACTTTAGTTTGGGTAAGGGCTAGGGTAGGGTTAGGCTTAGGGTTAGGGTTAGTGCTAGTATTAAGGTTAGGATTTGCCTTAAGTCTAGAGTTATATTTAGGGTTAGGATTAGGGTTACGGTTTGGTTTGGGGCTACGGTGAGGGCTAAGGTTCCGGTTAGGGTTAGGCTTAGGATTAGGGCTAGGTCTATGTTAGGGATAGGGTAAGAGTTATGGTTATGTTTAGGGTTATGGTTATGGCTAGGGTTTAGGCTAATGTTAGGGGTTGGGTTTGGGCTAGGGTTGGGGTTAAGTTTAAGGCTAGTGTTCGGGCTAGGGTTTGGGATAGTATTAGGGTTAGTGTCAGTGTTAGTGCAAGGGGTAGCAATCAGATTACATTTAGGGTTAATGTTAGGGTTAGTGTTAGGTTTAGGGTTAAGGCTAGGGTTAGGGTCAGGGTTAAGGTTGGTGCTAGTTTTGGGCTCGGTTTATGGTTAAGGCTACGGTTATGGCTAGTGTTATGGTTAGGGTTAGGATTAGGGTTAAGGCTAGTGTTTAGACTTGTGTTAGGGCTTGTATTAGGATTAGAGTTAGGGCTAGGCCTGGGGTTAGTGTTAGGTTTAGGGCTAGGGATAGGGCTAGGGTTAGGGTTAGGTCTGGGGTTAGGTTTAGTGTTAAGGCTAGGGTTTGGACTAGTAGTAGGGTTAGGGCTAGGACTAGGGTAGGCTTAGTTTTAGGTAGAGTTAGGATTAGGATTAAGTTTAGGGTTAGGGCATAGGATAGGGTTAGGGGTACGCTTAGGAGTAGTGCTAGGGTTAGGGTTAAGATTAGTTTTAGGGTTAAGGCTAGGGGTAGAGTTAGGGCTAGGGTTAGGGCTAAGGTTAAGTTTAGGTTTTGGGTTAGGATTAGGGTTAGGGATAGGACTTGGGTTTGGGTAAGGACTAGGGCTATGGCTAGGATTAGGGATAGGGTTAGTTCTAGTATTAGGGTTATGATTAGCCTTGGGACTAGAGTTTGGTGTAGGAATAGGGTTAGATTAGCATTAGGGCTTGGGTTAGAATTACTATTAGTATTAGGTTTAGTGGTAAGCCTATGGTTTGTGCTATGGTTAGAGCTAGTATTGGGGTTAGTGTTAGGGCTATTGTTAGGCTAAGGGTTAGGCTAACGGTTAAAGTTAGGGTTGAGTTTAGGTTTTGGGTCAAGACTAGGGTTAGGGCTAGGATTATGGAAAGTATTAGTTTTAGGGTGAGGGTTAGGGTTTGGGTTAATTCCAGTGTTAGAGCTAGGGTTATGGCTTATATTAGGGTTAGTGTTAGGGCTACTGTTATAGTTATGGTATGGGTTATGGTTATGGTTTGGGTTAGGGTTGAGGCTTGCATTAGGGCTTGGGTTATGGCAAGTATTCGTGTAAGGGTTAGGGTTAGGTCAAGGGCTAGGGCCTGGGTTAGTTTTAGGTTAGGGTTAGGGCTCTGGTTATGGGTTAGGGTTAATGTTAGGTTAGATCTATTGTTAAGGATAGGGCTATGGTTATTGTTAATGATTGGGTTAGAGCTAGGGCTAGGTTTATGGTTAAGGCTAGGGTTAGGTTTAGGGTTAGGGTTATGCCTTAGGCTTGGGTTAACTTAGGTTCATGATTAGGGATAGCTTTAGGTATCGGGTAAGGGCTAGGGTTATGAGTAGTCTTTGACGTAGGGTAAGGGTTAGGGTTAGGGTTAAAGATAGGTTTAAGGTTCGTGTTAGAGCTAGGTTAGGGGTAGGGCTAGGTTAGGGCTAGGGTTTGTGTTATCATTAGGTTAAGTGTAGGGCTGGGGTTAGTGTTAAGGCTTGGTTTAGGATTTTGGTAAGGGATAGTGTTTTGGCTAGTGCTTGGGTTAGGGTTATGGTTTGGTTAAGTGTAAGGGCTAGGTCTAGGGCTACACATAGGTCTAGCATTAGTGCTATTATTAGGTTTAGGGTTAGGGCTAGCTCGAGGTTTAGGTTTAGGGTTAGACCTAGGGTTAGGGTAAGGGGTCGGATTAGGCGTAGGGTTATAATTAGGGTTAGGGTTATGGTTAAGGCTAGGTCTCAGACTAAGTTTAGGGTTAGCGTTAGGGTTATTGTTATAGTAAGGTTAGGGTTAGTATTAGTGCAAGTATTAGGGTTAGGTTTAGGGCTAGGGCTAGAGCTAGGGTTAGGGTTAGGTTAAGGTTAGGGCTAAATTTAGGGTTAATGTTAGGGCTAGGCTTAGGGTTAGTTTGGAGTTAGCGTTAGGGTTAAGGCTAGGGTTAGGGCAAGTAGTAGGATTAGGGTTAGGTCTAGGGCTGGGTTAGTTTTAGGTTTAGTGCTAGTGTTAGGGTTAGGGTTATATTTAGGGTTAGGGCTTAGGATAGGGTTAGGTGTTAGGCTAGGATTAGGGCTAGGGTTAGGGTTAAATATTTGGTTAGTGCTGGGGTTATTGCAAACATTAGTTTAAGGGTTAGGGTTAGGTCAAGGTCTAGGTTTAGGGTTAGGGT
This sequence comes from Corynorhinus townsendii, assembly GCA_026230045.1. Lineage (NCBI taxonomy): Eukaryota > Metazoa > Chordata > Mammalia > Chiroptera > Vespertilionidae > Corynorhinus > Corynorhinus townsendii. The sequence continues at coordinate 683,477 of JAPDVU010000014.1, forward strand.
TAGGGTTAGGGCTATTGTTAGGGTGAGCGTTTGAGTATGGTTTATTTTTAAGGTTAGGGTTATGGTTATTGTCAAGGCTAGGGTTAGGGCTAGGGTTATGGCATGTATTAGTGTTAGGGTTTGGGTTAGGGTTAGGGTTAGGCTTAGGTTTAGGGCTTGGGTTTGGATTATGATTAGGTTTCGGTTTAACATTATGGTTAGGGTTAGGGCAAGGATTAAGATTAGTTTTAGGGTTAGGTCCAAGATTAGAGCTAGGATTATGGTTAGGGTTAACAGTAGGGTTAGGGCTTGGGTTAGGGCTAATATTAGGGTTATCTTTAGGGGTAAGGCTAGGGTTAGGGCTAGTGTTAGGGTTAGGGTAAGGGCTATTTTTAGGGTTAGGGTTATGGTTAGGGTTAGGTTTAAGGCTAAGTTTAGTGCTTGGGTTTGGCAAGTATTATTGTTAGTGTTAGGTTTAGGTACAGGGCTAGGTTTAGGGTTTAGGGTTATGGATAGGATTAAGGTTAAGGCAAGTGTTCAGGCTAGGGTTTTGGCTAGTATTAGGGTTAGTGTTAGTGTTAGTGCTTGGGTTAGGGTTAGGGCTGGGGCTAGGTTTAGGTTTAGGGTTAGGGTTAGCTTTATGGTTAGGGCTAGGGATAGGTTAGGGTTTGGGGTAGGGTTAGGGTTAGGGCTTAGGTTACTTAGATAGGGCTAAGGTTAAATTTAGGTTTTGGGTTAGGATTAGGGTTAGGGTTAGTGTTAAGGTTAAGGTTATGGTTAGGGTTAAGGGTAGTATTAGTTATTGGGTTAGGGTTAGGTTTCGGTTTAGGATTAGGGCTATATTTAGGGTTAAGGCTAGGTTTAAGGTTAGGGTAATGTTTAGGGTTAAGGCTAAGGATAGGCTTAGGGTTAGGCTAGTATTAGGATTAGAGTTAGGGCTAGGCTTAGGCTTAGTTTTAGTGTTAGAGGTAGGGTTAAGGTTCGGTTTGTGGTTAGTTTTAGTGTTAATGCGTGGGTTAAGGCTTGGGTTAGGGTAAGTGCTAAGGCTAAGGTTAGGGTAGGGTTCTGATTAGGGGTTGGGTAGTTTTAGGGCTATGTTTATGGTTAAGTCTAGGGTTAGGGTTGGGGTTAGGGTTAGGTCTAGGGTTAATGCTAGGGTTTAGAGCTTGGAATTGGGATAGTATTAGGATTAGGGTTAGGGCAAGGCCTAGGGTGAGTTTTAGGGTTTGGTCTGGGGTTAGGTTTAGTGTTAAGGCTTGTGTTAGAGCTTGGGTTATGGCTAGTATTAGGGTTATGTTTTGGTTTCGAGCTATGGTTAGGTTTAGGTTTAGTGCTAGGATTACGGTTAGGGTTTGGGTGAAGGATAGGGTTAGGGTTAGGTTTTAGATTATGGCTAGGGTTAGGGTTATGGTTAGCTTTAGTTTTAGGGCTTAGGCTAGGGTTAGGGCTAGGGGTAGGGCTAAGGTGAAATTTAGGTTTTGAGTTTGGATTAGGGTTAGCGTTAACGTTAGGGTTAGGACTTGGTTTTGGGTAAGCACTAGGGCTAGGGTTAGGTTTAGGGTTAGGGTTAGGGTTAGGTCTATGTTTACCGTTAAAGCTAGGGTTAGGGTTAGAGTTAGTGTTAGGGTTAGGTTTGGGGATAATTTTAGGGCTATGTTTTTGGTTAAGGCTTGGGATAGGGCTAGGGTTAGAGTTAGGGTTATGTTTAGGGTTAGTTCTAGGGTTTAGGGCTTTTGTTAGGGCTTTGGTTAGGTCTAGTAGTAGGTTTAGGCTTAGGGTTAGGACTAGGGTTAGTTTTAGGTTTTTGCTAGTGTTAGCCTTAGTGTTTAGGGCTAGGGTTAGGTTTATGGTTAGCTTTAGGGTTATGGCTAGGGCTAGGGTTTGGGCTGGGGAAAGGGCTAAGGTTAAGTTTAGATTTGGGGTTAGGATTCGGATAAGGGTTAGGACCTGGGATTGGGGAAATGCTAGATCTAGAATTAGGGTTAGGGTTTGGGGTAGGGCTAGGGTTATGGTTAGGGTTAGGGTTAGGTTTGGGGCTACGTTTAGGGCTAGGTTTATGTTTAAGGCTAGGGTTTGGGTTTGGGTTAGGTTTAAGTTTAAGGCTAGGGTTTAGGGCTTGGCTTAGAGCTAATAATAAGATTAGAGTTAGAACTACGCCTTGGATTAGGTTTAGGGTTAGGTCTATGGCTATGGCTAGGGCTAGGTTTAGAGTTCGGGTGAGGGTTAGGTCTGTGGTTAGGTTTATTGTTAAGACTTGTGTTAGGGCTTGGGTTAGGGCTAGTATTAGGTTTAAGGTTAGATCTAGGGCTAGGGTTAGTTTTAGTTTTAGTGCTAGGGTTAGGGTTAGGGTTAGGGCTGGGGTTAGGGTTAATGTTAGGGTTAGTGTTACTGCTAGGGTTAGGGTTAGGGCTAATTATAGGGTTAGGGTTAGTTTTAGGATTAGGGCTAGGGTTAGGGTTAGCTTTAGGTTTAGGGCTCGGGCTAGGGTTAGAGCTAGGCGTAGGTCTAAGTTTAAGTTTAGCTTTTTGGTTAGGAGGTTAGGCTTAGGACTTGGTTTGGGCTAGTAGGGTTAGCTAGGGTTAGGGTTAGGGGTAGGGTTACAGTTATAGTTAGGGTTAGGGTTAGGTTTAGGTTTAGGATTAGGACTAGGATTATGGCTACCGTTTGGGTTAAGGCTAGGGTTAGGGTTAGGGTAATGTTTGGGATTAGGGCTAAGGATAGGGTTAGGGTTAAGCTTAGGGTTAGGGCTAAGGTTAGGGTTAGGGTTAGGTTTTAGGTTAAGGCTAGGGTTTAGGGCTTGGTTAAGGGCTAGTGTTAGGATTAGGGTTAGGGCTAGGCTTAGGGTTAGGTTTAGGGTTAGAGTTTAGGGTTATTGTTTGGTTTAGGACCATATTTAGGGTTAGGGTTAGGGTTAGCTTTAGGATTTGGGATAGGGATAGGGTTAGGGGTAGGGCTAAGGTTAAATTTAGGTTTTGAGTTAGGATTAGGTTTAGGGTTAGGGCTTGGGTTTTGGTAAGGGCTAGGGCTAGGGTTACGGTTAGTGTTAGGGTTAGTGTTACTGCTAGGGTTAGGGTTAGGATATGGTTTAGGATTAGGGTTAGGGTTAGGGCTAGTATTAACTTTAGGGTTAGGGCTAAGGTCAGGGCTAGGGCTACCATAGGGTTAGGGTTAGGGCTAGTGTTAAGGTTAGGGTTAGGTTTAGGGCTAGGGCTAGGGTTAGGTTTAGTTTGGGGCTAGTTTTAAGGCTAGGTTTATGGAAGGGCTGGGATTAGGGCTAGGGTTAGGGTTTGGGTTAGGTTTAGGGTTAAGACTACAGTTTAGGGCTTGGTTTAGGGCTAGAATTAGGATTAGAGTTAGAACTAGGCCTAGGGTTAGGTTTAGGGTTAGGGCTAGGGCTAGGAATAGTGTTAGGGTTAGGGTTAGGGTTATGTCTGTGGTTAGGTGTAGTGTTAAACCTTGGGTTAGGGCTTAGGTTAGGGCTAGTATTAGATTTAAGGTGGTATAGGGCTAGGGTTAGTTTTGGTTTTAGTGTTAGGGTTAGGTTAAGGGTTAGGGCTAATGATAATGTTAGGTTTAGGTTTGGATTAGGGCTAGCATTAGGGTTAGCTTTATGCTTAGCTATAGGGTTAGGGTTAGGGCTAGGAGTAAGGCTAAGATTAATTTTAGGTTTAGTGATAGAATTAGGGCGAAGGATAGTGGTAGTGTTAAGGTTAGGGTTATGGTTAGGGTTAGTATTAGTGCAGGGTTAGGGTTAGGTTTAGGTGTAGGATTAGGGCTACATTTAGGGTTAAGGCTAGGGTTAAGGTTAGGGTAACATTTAGGATTAGGGCTAAGATTAGGGATAGGGTTAGGCTTAGGATTAGGCTTAGGTTTAAGGTTAAGGCTAGGGTTTAGTGTGTGGGTAAGGGCTAGTATTCTGATTAGGGTTAGGGCTAGGCTTAGGGTTAGGTTTAGGGGTAGTGGTAGGTTTAAGGTTAGGTTTAGTGTTAAGGCTTGGATTAAGCCCTGGGTTAGGGTAAGTGCTAGGGCTAAGGTTAGGGTAGGGTTCTGGTTAGGGTTTGGGCTTGTTTTAGGGCTAAGTTTATTGTTAATTCTAGTGTTAAGGCTGGGGTTAGGGTTAGGTCTAGAGTTAATGCTAGGGTTTAGAGATTGGACTAGGGATAGTATAAGGATTAGGGTTAGGGGAAGGCCTAGGGTTAGGTTTAGGGTTAGGGGTAGGGCTAAGCTTGGGTTAAGGTTAGGGTTAGGTTTAGGGTTAGGTCTGGGGTTAGGTTTAGTGTTTAGGCTTGGGTTAGGGCTTGGGTTAGGTCTAGTATTAGGGTTATGTTTAGGTCTAGGGGTAGGGTTAGGTTTAGGTTTAGTGATAGGAATAGGGCAAAGGATAGGGTTAGGGTTAGGCTTTGGATTATGGCTGGGGTAAGGGGTAGGGCTAAGCTTGGGTTAAGGTTAGGGTTAGGTTTAGGGTTAGGTCTGGGGTTAGGTTTAGTGTTTAGGCTTGGGTTAGGGCTTGGGTTAGGTCTAGTATTAGGGTTATGTTTAGGTCTAGGGGTAGGGTTAGGTTTAGGTTTAGTAATAGGATTAGGGCAAAGGATAGGGTTAGGGTTAGGCTTCGGATTATGGTTAGGGTAAGGGTTAGGTTTAGGGTTAGGGGTATGGTTAAGGTTAGGTCTGGGGTTAGGTTTAGTGTTAAGGCTTGGGTTAGGGGTTCAGTTAGGGCTAGTATTATGGTTAGGTTTTCCACTAGGGCTAGGTTTAGTTTGAGGTTTAGTGCTAGGGTTACGGTTAGGGTTAGGTTTAGGGTTAGCACTAAGGAAAGTGTTAGGGTTAGGCTTAGGTTTAGGGTCAGGGTTACCTTTAGGGTTATGGCTAGGGCTAGGGTTATGCCTAGGGATAGGGCTAAGCTTAATTTTCGGTTTTGGGTTAGGATTAGGGTACGGGTTAGGACATGGGTTTGGGTAAGTTCTAGGGCTAATGTTAGGGTTAGGGTTCTGGTTAGGGTTTGGGCTAGTTTTAGAGCTAGGTTCATGGTTAAGGCTAGGGTTAGGGCTGTTTTTAGGGTTAGGTCAAGGTTTAGGTCTAGCACTACAGTTAGGATTAGGGTTATGGTTAGGGTTAGGTTTAATGCAAGAGTTAGGGCTTGTGTTAGGACTAGGGTTAGGGTTCGGGTTCGGGTTAGGATTATGGCTAGTTTAGTGGCTCAGGTAGCGTGAGGGTTGGGGCTAGTGTTAGGATTAGGGATAGGGTTAGAAGTCAGGGTTAATATTAGGATTGGGACTAAGATTAGGGTTAAGTTTATGGTTAGGGTTAGGGTTAGGTTTAGGTATTGGATTTGGACTGTGTTAAGTTTAGGTTTAACGTTAGGGTTAGGGTTAAGCAAGAGTTAGGATTTGCTTTAGGGTTAGGGCTAGGACTAGGGTTAGGGTTAGGGTTAGGGTTAGTGTAAGGGTTAAGGCTCTGGTGGGGCAAGTGTTAGTGCTAATATTAGGGTTAGGTTTAGGGCTAGGGCTAGGTCTAGGTTTAGGGCAAGGTTTAGGGCTAAGTTTAGGGCTAAATTTACATTTAACGTTAGGGCTAGTCTTAGGGTTAGGTTAGGGTGTTAATGTAAAGACATTCGGAATTCACAATGAATCATCTTCAATCACTGGACAAAAGTGAATGTAACACTGAGAATTCACTATGATACACTAGGGAAATATTTAGGAATGTGCTTCATACATTAGGAATACATGTTCAAAGGGCTTTAATTTCTGAAGGACACAATTTTGTCATTGGGAAATCATGTTCAAAGACTGAGAGGTGAAAGTGTTACTGTTTACACTTATTATTTTGACAAAATGATTTGGCTTTTTTGAAGAAGTTGGTTAAAGATTTTAACATTCATTTTCTTAAGTCTCACATAACTTAGTTATTTTCATACTGCTGATATGACAGTTTAGGTTTAGGGTTAGTGTTAGGACTAGGGCTAGGGTTCGGGCTAGAGTTAGGGCTAATACTAGGGTTAGGGATAGATTTAGGGCTAATATTAGTGTTAGGGCTATTGTTAGTGTTAGGGTTTGGGTAAAGGTTAATATTAAGTTTAGGGTTAGGGTTAAGGTTAGGGTTAAGGCTTGGGTAATGACACGTATTAATGTTAGGGTTAAGGTTAAGTCTAGGGCTAGGGCTAGGTTTAGGTTTAGGTTAGGGTTAGGGCTCTGATTATGGATTAGGGTTAGTGTTAAGGATAGGGCTCCAGTTAGGCTTAGTGATTGGGTTAGGGCTAGTGCTAGTGTTAGGGGTAGGGTTAGGCTTATTGTTAAGGTTAGTGTTAGGGATTAGGTTAGGGCTAGTATTATGGTTAGGGTTAAGTGTTCGGCTTGGGTTCAGTTAGTTTCATGATTAGGGATAGAGTTATGTTTAGGGATAGGGGTACTTCTATGGATAGGCTTAGGGCTAGATTAAGGGTTAGGTTTAGGGTTAAGGATAGGGTTGGGTTAGGATTAGGGTTAGATTTAGGTTTAGGGCTAGGTTAGGGAAAGGCTTAGGGCTAGGGTTAAACCTAGGGTTAGGGCTTTGGTTACGGCTAGTATTATAGTTCGGGTTAGGTTTTGGGCTTGTGTTGCAGTTAGCTTTATGTTTAGGGCTAGAGTTAGGTTTAGGGTTAGGGTTAGGGCTATGGATAGGCTTAGGGCTAGGGTTATGTTTAGGGTTAGGATTAGGGTTAGTTCAGCTTGGTTTCAGTTAAATTCATGATCAGGGGTAGAGTTAGGTTGAGTGTTAGGCCTTGGGCTGTGGATGGGCTTAGGGCTATGATAAGGGTTAGGTTTAGGATTAAAGATAGGGGTAGGAGTAGGTTTTGGGTTAGGGTTAGGGCTAGGATAGGTTAAGGGTAAGTGTTAAGTTTCGTTAAGGTCAGGGCTTGGGTTAAGTTTAGGTCTAGGTTTAGGAATTGGGCAAGGGTTAGTGTTATGGCTAGTGTTAGGGTTAGGGTTATGATTTGGTTCCAGGTAAGGCCTAGGGTAGCGGTAGGCTTAGGGCTAGCGTTAGTTCTAGTATTAGGGTTAAGGTTAGGGCTAGGGTTAGGATTAGGGTTAGGGTTAAGGCAAGTTAGGGTTAGGTTTATGCTGGGATTAGAAATAGGGATATAGTTAGTTTTACGTTTAGGGTTAAGACTAGGTCTCAAATTAGGGCTATGGTTACTATTAGGGTTAGGGTTAGGGTAGGACTAAGATTAGGGTTAGCTTTAGGGTTATGGTTAAGGTTTGGGTAATGTAAGGGTTAGGGCTAGGGTATATGGATAAGCTTAGGACTAGGGTTATGTTTAGGTTTAGGGTTTGGGTTAAGTGTTTGGCTTGGGTTCAGTTAGGTTCATGATTAAGGATAGAGTTAGCTTTATGGTTAGGGCTAAGTCTATGGATAGGCTTAGGGCTAGGGTAAGGGTTAGGGTTAGGGTTAATGATAGGGTTAGGGTTAGGTTTATGATTAGGGTTAGGGTTAGGGCTAGGTTAGGGCAAGGGTTAGGGTTAGGGTGAGGTTAAGGTCAGGGCTGGGGTTAGTGTTAGGGCTAGGTTTAGGAATTGGGCAAGAGTTAGTGTTATGGCTAGTGCAAGGGTTAGGGATATGATTTAGGTCCAGGTAAGGACTGGGGATAGTGCGAGGCTTAGGACTAGCGTTAGTGCTAGTATTAGGGTTAGGGCTAGGGTTAGGATTAGGTTTAGGGTTAGAGCAAGTTAAGGTTATGGTTAAAGCTAGGATTAGGCTTGTGGTTTTAGTTAGGGTTATGGTTAGGATTAAGGCTAGGTCTCAGATTAGGGCTATGGTTAGGGTTAGGGTTAGGGTAGGACTAAGATTAGGGTTAGGTTTAGGGTTAGGGCTAGGGCTAGGACTAGGGTTAGGGTTAGGGTTAGAGCTGAGGTTAGGGCTAATTTTGGGGTTAATATTAGGACTAGGCTTAGGATTAGTTTAGGGTTTTAGTGTATAAACATTTGGAATTCACAATGAATGATATTCAATCACATGACATAGTGAATATAAGACTGAGAATTCACAATGTTACACTAGGGAAATATTTAGAAATGTAAGTGAAACAGTAGGTATACCTGTTCATAGAGCGATGATGTCTAGTGGACACAGTTTAATCACTGGGAAATCATTTTCAAAGAGTACAGAACTAATTTGGATATTGGTGCTATTTAAAATTCAGTCTCAAAGAATTGGAATATTTGAAGGAAGGTTGTTTAAACAGTTTAACATTCATTTTCTTTGGTCTCACATACCTTAGTGATTTTCATACAGCTGATATGACAGTTTAGGTTTAGGGTTAGGGTTAGCACTAGGGTTAAGGCTAGAGGTAGGGCTAATATTAGGGTTAGTGTTAGCTCTATTTTTAGGGTTAGACTTTGCGTAAGGGTTAAGATTAAGTTTAGGGTCAGGGTAAGGCTAGAGTTAGGGCTTGGGTTATGACAAGTAATAGTGTTATGGTTAGGGTTAAGTCTTGGTCTAGGACTAGGTTTAGGTTTAGGTTGAGGTTAGGGTTCTGGTTATGGGTTAGGGTTAGGTTTAAGGATAGGGCTAAGGTTAGGGTTAGCGATTGGGTTAGGGTTATGGATAGGGTTAGGGCAAGTGTTAGGGCTAGGGTTAGGTTTCAAGTGAAGGCTAGGATTAGGACTTAGGTTAGGGCTAGTATTAGGGTTAGGGTTAGGGTAAGGTTTAAGGTTAGGGTTAAATTTAAGTTCAGGGAAGGGGCTAGGGTTCTTGACAGTATTATGGCAAGTATTAGTTTTAGGGTTAGGTTAGGATTTGGGTTAAAACCACTGTTAGGGCTAGGGTTATGGCTAGTATTAGGCTTAGGTTTAGGGTTATTTTTAGGGTTATGGTTAGGGTAAGGGTTAAGGTTAGGGTTAGGGTTAAGGCTATGCTTAGGGCTTGCGTTATGGCAAGTGTTATTTGTAGGGTTAGGGTTAGGTCTAGGCCTAGTTTTAGGGTGAGGTTAGGGTTAGGGTTAAGCTTAGGGTTAGGTTAGGATTAGGGGAAGTGCAGGGTTAAATTTAGGTTTAATGTTAGATCTTAGCTTAGGGTTAGGTTAGTGTTTTGTTGTATAAACTTTTGGAATTCATAATGAATGGTTTTCAATCACTGCAAAAAAAAGTGTATGTAACACTGAGAATTCACTATGATAGACTAGGTACATATTTAGGAATGTGCTTCATACCCTGGGAACACATGTTCAAAGTGCTTTAATTTCTGGAGGACACAATTTTGTCACTGGGCAATCATCTTCAAAGAGCTGAGAACTGGAGGCATACTATTTACCCTTATTTTTCTGTCAAAATGGGTGTGTTTTTTTTTGGAAGAAGGTTGGTTAAACATTTCAACATTCATTTTGTTAGGTCTTTCATAACTTAGTTATTTTCATACTCCTGATATGACATTTTAGGTTTAGGGTTAGGGTTAGGGCTAGGGATAGCGTTCGGGCTAGAGTTAGGGTTAATACTAGGGTTAGGGCTAGAGTTAGGGCTAATATTAGTGTTAGGGCTATTGTTAGTGTTAGGGTTTAGGTAAGGGTTAATATTAAGGTTAGGGTTAGGGTTAAGGTTAGGGTTAAGGCTTGGGTAATCACAAGTATTAATGTTAGGGTTAAGGTTAAGTCTAAGCCTAGGGCTAGGTTTAGGTTTAGTTTAGGGTTAGGGCTCTGATTATGGATTAGGTTAGGGTTAAGGATAGGGCTCCAGTTAGGCTTAGTGATTGGGTTAGGGCTAGTGCTAATGTTAGGGGTAGGGTTAGGCTTATTTTAAGGTTAGGGTTAGGGATTAGATTAGGGCTAGTATTATGGTTAGGGATATGTGTTCGGCTTGGGTTTAGCTAGGTTCATGATTGGGGATGGAGTTTTGTTTATGGATAGGGCTAGGTCTCTGGATAGGCTTAGGGCTAGATTAAGGGTTAGGGTTAGGGTTAAGGATAGGGTTGGATTAGGTTTAGGGTTAGATTTAGGTTTAGGGCTAGGTTAAGACAAGGGGTATGGTTAGGGTTAGGTTAAGGTCAGGGCTGTGTTTAGTGTTAGGGCTAGGTTTAGGAATTGGGCATGTGTTAGGGTTATAGCTAATGCTAGGTTTAAGGTTATGATTTGGGTCTGGGTAAGGACTAGGGCTAGTGCTAGGCTTAGGTCTAGCATTAGTGCTAGTATTAGGGTTAAGAATAGTGATTATGTTAGGGCTAGTATTACGGTTAAAGTTAGGGTAAAGGTTTAGGTTAGGGTTAAGTTTAAGTTTAGGGTAGGTGCTAGGGTTCGGGTCAGTATTATGGCAAGTATTAGTTTTAGGGTACGAGTTAGGTTTTGAGTTAAGGCCAGTGTTAGGTCTGGGGTTATGGCTAGTGTTAGACTTAGGTTTAGGGCTATTTTTAGGGTTATGGCTAGGGTAAAGGTTAAGGTTAGTGACAGGGTTAGGGTTGGAGTTAAGGCTATCATTTGGGCTTGGGTTATGGCAAGTATTATTTATAGGGTTAGGGTTAGGTTTAGGTCTAGGGCTAGGGTTAGGTTGAGGTTAGGGCTAGTGTTGCAATTAGGGTTAGGGTTGTAATTATGGTTAGGGTTAACGTTAGGGTTAGCAATAGGGATAAGATCAAGTCTAAATTTAGGTTTAATGTTAGGCCTAGGCTTAGGGTTAGGTCAGTGTTTTGGTGTATAAACATTTGGAATTCATAATGCATCATCTTCAATCACTGGACAAAAGTGAACGTAACACTGAGAATTCACTATGATAGACTAGGTACATATTTAGGAATGTGCTTCATACATTACGAATTCATGTTCCTAGAGCTTTAACTTCTGAAGGACTCAATTTGGTCTCTGGGAAATCATGTTCAAAGAGCTGAGAATTCAATGCGATACTGTTTACACTTATTATTCCATCGAAATGAGTTGGCTTCTTGGGAAGAAAGTTGGTTAACCATTTTAACATTCATTTTCTTAGGTCTCACATAACTTAGTTATTTTCATACTGCTGATATGACAGTTAACGTTTAGGGTTAGGGTCAGGGCTAGGGCTAGGGTATGGGCTAGAGTAAGGGCTAATATTAGATTTAGGGCTAGAGTTAGGGCTAATATTAGGGTTAGGACTATTGTTAGTGTTAGGTTTTTTGTATGGGTTAAGATTAAGATTAGGGTTAGGGTTAAGGCTAGGGGTAAGGCTTGGTAATGGCAAGTATTAATGTTAATTAATGGTTAAGGTTAGGTTTAGGTTTCGGTTAGGGTGAGGGCTCTGATTATGGGTTAGAGTTAGGGTTTGGGTTAAGTATAGGGCTACAGTTAAGGTTAGCGATTAGGTTAGCACTGGTGCCAGTGTTAGGACTAGGGTTATGGTTAGGGTTAAGCGTAGGGTTAGGGCTTAAGTTAGGGCTAGTATTATGGTTCAGGTTAGGGTTTGGGCTTGTGTTACAGTTAGCTTTATGGTTAGGGCTAGAGTTAGGTTTAGGGTTCAGGTTGGTGCTAAGGATAAGCTTAGGGCTAGGGTTTTGTTTAGGGATAGTGTTAAGTGTTTGGCTTGGGTTCAGTTAAGTTCATGATTAGAGATGGCGTTAGGTTTAGAGTTAGGGCTAGGGCTATGGATGGGCTTTGGGCTAGGGTAAGGGTTAGGTTTAGGGTTAACGATAGGGTTAGGGATAGGGTTAGGGTTACGGTTATGGTTAGGGCTAGGTTAGCGCAATGTTTAGGGTTAGGGTTAGGTTAATGTCAGGGCTGGGGTTAATGTTAGGGCTAGTTTTAGCAATTGGGCAAGGGTTATAGTTATGGCTAGTGCTAGGGTTAGGGTTATGATTTGGGTCTGGGTAAGGACTAGAGCTAGTGCTAGGCTTAGGGCTAGCATTAGTGCTAGTATTAGGGTTAGGGTTAGGACTAGGTTTAGGATTAGGTTTAGGGTTAGGTCAAGTTAGGGTTAGGGTTAAAGCTAGGATTAAGTATTGGGTTACACTTAGGGTGATGGTTAGGGTTAAGGCTAGGTCTCAGATTAGGGCTATGGTTAGGGTAAGACTAAGATTAGGGTTAGCTTTAGGGTTATGGTTAGGGTTTAGGTAATGTAAGGGTTAGGGTTAGGGTTAGGGCTAGGGTTAGGGTTAGGTTAGGGCTGAGGTTAGGGCTAAATTTCGGTTTAACGTTAGGACTAGGCTTATGGTGAGGTTAGTGTTTTGGTGTATAAACATTTGGCATTCACAATGAATTATATTCAATCACTGGACATAAGTGAATGTAACACTGAGAATTCACAATGTTAGACTAGGTAAATATTTGGAAATGTAACTTAAACAGTAGGTATACCTGTTCATAGAGCCGTAATATGTAATGGACACTGTTTAATCACTGGGAAATCGTGTTCAACGCATAGAGAACTAATTTGGATACTGGTGTCATTTAAAATTCAGTCTCAATTAGTTGGCGATTTTGAAGAAAGGTTGGTTAAGCAGTTTAACATTCATTTTCCTAGTTCTCACATAACTTAGTTTTTTTCATAAAGCTGATATGACACTTTGGGTTTAAAGTTAGGGTTAGCAATGGGGTTAGGGCTAATATTAGTGTTAGGGTTAGGACTATTGTTAGGGTTAGGGTTTAGGTAAGGGTTAAGATTAAGGTTAGGCTGAGGTTAAGGCAAGGGTTAGGGCTTGGGTTATGACAAGTAATAGTGTTATGGGTAGGATTAAGTCTTGGGATAGGAGTAGGTTTAGGTTTAGGTTAGGGTTAGGACTCTGGTTATAGGTTAGGGTTAAGGATAAGGCTAAGGTTAGGGTCCGTGATTGTGTTAGGGCTATGCATAGTGTTAGGGCAAGTGTTAGGGCTTGGTTTAGGGTTCGGATTAAGTCTAGAGTTAGGGCTTAATTAGGGTTAGTATTAGGCTTAGGGTTAGGGTAATGGTTAAGGTTAGGGTTAATTTTAAGTTTAGGGTAGGGGCTAGGGTTCAGCCAGTATTATGGAAAGTATAATTTTAGCGTTAGGGTTTGATTTTGGGTTAAGGCCAGTGTTAGGGCTGGGGTTATGGCTAGTATTAGGCTTATGTTTAGGGCTATTTTTTAGGGTCATGGTTAGTTTAAGTGTTAAGGTTAGTGTTAGGGTTAGGGTTAGGGTTAAGGCTATGGTTAGGGCTTGGGTTATGGAAAGTATTATTTGTAGGTTTAGTGTTAGGTCTAGTGGTAGTGTTAGGGTGAGGTTAATGTTAGGTTACCAATTAGGGTTAGGTTTGCAATTAAGGTTAAGGTTATGATTAGGGTTAGGATTAGGGATAATTTCAGGGCTAAATTTAGGTTTAATGTTAGGGCTAGACTTAGTTTTATGTCAGTGTTTTGGTGTATAAACATTTGGAATTCATAATGCATGATCTTCAATCACTGGAGAAAACTGAATGGAACACTGAGAATTCACTATGATAGACTAGGTAAACATTTAGGAATGTGCTCCATACATTAGGAGTATATGTTCAGAGAGCTTTAATTTTTGAAGGACACAATTTTGTCACTGAGAAATTATGTTCAAAGAGCTGAGAAGTGGATGTGATACTGTTTACACTTATTATTCCATCAAAATGAGTTGACTTTTTATGAAGAAGGTTGGTTAAACATTTTAACATTCATTTTGTTAGGTCTCACATAACTTCGTTATTTTCATACAGTTGATATGACAGTTTATATTTAGGGTTAGTTAGGGCTAGGTTTAGGGCTAGAGTTAGGGCTAATATTTGGGTTAGGGTTAGGGCTATTGTTAGGGTTAGGTTTTGGGTAATGGTTCAGATTAAGGTTAGGGTTGGGTCAGGCTAGGGTTAGGTCTTGGGTTATGACAAGTAATAGTGTTATGATTAGGGTTAATTCCTGGGCTAAGGCTAGGTTTAGGTTTAGGTTAGGGTTAGGGCTCTGTTTATGGGTTAGGGTTAAGTTTAGTGTTAGGTTTAATGCTAAGGTTAGGGTTTGGGTTATGGCAAGTATTTATAGTGTTAGGGTTAGGTCTAGGGCTATGGTTATGGTGAGGTTAGGGTTAGGGTTGCAATTAACTTTAGGATTAGGGTTAGGTTTAGGTTGAGGTTAGGGTTAGGGTTATGGGTAGTGTTAGTTTATGTATAAGTTCAGGGCTAAATTTAGGTTTAATGTTACGGCAAGGCTTAGGGTTAGGTTAGTGTTTTGATGTATAAACATTTGGAATTCATAATGAATGATCGTCAATCACTGGACAAAGCTGAATGTAATATTGAGAATTCACTATGATAGGCCAGGTAAATATTTAGGAATGTGCGTCAAACAGTAGGAATGCATGTTCAAAGAGCTTTAATATCTGAAGGTCACAATTTTCTCACTGGGAAATCATTTTCAAGAAGCTGAGAAGTGAAAGCGAACCTGTTTACACTTATTATTCCATCAAAATGAGTTAGTATTTTGGGAAGAAGGTTGGTTAATCATATTAACATTCATTGTCTTAGGTCTCACATATCTTCGTGATTTTCAAACTGCTGATATGACAGTTTAGGTTTAGGGTTAGGGTTAGGGCTAGGGCTAGGGTTTGGGCTAAGGTTAGGGCTCATATTAGGGTTAGGGCTATTGTTAGTGTTACGGTTAGGGTTTGGTAAGGGTTAAGATTAAGGTTAGGGTTAGTGTAAGGCTAGGTTTAGGGCTTGGGTTATGACAAGCAATAGTGTTATGGTAACGGCTAAGTCTTGGGCTAGAATTAGGTTTAGGTTAGGGTTAGGCCTCTGGTAATGGGTTAGGGCTAAGTTTAGGTTTAGGGTTAAGGATAGGACTATGGTTAGGGTTAGCAATTGGTTTAGGCTTAAGGATAGGGTTAGGGCAAGTATTAGGTCTAGGGTTAGGTTTTGGGTTAAGGCTAGGGTTAGGGGTTATGTTATGACAAGTAATAGTGTTATGGTTAGAGTTAAGTCTTGGACAAGGTTTAGGTTTATTTTAGGGCTAGGGCTCTGGATATGGGATGGGGTTAAGGTTAGGGTTAGGTTTAAGGCTAGGGCTATGGTTAGGGTTAGCGATTGGGTTAGGGCTATGGATAGGGTTATAGGGCATATGTTAGGCCCAAGGTTAGGTTTCAGTTTAAGGCTAGGGTTAGGACTAGTATTAGGGTTAGGGTTAGGGGAAGGGTTAAGGTTAGGGTTAAGTTTAAGTTTAGGGTAGAGGCTAGGGTTTGGGCCAGTATTATGGCAAGTATTAGTTTTAGGGTTAGAGTTAGGATTTGGGTTAAGGCCAGTGTTAAGGCTAGAGTTATGGCTAGTATTAGGCTTAGGTTTAGGGCTATTTTTAGGGTTATGGCTAGGTTAAGGGTTAAGGTTAGGTTTAGGATTAGGGTTAGGTTTGGGGTTAAGGCTATGGTTAGGGCTTGGCTATGGCAAGTATTATTTATCGGGTTAGGGTTAGGTCTAGGGCTATGGTTAGGGTGAGGTTAGGGTTGCAATTAGGGTTAGATTTAGGGTTAGGGTTAGGGTTAGTGTGAGGTTAGGGTTAGGGTTAGGGATAAGGTCAGGGCTTAATTTAGGTTAAAGGTTAGGACTAGACTTAAGGTTAGGTTAGTGTTTTGGTGTATAAACATTTGGAATTCATAATGAATGATAATCAATCACTGGACAAAAGTGAATGTAACACTGAGAATTCACTATGATAGACTACGGAAATATTTAGGAATGTGCTTCATATGCTAGGAATACATTTTACAAGAGCTTTAATTTCTGAAGGACACAATTTTGTCACTGGGAAATCATGTTCAAGGAGTTGAGAAGTGATTGTGATACTGTGTACAATCATTATTCTGTCAAAATGAGTTTGCTTTTTGGGAAGAAGGTTGTTTAAACATTTTAACATTCATTTTCTTAGGTATCATATAATTTAGTTATTTTCATATGGCTAATATGACAGTTTAGGTTTAGTGTTAGGGTTAGGGCTATGGCTTGGGTTCGGCCTACAATTTGGGCTATTATTAGGGTTAGGGTTATTGTTAGGGTAAGGGTTTGTGCAAGGGTTAATATTAAGTTTAGGGTTAGGGTTAAGGCTAGGGTTAAGGCTTGGGTAATGGCATGTATTAATATTAGGGTTAAGGTTAGGTCTAGCACTAGGGCTAGGTTTAAGTTTAGGTTAGGGTTAGGGCTCTGAATATGGGTTAAGTTTTGGGTTAGGGATAAGGATAGGGCTCCAGTTCGGGTTAGCGATTGGGTTAGTGCTAGTGTTAGTGTTAGGGTTAATGCTAGGGTTAGGGATTAGGTTAGGGCTAGATTTATGGTTAGGGTTAGGTCTTGGACTTGTGTTACACTTAGGTTGACAATTAGGGCTAGAATTTGGTTTAGGGTAAGGCTAGGGCTATGGATAGGTTTAGGGCTAGGGTCATGTTCAGGGTTAAGGTTAGGATTAAGTCTTCGGCTTGGGTTCAGTTAGGTTCATGATCAGGCATAGAGTTTAGTTTAGATTTAGGACTTGTTCAATGGATATGCTTAGGGCTACAGTACGGTTTAGTGTTAGGGTTAAGGATAGGGTTAAGATTAGGTTTAGGGTTTGGGTTAGGGTTACCACTAGGTTAAGCCAAGGGTTAGGGTTAGGATAAGGCCAGGGCTGGGGTTAGGGTTAGGGCTAGGTTTAGGAATTGGGCATGGGTTAGGGTTATGGCTAGTGCTAGTGTTAGGGTTAGGATTTGGGTCCGGGTAAGGACTAGAGTTAGTGCTAGCGTTAGTGCTAGTATTAGGCTTAGGTTTCGGGCTAGGACTAGGATTAGGGTTAGGGTTAAAGCTAGAATTAGGCATGGGTTTAGGGTTATGGCTAGTGCTAGGTTTTGGGTTTTGATTTCGGTTCGGGTAAGGACTAGGACTAGTGCTAGGCTTAGGGCTATCATTAGTGCTAGTATTAGGGTTAGGGTTAGAGCTAGAGTTAGGATTAGGGTTAGGGTTAGGGCAAGTTAGTGTTAGGGTTGAAGCTAGGATTAGGCATGGGGTTATATTTAGGGTCATGGTTTGGTTAAGGCTAGGTCTCAGATTAGGTCTATGGTTTGGGTTAGGGTTAAGGTGAAGGTACGACTAAGATTAGGGTTAGATTTAGGGTTATGGTTAGGGTTTGGGTAAGGTTAGGGTTAGGGTAAGAGGTAGGGCTAGGGCTAGGGTTAGGGCTAGGGTTAGTTTTAGGTTTATGGCTGAGGTTAGGAATAAGTAAATTTAGGTTCAAGGTGAGGACTAGGCTTAGTGTTAGGTTAGGGTTTTGGTGTATAAACATTTGGAATTCACAATGAATGATCTTCAATCACTGGGCAAAAGTGAATGTAACACTGAGAATTCACAATGTTACACTAGGGAAATCTTTAGAACTGTAATTGAAACAGTAGTTATACCTGTTCATAGAGCCATAATATCTAATGGACACTGTTTAATCACTGGGAATTAGTGTTCCAAGAGTAGAGAACTGATTTGGATACTGGTGTCATTTAAAATTCAGTCTCAATGAGTTGGCAATTTTGAAGGAAGACTGGTTAAACAGTTTAACATTCATTTTCTTATGTCTCACGTACCTTAGTTATTTTCATACAGCTGATATGACAGTTTAGGTTTAAGGTTAGGGTTAGGGCTAGGGTAAGGTCTAGAGTTAGGACCAATATTATGGTTATGGTTAGGGCTATTGTTAGGGTTAGGGTTTGGGTAAGGGTTAAGATTAAGTTTAGGGTTAGGGTAAGGCTAGGGTTAGGGCTTCACCTATGATAAGTAATAGAGTTATGATTCGGGTTAAGTCTTGGGCTAGGGCTAGGTTTAGGTTTAGGTTATGGGTTAGGGATAGTGCTAATGTTAGGGCTAGTGTTAGGTTTCAGGTTAAGGCTAGGGTTAGGGCTTAGGTTAGGGCTAGTATTAGGGTTAGGGTTAGGGTAAGATTTAAGTTTAGGGTTAAGTTTAAGTTTAGGGTAGGGTTAGGGTTAGGGTTGGGTTTAAGGATAGGTTAGTGTTAGGTTAGGTTTAGGGTTAGGTTAGGGCAAGGGTTAGGGTTAGGGTTATTTTAAGTTCAGGGCTGTGGTTAGTGTTATGTCTGGGTTTAGGAATTGGGCAAGAGTTAGGGTTATGGCTAATGCTAGGCTTAGGGCTAGCATTAGTGCTAGTATTAGGGTAAGGATTAGGGCTAGGGTTAGAATTAGGGTTAGGGTTAGGGCAAGTTAGGGTTAGGGTGAAAGCTAGGATTAGGCATGTGGTTACAGTTAGGGTTATGGTTAGGGTTAAGGCTAGGTCATTAGGGCTAAGGTAAGGGTTAGGGTTAGGGTTAGGGCTAGGGCTAGGGCTAGGGTTAGGGTTAGAGTTAAGGGTGAGGTTAGTGCTAAGTTTAATTTTAATGTTAGGAATAGACTTAGGGTTAGGTTAAGGTTTTGGTTTATAAACATTTGGTATTCACAATGAATGATATTCAATCACGGGACAAAAGTGATTGTAACATGATAATTCACAGTGTTAGACTAGGGAAATATTTAGAAATGTAATGGAAACAGTAGGGGTACCTGTGCATAGAGCTGTAATGTCTAATGGACACTGTTCAATCACTGGGAAATCGTGTTCAAAGAGTAGAGAACTAATTTGGATACTGGTGTCATTTAAACTTCAGTCTCAATGAGTTGGTATTTTTGAAGGAAAGCTGGTTAAACAGTTTAACATTCATTTTTTTAGGTCTCACATACCTTAGTTATTTTCATATAGATGATATGACATTTTAGGTTTAGGGTAAGAGTTAAGGTATTGTAAAGTTTAGAGTTTGGGTAAGGGTTAAGATAAATGTTAGCGTTAGTGTAAGGCTAGGGTTAGGGCTTGGACTATGACAAGTAATTGTGTTACAGTTAGGATTAAGTCTTAGGCTAGGGCTAGGTTTAGGTTTAGGTTAGGATTAGGGCTCTGGTTATGGGTTATGGTTAAGGTTAGGTTTAGGGTTAAGGATAGGGCTACGGTTATGGTTAGTGATTGGGTTAGTGCTATGCATAGGGTTAAGGCAAGAGTTAGGGCTAGGGTTAGGTTTCGGGTTAAGGATAGGGTTAGGGCTTAGCTTAGGGCTAGTATTAGTTTAGTGTTAGGGTAAGGGTTATGTTTGGGTTAAGTTTAAGTTTAGGGGTAGGGTTCACACCAGTATTATGGCAAGTATTAGTTGTAGGGTTAGTGTAGTTAACATTTGGGTTAAGGCCAGCATTAGGGATAGGGATGTGGCCAGTATTAGCCTTAGGTAAGGGCTATTGTTACGGTTATGGTTTGGGTAAGGATTAAGGTTAGGTTTAGGGTTTGGGTTATGGTTAGGGTTAAGGCTATGGTTAGAGCTTTGGTTAGGGCAAGTATTATTTATAGAGTTAAGGTTAGGTCTAGGGCTAGGGTTCGGATGAGGTTAGGGTTAGGGTTGGGGTTAGGGTTAAGGTGAGGTTAGGGTTAGGGTTAGGGTTAGGGTTAGGGCTGAGGTTAGGGCTCAGTTTAGGTTTAACATTATGACTAGGCTTAGGGTTAGTTTAGGGTTTTGGTGTATAAACATTTGGAATTCATAATGAATGATCTTCAGTCACTAGACAAAAGTGAATGTAACACTGTGAATTCACAATGTTAGACTAGGGAAATATTTAGAAATGTAATGGAAACAGTAGGTATACCTGTTCATGGAGCCATAATATCTAATGGACACTGTTTAATCACTGGGAAATCGTCTTCAAACAGTAGAGAAGTAATGTGGATACCGGTGTCATTTAAAAATCAGTCTCAATGAGTTGGCATTTTTGAAGGAAGGTTGGTTAAACAGTTTAACATTCATTTTCTTAGGTACCAGCTACCTTTGTTATTTTTACACAGCTGATATGACAGTTAGGTTTAGTGTTAGCGTTAGGTCTACGGTTAGGTCTAGAGTTAGGGTTAATATTAGGGTTATGGTTAGGGCTAGTTTTATGGTTAGGGTTTGGGTAAGGGTTAAGATTAAGTTTATGGTTAGGGTAAGGCTAGGGTTAGGGCTTGGGTTATGACAAGTGATAGTATTATGTTTAGGGTTAAGTCTTCAGCTAGGGCTATGTTTAGGTTTAGGTTAGGGTTAGGGTTGGTTCTGGGTTAGGTTTAAGGTTAGGGTTAGGATTAAGGATAGGGCTAAGGTTAGGGTTAGCGATTGGGTTAAGGCTACGTATAGGGTTAGGGCAAATGTTAGGCCTAGGGTTAGGTTTCAGGTTAAGTCTAGGGTTAAGGATTGGTTTAGGGCTATGGATAGGGTTAAGGCAACTGTTAGGGCTAGGGTTAGGGTTTAGGTTAAGGCTAGGGTTAGGGCTTAGGTTAGGGCTAGTATTAGGGTTAGGGTTAGTGTAAGGGTTAAGGTTAAGTTTAATTTTAATGTAGTGGCTAGTGTTCGGGCCTGTATTATGGCAAATATTAATTTTAGGGTTAAGGTTAGAATTTGGGTTAAGGCCAGAGTTAGGGCTAGGGTTATGTCTGGTAATATGCTTAGGTTTATGGCTATATTTAGGGTTATGGTTAGGGTAAGGGTTAAGGTTTGTGTTAGGATTAGGGTTAGGGTTAGGGTTAGGATTAAGGCTAGGGTTAGGGCTTGGGTTATCACAGTATTAATTATAGGGTTAGAGTTAGGTGTAGGGCTAGTCTTTGGGTGAGGTTAGGGTTAGGGTTACAATTAGGGATAGGGTTAAGTTTAGGTTTAGGTTTATGGGTAGGGTGAGGTTAGTGTTAGGGTTAGGGTTAGGGTTAGGGATAAGTTCAGGGCTAAATTTAGGTTTATTGTTTGTGCTAGGCTTAGGGTTATGTTAGTGTTTTAGTGTATAAACATTTGGAATTCATAATGACTGATTTTCAATCACTAGACAAAAGTGAATATAACACTGAGAATTCACTATGATAGACTAGGTACATATTTAGGAATGTGCTTCATACACTAGGAATACATGTTCCAAGAGCTTTAATTTCTGAAGGACACAAATTTTCACTGGGAAATCATGTTCAAAGAGCTGAGAAGTGAATGCGATACTTTTTACACTTATTATTCCATCAACATGAGTTGGTTTTTTGGGAAAAAGGTTGGTTAAGCATTTTAACATTCATTTTCTTAGGTATCAAATAACTTAATTATTTTAGGTTTAGGGTTAGGGTTAGGGCTAGGGCTAGGGTTTGGGCTGGAGTTATTGCTAATATTAGGGTTAGGGCTATTGTTAATTTTAGAGATTCGGTAAGGGTTAAGATTAAGGTTAGGATAAGGGTAATGGCAAGTATTAATGTTAGGGTTAAGGGTAGGTCTTGGGCTAGGGCTACGTTTAGGTTTAGGTTAGGGTTAGGGTTCTGATTATGGGTTAGTTTTAGGGTTTGTGTTAAGGATAGGGCTACATTTAGGGTTAGAGATTGGGTTTGGGCTAGTGCTAGTATTAGGTCTAGGATTAGGGTCAGGGTTAAGACTAGTGTTAGGGCTTAGGTTAGGGCTAGTATTATGGTTAGGGTTAGGTCTTGGGCTTGTGTTACAGTTAGGTTTATGGTTAGGGCAATAGTTAGGATTAGGGTTAGGGCTAGGGCTATGGATAGGCTTATGGCTAGGGTATGGGTCAGGGTTATGGTTAAGGATAGGGTTAGGTTTAGGATTAGTTTTAGGGCTAGGTTCGGGCAAGGGTTAGGTTTAGGGTTAGGTTAAGGTCAGGGCTGTGGTTAATGTTAAGGCTAAGTTTAGGAATTGGGCAAGGACTTGGGCTAGTGCTAGGCTAATGGCTAGTGTTAGTGCTAGTTTAGGGTTAGGGTTTGGTTTAGGGTTCGGATTAGGGTTACATTTTAGGGCAAGTTAGGGTTAGGGTTAACGCTAGGATTAGGCATGGTGTTATGGTTAGGGTTATGGTTAGGGTTAAGACTAGGTCTCAGAATAAGGGTATGGTTGGGATTAGTGTTTGTGTAGGGTTAAGATTAGGGTAATCTTTAGTGCTATGGTTAGGGTTATGGTAAGGTTTGGGTTAGGGTTATAGTTAGGGCTAGGGCTATGGCTAGTGTGAGGGTTAGAGTTAGGGCTGAGGTTAGGGTAAGTTTATGTTTAACATTAGGACTAGGCTTAGGGTTAGGTTAGGGTTTTGGTGTATAAACATTTGGAATTCACAATTAATGATATTCAATCACTGGACAAAAGTGAATGTAACACTGAGAATTAAGAATGTTAGACTAGGGAAATATTTAGAAATGCAATTGAAACAGTAGGTATACCTGTTTATAGAGCCTGTAATATCTACTGGATACTGTTTAACCACTGGAAATCATGTTCAAAGAGAAGATAACTAATTTGGATACCGCTGTCATTTAAAATTCAGTCTCAATGAGTTGGCATTTTTGAAGGAAGGTTGAATAAACAGTTTAACATTCATTTTCTTAGGTCTCACTTACCTTAGTTATTTTCATACAGCTGATATGACAGTTTAGGTTTATGGCTAGTGTTAGGGCTAGGGTTAGGGCTAGAAGTATGGCTAATACTGGAGTTAGGGTTAGAGCTATTGTTAGGGTTAGGGTTTTGGTAAGGGTTAAGATTAAGGATAGGGTTAGGGTAAGGCTAGCATTAGGGCTTGGGTTATGACTGTTAGGTCGAGGCAGGAAGGAAGTCCAGAGCCTATGCATGCATCTGCAAGGTAGATGGTGACAGAGATTACTGGGACCTTCCTAGACCCCTGGACCAAGGCAAATTCCACACCTCTCATGCCCTCCACCCTCCCCTCACTAATCAGCTGTATAAAAGGAGTAACTATGCCCCCTTTTTGGCGCGAACTTCCCTGGCCCACCTTGGGACCAGCGAATTTTGCCCGTGAGCACAAGATTAAAACCACCCCTTTCTAATCGCCTGGACTCTCTGTGTTTTGTCTCCTGCGTGGCAAACCTCTCATCTGGTGCTGGACTCGGATGGGGGCAAGCTCTCTGTTTGACCTTTAATTGTCCGGGGGCCTCCCACTCCCCCTCTTCTTCTTTCTTCGTGGCTCTGGATACTAAGCCTTCTTCTCCTGGCTCGGCAGATTCAGCGGGTAAATCCTAGCTCTTATTGATTCCTAGCAGTTTTTCTTCTGGTGTTTCTGTCCATAAACCACGGCTTGCATCAGAGATTGCCTTCCGGGCCCCTCCAGGAGGGGTTCCAAACTTGCAGAGGCAGTGGAGACGTTCCTGCCCCCCTCGGTTCTTCAGCCTTAGGGCCTCACTCCAGACCCCAGGGGTAGGGGAGATGTCCCCTGCTGTCCTTCGGGTTCCCCATCTGTAGCTTTGGCTCAACAATTGGGACGCCTGTCCTTGGGCCTTCACTACTGACCCTAGGCTTCAGTATGGGCAATCAAAAAACCAAATCTGATCCTAAGACACCTCTAGGGTGCCTTCTCATCAATCTGACTAAGCTAGTCCTGTCCCAGGATCTGCGTCTTAAATGCCTCATTTACTTCTGTAACTTGGCATGGCCTCAGTATGAATTGGACCATGGGTCAAAATGGCCTGAGTACGGGACTTTCGACCTTAGCATCCTAACTGACCTCAGTAAATAACTAACTGATCTCAGTCATCCTAACTGCCAACGATCCAGGAAGTGGCCTGAGGTTCCATATGTCCAGGCCTTTTTCTATCTGCGCTTCGGTCCCTCCCTCTGCTCCTCCTGTTCCACAGCCCAGGTTCTCCTAGCTCGCGAGAAACCCCCTCTACCTACCGACACACCTCCACATTCTGCCTTATCTGAACCCCCTGAGAATCTGTCCTCCCTTCCTACTGGCCCGCCTCCTTACTCCACAGCTTCTTCTGCCATACCTCCAGTTCCCACCCTTCCCCCATACTCACTCCAGGACCTCCCTCCACAGTCCCTTCCCCCAGTGCCTACTCCCTTACCTGTTGACATTCCCCTTCACCCACCATCACATGCTTCCCCAGTCAGCAGGCACACCAGCTTCCAGGCTCCTCCTCTCCCCTGCCCCTTCCGGGAAGTTGCAGGGGCTGAATGAGTGATCAGGGTCCATGATCCCTTCTCTCTGTCAGATCTCTCACAGATTGAGATGTGGCTGAGGTCCTCTGCTGCCAACCTCACCGCATCCGTCAAGGAATTTTGACACTTTTCTCAGGCCTATGACCTCACCTGCTATGACATCCATGTCATTCTTTCTTCCACCCTAACATCAGATGAAAGGGAAAGGGTCTTAGGAGCAGCAACGGACCACGCAGATCAGGTCCACCTTACAGATGCCTCTATGCCAGTGGGGGCCCAGGTCGTTCCTCGTCAGGAACCAGGTTGGGAGTACCAACTAGATACTCCCAAAGGGCGAGATGGGTGCTGATGTGGTGACCAGATGCTCCAATGCCTGATAGCCGGCCTACAGGCCGTCTCCCACAAGGTAGTTCATTTTGACAAGCTGAGGGAAGTTACTCATGGACCAGATGAGAACACTGCGGTCTTTCTTCCTTAACCGGCTGACTGAAGCTCTGACCTTATATACTCCTCTGGACCCTGAGTCCGCAGCCGGAGCGACAGTTTTAGCCACACACTTCATTTCACAGTCAGCCCCAGATATTCGAAAGAAATTAATAAAGGTGGAGGATGGCCCTCAGACTCCTGTTTGGTATCTAGTGAATATGGCATTTAAAGTTTTTAATGCCTGTGAGGAGCAAGCAGAATTGGATATTGAGGCCCGCCTTCAACAAAAGGTGACTCTGCAAAGTCAAGCCTTGGTACCAGCCTTGAGGGAGAGGGCAGCCATGCACAGTCCAAAGGAAACTGTGCATGGTGGGGGTGCAAGGAGAGGATGAGTGCCACCTGGAGAATGCTTCAAGTATGGGAATGAGGGTCACTGGGCAAAGCAGTGCCCTCAGCCCTGGGCTCCAACCCAGCCCTGCCCAGCATGCAGTCAAAACGGCCACTGGAAAAGTGACTGCCCCTGGAAAAGTGACAGACCCTCTGTGTCTCAGCGTAGAGGGGCTGCCCCTCCAGGTAATGACCCGCTGCTGGCCATGCTGGGACTGGCTGAAGACTGAAGATGCCCAGACTTGACGACCCCCATCACCCTCCCCAAGCCCAGGGTAATGCTCAAGGTAGCAGCAGGTAAGAAGATCTCCTATCTGATTGATACGGGGGCTACCTTCTCTGTCCTGCACTCCTTTTCTGGGCAACTCTTCCCATCCATGATCCCGGTCATGGGTATTGACGGCAAATCCACCTGCCAGCTGGCCACCAGGCTCCTTCTCTGTCTCCTCGATGATAGCCCTATAACCCACTCATTCCTAGTCATGCCTTTGTGCCCCATGCCCCTTTTAGGACGGGGTATCCTCAACAAAATAGGGGCCACTCTGTAGCTCACTCGGAGTCCTTCAGCCTCCCTGCTTCTTCTGCTCCTGGCCCCCTCCCTTCACAGGAACACTGATCCCACACTGCCTGCATCCCTTGTCAACCCAAAGGTATGGGATACCTCTACCCTGATGGTTACTAGACACCATACCCCAGTCAGGATCAAGCTCAAGGACCCCACCTCATTTCCCTCCCGTCCCCAGGTTCCTATCTCCCTTACTCATCGCCGAGGGCTCAAACCCCTCATTAGTCTGCTTCTGGGGCAGGGTCTCCTCATACCTATCAACTCTCCCTGCAACACCCTTATCCTCCCCATCAGGAAGGCAGACGGGACCTACCGGCTGGTGCAGGACCTCTGACTAATCAATGATGCAATGGTCCCCATCCACCCAGTGGTCCCCAATCCTTACACTCTTCTTTCCTGCATCCCACCTGGCACCACCCACTTTTCCATCCTTGACCTCAAGGACTCCTTCTTTACCATCCCTCTGGATCCAGACTCTTACCCTGTGTTTGCATTTACTTGGGAGGAACCAGAGGAACAGGTATCCCGCCAACTCACTTGGACAGTTTTGCCACAGGGGTTCAGAGACAGCCCTCATCTGTTTGGCCAGACCTTAGCCAGAGACCTCCAACAATGCTCATTAGGATCCAGCACTCTTCTCCAGTACACAGATGATCTCCTTCTCTGCAGCCCCTCTGTAGACATTCCTCGGAGGCAGACAGCTGGCCTCCTCAACTTTCTAGGGGACAAAGGATACCATGTGTACCCTGCCAAGGCACAACTGTCAGCCCCCACTGTCACTTACTTGGGGATCTGTCTGATGCCCAATTCCCGAGGGTTGACAGTTGACCGAGCACAGGCAATACTAGACCTACAGCCTCCCACTTCTGCGGAACAGATCTTGTCCTTTCTAGGGCTGGTAGGATTCTTCCGCCATTGGGTCCCAAATTTGCTCTCCTAGCTAAGCCTCTATACCAGGCAGCTAAAGAAACACCAACAGGCCCCCTCTCCTCACACTCCCTCTTTTGCCAGGCTTTTTCTAAGCTCCGGGATGCCCTCCTGGCATCTCCCTCTCTCTCTCCCAGACATCTCTAAGCCTATCCAACTATTTACTGATGAGAAACAGGGAATAGCTAAGGAGGTCCTCAGCCAGCCCCTAGGGCCAGCCTTCACCCCCGTACCCTACCTGTCCAGACAGCTTGATTCCATGGTTCGGGGATGGCAACCCTGCCTCCGGGATCTGGCTGCAGCCACTACTCTCACCAAGGAGGCCCAGAAGATCTGACTCCAGCAACCCATCCAGGTCTTCTCCACCCATAGACTACAGGATCTTCTGTCTCACCAATCCTTATCTCTCCTTGCCCCCTCTCCCATGCAGGAACTCCATCTCCTGTTCCTAGAGAGCCCTGACATCTCCCTAACTCAGTCCCCAGCCCTGAACCCGGCCACTCTCCTTCCTGCTGCCTCCACTGAACCTGTGGCAACACACTCCTGCCCCGAGGTCATCGAGGCCCTCATTCAACATCGGGCGGGCCTCTCAGATCTTCCTCTCTCTAATCCTGACTTAACTCTGTTTGTGAATGGAAGCTCTTGCCTAGACCCCCAGGGACGTTGGAAAGCCACCTATGCGGTAGTAACACTTGAGCAGAGCCTGGAGGCGGCCCAGCTCCCAGACGGTACCACCTCTCAAAAGACTGAGCTCATTGCGCTGACCAGGGCCCTGCATCTAGCCAAAGGGAGGAGGGTAAACATATATACAGACTCCAAATATTCCTTTCTGATAGCCCATTGCCATGTGGTTATTTGGAAGGAGAGGGGCTCTTTCTCCACTAAAGGCTCACATATTATCAATGCAAGACTCATAACCCGCTTCCTGGATGCCTTACACCTTCCCTCCCAGGGCACTGCCGAGGTCAGGAGACTGACTCCTCCATGGTTATGCAGGGAAATGCCCGAGGAGACGTGGTGGTCAGAGTCTTAACTCAGGGTGAAGGGTCCCCAGCCCGGTCCTGTTCCTTTTCCTTCCCTCCATTACCCCTCAGTATACAGTAGAAGAAAAAACAAACTCCTGCAACGGGGAGGCTCTTCTGGTCCTGAAGGCTGGATCTTCATAAATAACAAGATCACCCTTCGCAAGGCTCAAGTAGGGGCCATTGCCCAGCAGGTCCACCATTGGACATTGGACATCTGGCACTCTGGAGGTTCCTCGAACCCCTCTTCACCTCACCCACACTGCGAGAGGCAGTCACGAGTGCCTTCTCCTCCTGCCCCACATGTGCAGCTGTCTAACCCCAGGGAGGAATGCACCCTAACTTTCCTACCCATCAAATGAGGGGACAGCTCCCAGGGCAGGACTGGCAGGTAGACTTCACACATATGCCTCCCCACAAGAAGACCAAATACCTGCTTACCATGGTAGACACCCTAGCAGGGTGGGTAGAGGCCTTTCCTACCCACAAGGAAACTGCTGAGGTTGTGGCTGAGACCCTAATACCACACATAATCCCTAGGTTCAGCCTCCCCACTCCACACAATCAGACAATGTCCCAGCTTTCATATCAAGGGTCATTTAGCAGGTTAGCACCTCACTTGGCATCTCCTGGAAACTGCACATACCCTACCGTCCACAATCACCGGGTAAGGTCGAGAGGGTCAATAGCCTCCTTAAAGACCATCTAACTAAACTCTCTCTAGAAATTCGCAGCTCCTGGCCAGACCTCCTGCCCATGGCCCTGACCAGAATTCGGGCTACAACAAAGAGTCCCACCTTCTTAAGACCTTTTGAACTCCTATATGGGAAACCCTTCTTGCTCAAGCATCGCCTCCAAACTGACCCTCCTCTCCTGACTATCTATCTTCCATACCTGTCTTTGTTCAGGCAGCTATTCCGGGAACATGCTGACAGGTTTCTGCCCAGGTCAGAACCAGCAAACCAAGGCTCCCGAGGACCAGCCATCCAGCCGCGGGACTCAATCCTCCTTAAGAATCTACATCCCAAGGCCTTGGAGCCCAGGTGGATGGGACCTCACACAGTAATCCTCACAACCCCCACTACTGCCAAACAACTTGGCGATCCATCATGGCATCACCTCTCCAGACTCAACAGGTCCCCGGAGCAGCATGACTTCTATAAATGTGAGGTGTTGGACCCCACTAATGTCTGCCTTAGCTGCCCTCACCCTCTTCCTTCTTCTCCTGGCCCTGGGCAACCTACACCCACCCCCACCTGCTTATGTGTGGAGGTTCACAGTCCATGAAACCTACAACCAGGACAGCACACAAGTCACCCGGCAGGTGGGATCTCAGTACTGCCCTCTGGTTGGATGCCAGGCAGAAATCCTGATGGCTGTCGACCTCCAGTCAGTGTCCTACAGTGGCTGACCATATGCCTGATTTGCTTATGACCAATGGAACCCAGACAGGTGTAATGGAGACATCAACACCTATGGGGGTTGCTGCTGGTCAGGCTGTGTCATCCATGATGCCTACAATGAGGTCAGGTCTGGCCCCTTTTTCTGGAAGGATGGGAAATTCTACATGAGGGTCTGGGACCCCTGGGACCAGCGATGGGTTGCGGGCGTTGTGGGAAAACTATATGGGAGTGGTTGGAGCTCGACCCCTTCAGGGACCATCTACATCTCCCAGGAATATGTCATGGCCCAGGAGGCCTAAATCCAGGTCTCTAACAGCATCCTACATGCTGAACATTCCCTTGAAGGGAAGCTGCCTGATTCCCCCCGAGTAGAAGTCCTGTCTTCTTGGGTCCAACTTATCCAACACACTCTACTGTTCCTTAATGAGACCCCAACCTGTCCAATGTCTCACCGTGCTTTCTATGTGTCTCTCTCCAAAGAACTTTGCTGGCTGCTGTCCCACACATGACTCTTCCAGGAACTCAAAGACATGTGAATGTCAGCTTCCCCTGGCTGGCATTTTCCTGTGTGAACCCGAAACTCCAGAACCCACCTGGCCCCCGTGGATATGCTCCCAGACCAGCAACCCGGTAACTGTGGGATGGGTCACCTGGAACTGTATCCAAAATCACACTGCAGCCAGGCACACCAAGGCCAGCCCGGGTACCTTCTTTTGGTGCAATGGCACCTTAAGCAACTGCATCAACTCCTCTGACCCCGGGTCTTGCTTCCTGGGCACAATAGTTCCCCAACTAACCTTGTATGGAGAGTCGGAACTTGCCTGGTTGCTCCCTCATCCCACCCACAAGCCCGCCGGGCTGCCTTACCCCCTGTCATGTTGGGGGTAAGTATCCCTGCCTCGGTAGGCCTAGCTGGGGGGGATCTCAGGAACAGCATAATCTCTGCTCAGGATTTCAATGACAAACTCCAGATAGCCTTGGAGTCTACTACTGACTCCTTCGCCTCCCTGCAGTGGCAAGTAACATCGGTAGCCCAAATAGCCCTGGAGAACCGACGGGTCCTAGACCTTCTTACTGCGGAAAAAGGAGGAACCTGCATGTTCCTTCAAGAAGAATGCTGGTACTACATCAACGAGTCCAGAGTGGTGGAACAGAACGTGCAGAACCTGACTAAGCTGAGTGAAGATTACATGCAAGACCCTCCCGGTACAACTCTCTTTTCAGCTGTCTCAAAAGCCCTTTAGCTTCCTGGATCCTACCCCTGATAGGGCCCCTAATTCTCACCTGTTTCTTTTTTTCCATAGCTACCTGCCTCCTCAAATTCATTAGCTCCCGGATGGGGGTAATATCATGGGTGACTGTAAACCAGCTCCTGTTCCACCCCTACACTCTGCTGCTTCCGACCTGCCTCTGCCTGAGCCTGGCCTTTAACATCCCCCATGCACTTTGCCCCTGGTCAGCAGGAAGTATCCAGGATGATTTCAGAGCCCTACCACCAAAAGGCCTGGATGTTAGGTCCAGGCAGGGGGGAAGTCCAGAGCCTATGCATGCATCTGCAAGGTAGATGTTGACAAAGATAACTGGCACCTTCCTAGACCCCTGGCCCAAGGCAAATTCCACACCTCTCATGCCCTCTGCCATCCCCTCACTAAACAGCTGTATAAAAGAAATACCTATGCTCCCTTTTTGGTGCGAACTTCCCTGACCCACCTTAGGACCAGCGAATTTCAAACAGGAACACAAGATTAAAACCACCCCTTTCTAATCGCCTGGACTCTCTGTGTTTTGTCTCCTGCATCGCAAACCTCTTAATGACAAGTAATAGCGTTATGGTTAGGGTTAAGTCTTGGGCTAGGGCAAGGTTTAGGTTCAGGTTGGGGTTAGGGCTCTGGTTATGGGTTAGGGTTAAGGTTAGGATTATGGTTAAGGATAGGGTTAAGGTTAGGGTTAGCCATTGGGTTAGGGCTACGGTTAGGGTTAAGGCAACTATTAGGACTAGGGTTAGGATTTGGGTTAAGGCTATGTTTAGGGCTTAGGTCAGAGCTAGTATTAGGGTTAGGGTTAAGGTAAGGGTTATGGTTAGGGTTAAGTTTAAGTTTAGGGTAGGGGTTAGGGTTGGGGCCAGTAATATGGCAAGTATTAGTTTTAGGGTTAGGGTTAGGATTTGGGTAAAGGCCAGTGTTAGGGCTAGGGTTATGGCTAGTATTAGGCTTATGTTTATGGCTAATTTTAGGGTTATGGTTAGGGTTAGGATTAGGGTTAGGGTTAGGGTTAAGGTTATGGTTAGGGCTTGGGTTCCAGCAAGTATTATTTATAGGGTTACAATTAGGTTTAGTGCTAGGGTTAGGGTGAGGTTAGGGTTATTGTTGCAATTAGGGTTAGGGTTAGGTTTAGGGTTAGGTTGAAGTTAGGGTTAGTTTAGGGTTAGGGTTAGGGGTAAGTTCAGGGCTAAATTGAGGTTTAATGTTAGGGCTAGAGTTAGGGTTAGGTTAATGGTTTGGTGTATAATCATTTGGAATTCATAATGAATGATCTTAATCACTGGACAAAAGTGAATGTAACACTGAGAATTCTCTATGACAGACTAGGTACGTATTTAGGAATGTGCTTCATACACTAGGAATACATGTTCAAAGAGCTTTAATTTCTGGAAGACACAATTTTTTTCACTGGGAAATCATGTTCAAAGAGCTCAGATGTAAATGCCATACTGTTTACACTTATTACATCAAAATGTGTTGGCTATTGGGAAGAAGGTTGGTTAAACATTGTACCATTCATTTTCTTAGGTCTCACAATTCTTAGTAATTTTCATACTGCTGATATTACAGTTTAGGTTTAGGGTTAGGGTTAGGGTTAAGGTTAGGATTAGGGCTTAGCTAAAGTGCTAATATTATGGTTCAGGTTAGGTCTTGGGCATGAGTTACAGTTAGGTTTATGGTTAGGGCTAAGGTAAGGTTTAGGCTTAGGGCTAGGGTTATGGATAGGCTTAGGGTTATGTTTTGGGTTAGGACTAGGGTTAAGTGTTCAGCTTGGGTTTAGTTAGGTTCATGATAGGGATAGAGTTAGGGCTAGGCCTATGGATATGCTTAGGGCTAGGGTAAGGGTTAGGGTTAGGGTTAAGGATAGGGTGAGGGTTAAGGTTAGGTTAGGGAAAGGGTTAGGGTTAGGGTTAGGTTAATGTCAGGCCTGCTGTTAGTGTTAGGGCTTGGTTTTTGGAATTGACCATGGGTTTGGGTTATGGCTAGATCTACTTAGGTTTATGACTTGGGTACAGGTAAGGACTAGGGTTAGTGCTAGGCTTAGGGCTAGCGTTAGTCCTATTATTAAGGTTAGGGTTATGGCTAGGGTTAGGATTAGGGTTAGGGTTAGGGCAAGTTAGGGTTAGGGTTAAAGCTAGGGTCAAGCATGGGGTTATAGTTAGGGTTGTGGTTTGGGTTTAGGCTAGGTCTCAGATTAGGGCTATGGTTAAGGTTAGGGTTAGGGTAGGACTTAGATTTGGGTTGGGGTTAGGATTATGGTTAGGGTTTTGGAAAGGTTAGGGTTATGGTTAGGCTTAGGGTTAGGGGTGGGGATAGGTTTAGGGTTAGGGTTAGGGCTGAGTTTAGGGCTATGTTTAGGTTTAATTTTAGTACTAGGCTTAGGGTTAGGTTAGGGTTTTGTTGTATAAACATTTGAAATTCGAAATGAATGATATTCACTCAATAGACAAAAGTGAATGTAACACTGAGAATTCACAATGTTAGACTAGAGAAATATTTAGAAATGTAATTGAAACAGTAGGTACACCTGTTCATAGAGCCATAATATCTAATGAACACTATTTAATCACTTGGAAATTGTGTTCAACTTGTAGAGAACTAATTTGGATACTGGTGTCATTTAAAATTCAGTGTTAATTAGTTGGCATTTTTGAAGAAAGGTTGGTTAAACAGTTTAACATTCATTATTTTAGGTCTTACATACCTTAGGTATTTTCATACAGCTGATATGACAGTTAAGGTTTTGGGTTAGGGTTAGGGCTAGGGTTAGGGCTAGAGTTAGGGCTCATATTAGGGTAAGGGTTTGGGTAAGGTTTAAGATTAAGGTTAGGGTTAGGGTAAGCCTAGGGTTAGTCCTTGGGTTAGGACAAGTAATAGTGTTACGGTTAGGGTTAAGTCTTGGGCTAGGGCTAGGTTTAGGTTTAGGTGAGGGTTAGGGCTCTGGTTTGGGTTAGGGTTAAGGTTAGTGTTAGGGTTAAGGATAGGGCTATGGTTAGCGTGAGCATTTGGATTAGGGCTATGGATAGGGTTAGGGTAAGTTTTAGGGCTAGGTTTAGGGTTCGGGTTAAGGCAAGGGTTAGGGCTTAGATTAGTGCTAGTATTAGGGTTAGGTTTAGGGTCAGGGTTAAGGTTAGGGTTAAGTTTAAGTTTAGGGTAGGGGCTATGGTTCCGGCCAGTATTATGGCAAGTATTAGTTTTAGGGTTCGGTTTAGTATTTGCTTTAAGGACAGTGTTAGGGTTAAGGAAATGGCTGGTGTTAGGCTTAGGTTTAGGGCAATTTTTAGGGCTATGGTTACGGTAAGCTTTAAGGTTAGGGTTAGGGTTAGGGTTATGGCTATGGTTAGGTCTTCGGTTATGGCAAGTATTATTTATAGGGTGAGGGTTAGGTGTAGGGCTAGTGTTAGGGTGAATTTAAGGTTAGGGTTGCAATTAGGGTTAGGGTTAGGGATAAGTTCAGGGCTAAATTTAGGTTTAATGTTAGGGCTAGGCTTAGGGTTAGATTAGTGTTTTGGTGTATAAACATTTGGAATTCATAATCAATGATCTTCAATCACTGGACAAATGTTAATGTCACACTGAGAATTCACTATGATAGACCACGTAAATATTTAGGAATGTGCTTCATACTCTAGGAATAGGGTGAGGTTTGGTTTAGGGTAGCAATTACAGTTAGGGTTTCAATTATGGTTATGGTTAGGGTTAGCATTAGTCACAAGTTCAGGAATAGGGCTAGGGTAAGGGTTAAGTTTAGGGTTAACAATAGGGGTAGGGTGAGGTTTAGGTTTAGTGTTAGCATTAGGGTAAGGTTAGTGTTAGGGTTAGGGTTAGGACTAGGGCTAGGGCTAGGGTGAGAGTTAGGGTAAGGGCTGAGGTTAGGGGTAAGTTTAGGTTTAACGTTAGGACTAGGCTGAGCCTTAGGTTAGGTCTTGGGCATATAAACATTTGGAATTCACAATGAATGATTTTCAATCACTTGACAAAGGTGAATGTAACACTGAGAATTCACAATGTTAGACTAGGGAAATATTTAGAAATGCAATTGAAACACTAGGTATACCTGTTCATAGAACCGTGATATCTAATGGACACTGTTTAATCACTGGGAAATCGTGTTCAAAGAGTAGAGAACTAATTTGGATACTGGTGTCGTTTAAAATTCAGTCTCAATGAGTTGGCATTTTTGAAGGAAGGTTGGATAAACAGTTTAACATTCATTTTCTTAGGTCTCACATACCGTAATTATTTTCATACAGCTGATATGACAGTTTAGGGTTAGGGTTAGGGTTATGGGTAGATTTAGGGCTAGAGTTAAGGCTAATATTAGCATTAGGGTTTTGGCTACCGTTAGGGTTAGGGTTTGGGTAAGGGTTAAGGTTAAGTTTAGGTTTAGTGTAAGTCTAGGGTTAGGGCTTGGGTTATGATAAGTCATAGTGTTACGGTTAGGGTTCAGTCTTGGGCTAGGCTTAGGTTTAGGTTTAGTTTATGGTTAGGGCTCTGGTTATGGGTTAGGGTTCAGGTTAGTGTTAGGGTTAAGGATAGGGCTATGGTTAGGGTTAGGGCTATTGATAGGGTTAGGGTAAGTGTTAGAGCTAGGGTTAGGGTTTGGCTTTAGGCTAGGGTTAGAGCTTAGGTTAGGACTAGTATTAGGGTTTGGGTTACAGTTAGGTTTATGGTCATGGCTAGAGTTAGGTTTAGGGTTAGGGCTAGGGCTATGGATAGGCTTAGGGCTACGGTTATGTTGAGGGATAGGGTTAGATTTAAGTGTTCAGCTTTGGTACAGTTAGGTTCATGATTAGGGATAGAGTTAGAATTAGGGTTAGGGCTAGGGCTAAGTTAGGGCAACGGTTAGGTTTAGGGTTAGGTTAAGGTCAGGGCTGGGGTTAGTGTTAGGCCTAGGTTGAGGAATTGTGCAAGGGTTAGGGTTATGGCTACTGCTTGGGTTAGGGTTATGATTTCATTCCGTGTAAGGGCTAGGGCGAGTGCTAGGCTTAAGGCTAGAGTTAGTGCCAGTATTAGGGTTAGGATTAGGGCTTGGGTTAGAATTAGGTTTAGGGTTAGGGCAAGTTAGGGTTAGGGTTAAAGCTAGGATTTGGCATAGGGTTATAGTTAGTTTTATGGTTAGGGTTAAGTCTAGGTCTCAGATTAGGGCTATGGTTAGGGTTAGGGTTAGGGTAGGCCTAAGATTAGCATTACTTTAGGGTTATGGTTATGGTTTGGGTAAGGTTAGGGTTAGGCTTTGGGTTAGGGTTAGGGCTAGGGCTAAGGCCAGGGTTAGGGTAAGGCTAGGGTTAGGACTTGGGGTATGAGAAGTAATAGTGTTATGGTGAGGGCTAAGTCTTGGACTAGGTTTAGGATTAGGTTAGGGTTAGGCCTCTGGTAATGGATTAAGGCTAAGGATAGGGTTAGGGTTAAGGAGAGGGCTATGGTTTGGGGTAGCAATTGAGTTAGGCCTATGGATAGGGTTAGGGCAAGTATTAAGTCTAAGGTTATGGCTAGGATTAGGGCTAAGGTTTTGTTTAGGTTTTGTGTTAGAATTAGGATACGGGTTAGGACTTCGGTTAGGGTAAAAGCTAGGGCTAAGGTTCGGGGTAGGGTACTGGTTAGGGTTTGGGCTAGTTTTAGGGCTAGGTTTATGGTTAAGGCTAGGGTTAGGGCTGGCTTTAGGGTTAGGTTTAGGTTAATGCTAGGGTTTAGACCTTGGAATAGGGTTAGTATTAGGATTAGGGTTAGGGCTAGGCCTAGGGTTAGGTTTAGGATTAAGCGTAGGGCTAGTCCTGGGTTAAGGTTAGGGTTAGCTTTAGTGTTAGGGTTAGGGTTAGGGTTACGGCTAGGGGTAGGGCTAAAGTTAAGATTAGGTTTTGGGTTAGGATTAGTGTACGGGTTAGGCCTTGGGTTTGGGCAAGTACTAGGTCTAGGGTTAGGGTTAGAATTAGGGTTAGGGCTACATTTAGGGTTACAGCTAGGGTTAGGGTTAGGGTTAGGGTTAGGGTTAGGGCTAGTTTTAGGGCTAGGTTTTTGGTTAAGGCTAGGGATAGGGCTAGCGTTAGGGTTAGGGTTAGGTTTAGGGTTAGTGCTAGGATTTAGGGCTTGGGTTAGGGGTAGTAGTAGGTTTAGGTTTAGGATTAGGAATAGGGTTAGTTTTAGGTTTAGCGCTAGGGTTAGGATTAGGGTTAGGGCTAGGGTTAGGTTTAGGATTTGCTTTAGGGTTAGTGCCAGGGCTAGGGTTTGGGCTTGGGATATGGCTAAGATTAATTTTAGATTTTGGTTTAGGATTAAGAATAGGGTTAGTTTTAGGGTTAATGCTAGGGTTAGGGCTGGGGATTGTGTTAGAGAGTTAGAGTTAGGGTGATGTTTGGAGATAGGGTTAGGATTTGATTTTGGGTAAGTGCTAGGTCTAGGTTTTGGGTTAGGCCTAGGGTTAGAGGTTAGGGTTAGTGTTAGGTTAGGATTAAGATTAGGGTTATGGTTAGGGTTAGTTTTAGGGTTAGTGCTGGGGTTTAGGTCTTGGGTTAGGGTTTGAGTTAGGGCTAGTAGTAGGTTTAGGCTTAGGGTTAGGACTAGTGTTCATTTTAGGTTTAGTGCTAAGGTTAGGCTTAGGGCTAGGGCTAGGGTTAGGTTTAGGGTTAGCTTTTGGGTTAGGGCTAGGTCTAGGGTTTGGGCTAGGGATAACAGAGCTAAGGTTAAGTTCAGATTTTGGTTTAGGATTGGGATAAGGGTTAATACTTGTGTTTGGGTAAGGGCTAGAGCTAGGATTAGGGTTGTGTTAGGCATAGGGTTAGGTTTAGGGCTAGGGTTAGGTCAGGGTTAAGCATAGGGTTAGTGCTAGTGTTTAGGCTAATGTTAGAGATTGTGTTTGGGTGAAGGTTAGGGTTAGGGTTAAGGCCAGTGTTCAGGCTGGGTTTTGGGCTAGTATTAGGGTTAGGTTTAGCCTTAGTGTTACGGTTATGGTTAGGATTATGTTTAGGGTTAGGGCTAGGGTTATGGCAACCTTTAGGGTTAAGGAGAGGGTTATGATAAGGGTTAGGTTTGGGCCTAGCTTTAGGGCTAGATTTATGGTTAAGGGTAGGGTTAAGGCTCAGGTTTAGGGCATGGGTTAGAGCTAGTATTAGGATTAGAGTTAGAACTAGGCCTAAGGTTAGGTTTAGGGTTAGGGTTAGGGCTAGGCCTGGGCTAGGGTTAGGGTTAGGGTTAGGTCTGGGGTTAGGTTTAGTGTTAAGGCTTGGGTTAGGACTTGGGTCAGGGCTAGTATTAGGGTTAAGGTTAGGTCTCGGCCTAGGTTTAGTTTTAGGTTTAGTGCTAGTGTTAGGGTTAGGGTTATGTTTAGGGTTAGGGCTAATGATAGGGTTAGGGTTAGCCTTAGTATTAGGGCTAGGGTTAAGGTTAGGGTTAGCTTTAGGGTTAGGCTTAGGGCTAGGGTTAGGGCTAGGTGTAGGGCTAAGGTTAAGTTTAGGTATTGGATGAGGATTAGGGTTAGGGTTAGGACTTGTGTTTGGGTAATGGCTTGGGCTAGGGTTAGGGTAAAGGTTAGGGTTAGGGTTAGTGTTAGTGCTAGTGTTGTTTCACCTTAGGGGTAGAGTTAGGGTTAAGATTAGGGTTAGGGTTAGGGTTAGAGCTTGGGTTAAGGCTAATATTAGGATTAGGTTTAGAGGTAAAACTAGGGATGCTGCTATATTTAGGGTTAGTATTAGGGCTAGGTTATGGCTAGGGTTAGGGTAGGGTTAGGTTAAGTTTATGGCAGGGTTTAGTGTTAGGGCAAGGTATAGGATTTGGGTAAGGGTTAGGGTTATGTCTAGTGGTGGGGTTAGGGTTATGATTTGGGTCAGGGCAAGGGATAGGCTAGGGCTCGGCTTAGGGCTAGTGTAGTGCTATTATTAGGGTTTGGGTTAGGGGTAGGGCTAGGGCTAGGATTAGGGCTAGGGTTAGAGTTAGGGTTAGGGTTAGAGTTAGGGCTGGGTTAGGGTTTTGGTTAGGATTAGCGTTAGGGTTAGGGTTAGGGTTAGCTTTAGAATTAGGGCTAGGGCTCATATTAGGGTTAGGTTTAGGGATAAGGCTAGGTATAGCACTATGTTC
Organism: Corynorhinus townsendii; assembly: GCA_026230045.1. Classification (NCBI taxonomy): domain Eukaryota; kingdom Metazoa; phylum Chordata; class Mammalia; order Chiroptera; family Vespertilionidae; genus Corynorhinus; species Corynorhinus townsendii. The sequence goes on from JAPDVU010000014.1 coordinate 721,401, forward strand.
AAGGCTAGTATTAGGGTCAGGGTTAAGTCTACTGTTAGGATTATGTTTAAGGTATGGGTTAAGGTTAGGGTTAAGGTTAGGTTTAGGGTCAAGGCTAGGGTTAGGGCTAGGATTATGGCAAGTATTAGGTTTAGGGTTTGATTTAGGCTTTGTGTTAAGCCCAGGGTTAGGGTTAGGGTTAGGGTTAGGGTTAGGGTTAGGGCTAGGTGTAGGGCTAGGGCCTGGATTAGGTTTAAGTTAGGATTAGGGCTCTGGTGATAGTTGGGGTTAAGGATAAGGCTATAGTTAGGGTTAGCGATAGGGTTTAGGGCTTGTGCTTGGTTAAGGGCGAGTGTAGGACTAGTGTTAGGTTTAGGGTTAAGGCTAGGGATACGGTTAAGTTAAAGGCTATGGTTAGAGCTTGCATTATTGCAAGTATTAGAGTTGATTTTAAGGCTAGGGCTAGGGCCAGGGTTAGGACTAGGGAAAGGGTTAGGACTAAGATTAGGGCTAAATTTAGGTTTAATATTATGGCTAGGCTTAGGGTTAGATTAAGGTTTTGATGTATAAGCATTTGGAATTCACAATGAATATTCTATTACTGGACAACAGTGAATATAACACTGAGACTTCACAATGATAGACTAGGAAAAGATTTAGGAATGTGCCTCATACATTAGGAATGCATGTTCAGAGCTTTGATTTCTGAAGGACACAATTTTGTCACTGGGAAATCATGTTCAAAGAGCTGAGAACTGGATCTAAGGTTAGGTTTAGGATTAGGGCTAGGGCTAGTGCTAGTGTTGGGGTTAGGCTTAGTTTTGGGGTTTGGTTTAGTGTTAAGGCTTGGGTTAGGGCATGGGTCAGGGCTTGGGTCAGGGATATTATTAGGGTTAAGGTTAGGTCTAGGGTTAGGGTTAGTTTTAGCTTTAGTGCTAGGGTTAGGGTTAGGGTTAGTTTTAGGGTTAGGGTTAATGATAGGGTTAGGGTGAGCCTTAGGATTAAGGCTGGAGTTAGGGTTAGGGTTAGCTTTAGGGTTAGGCCTAGGGCTAGGGTTTGGGCTAGGTGTAGGGCTAAGGTTAGGGTTAGGGTTAGTGTTAGGACTTGGGATTGGGTAATGGTTTGGGCTAGGGTTAGGGCAAGGCTTAAAGTTAAGGTTAGGGTTAGGTTTAGTTCTTGGGTTAAGGCTAATATTAGTGTTAGGTTTATGGTTAAGGCTTGGAATGGTGCTTTGTTTTGGGTTAGTATTAGGGCTAGGGGTAAGGTACGGTTAGGTTAATATCATGGCTGGGTTTAGTGTTAGGGTAAGGTGTAGGATTTGGGTAAGAATTAGGGTTATGGCTAGTGTTGGGGTAGGGTTATGATTTGGGTAAGGTAAGGTATAGAGCTAGGGCTAGGCTTAGGGCTAGTGTTAGTGCTATTTTTAGGGTTTGGATTAGGGCTAGGGGTAGGACTAGTGTTAGGGTTAGAGTTAAGGTTATGGTTACGTTTAGGGCTGGGTTAGGGTTAGGGTTAGGTTTAGGATTAGGGTTAGGTTTTGCTTTAGGATTAGGACTAGGACTAATATTAGGGTTAAGTTTAGGGATAAGGCTAGGTTTAGCACTATGTTCAAAGCTAGTATTAGGGTAAGGATTAGATCTACTGATAGGATTAGGTTTAAGGTATGGGTTAAGATTAAGATTAAGGGGCCAGAGAGAATCCAAGATGGCGGCGTAGGTAAACACCTAAACTGCTGCCTCGCGCAACAATTTCAAAAATTCAACTAAAAAACAAAACGTCTATCACCCAGAACCACGGGAAAGCTGGCTGAGTGGAAGTTCTACAACTAGAAGGAAAGAAAAAGAGCATTGAGAGGTGCACGAGCGCTGAAAAGCTGAGGTACGGAGGCGCGCGATCCGGGCTGGCTGCGGGTGTTGCTTTTTTCAACCCAAAGGGAGACAAGCCCCCGATTACTCTGAAATCCAGTTTCTGGGGAGACGCGGGAGACGCGGGGGACCCAAACTCCTACGGGGAGAAGCTGGACTGTCTGCCAGTGACGGGGGCTTACTTGCAGAGCTGCGCGCAGGAATAATTGTTTACGGCACTGGGGCACAGGACTCCGGGACGCCCTTGGGGACACAGAGCCGGCTAACTAGCAGCCATTGCTGTTTGCCACGCCCTAGCCTAGTGACACCCTGAGACCCCGCCCTGCACCACCTACAAACCCACCCAAGCTCCAAGCAGCAGCGTTAGCAGAAGAAAGCCCCGCCCTATCGCAGCTTAACCTAGCAAACTTGCAGCCTGGGTCAGACAGCTCCAAAACCTCCAAACCCCAAGCAAAGAGGAGAAAACTGTAGCTCTCACTGTAGCTCCTGCTGGATGGCCTCAGACAGTAGCTGACCTGCACCCCATTGGAGATCCAGAAGCCAGTGTACCTAGTGGTCAGAGTGAGACACCAGATTTCAACTCCTCACATCCATAAGTGACACATTCAAAGGCAGACTCAGTGAGCACCAAAGCCCCACTGAAACAAGTCCTGCCCCTAAGTGTGTCTTCAGCGCAGCAGTTCTTCCATTATAGGCACAGTGAGTGCTCACAGCTAATTGGCCTGGAGGTCAATTCCTCCCAGTATACCAACAGCAATTAAGACTTTAACTGCACCAAGTCTTTGCACTCAGTCCACAAAGGGGTGTACCAAGAGTGTCCACATCAGGTGATTGGGGAGGCTGAGCTACTGCCCCCTATAGGTCACCTACCACACAAAGCCACTCCATCAACACAGGGAAGCAGCCAAAATGAGGAGACAAAGAAACATGTCACGAATGAAAGAAACGGAGGAAAGCAAACTACTGGATGACATAGAGTTCAGAACCACATTTATAAGGTTACTCAAGAATCTTCTTAAAACCGCTGAGAAACTTGATGAGACCTTCAAGGAGCTTAATGAGAATGCCAAAAAAATGGAAAAGGATCAGTCAGAAATGAAGCATACACTGTCTGAAATAAAGAATATACAGAAACTCAACTGTAGATCAACGTACCCCAAGAATCAAACCAAAGATCTGAAATATGTGGAAACAAAAAACATCCAACCAGAAAAACAAAAAGAAAAAAGAATCCAAAAATATGAAGATAGTGTAAGGAGCCTCTGGGACAACTTTAAGCGAACCAACATCCGAATTTTTGGGGTGCCAGAAGAAGGGAGAGAGCAAAATATTGAAAACCTATTAGAAGAAATAATGACAGAAAACTTTCCCTGCCTGGTGAAAGAAATAGATGTACAAGTCCAGGAAGTGCACATACAAGAGGAATCCCCATACAAGAGGAATCCAAAGAGGACCACACCAAGACACATCATAATTAAAATGCCAAGGGCAAAAGACAAAGAGAGAATATTAAAAGCAGCAAGAGAAAAACAGTTAATTACCTACAAGGGAGTACCCATACGACTGTCAGCTGATTTCTCAACAGAAACTATGCAGGCCAGAAGGGAGTGGCAAGAAATATTCAAAGTGATGAACAGCAAGAACCTACAACCAAGATTACTCTACCCAGCAAAGCTATCATTCAGAGTTGAAGGTCAGATAAAGAGCTTCACAGACAAGAAAAAGCTAAAGGAGTTCATCACCACCAAACCAGGATTACATGAAATGCTGAAGGGTATTCTTTAAGGAGAGGAAGAAGAAGAAAAAGGTAAAGATAAAAATTATGAACAACAAAATGACATCAAATACATACCTACCAACAAGTGAATCTAAAAATCAAGTGAATAAAAAATCTGAAGAACAGAACGGACTGGTGAATATAATAGAATCAGGGACATAGAAAGGGAGTGAACTGATGATTCTCAGAGGAAGCAGGTGTGAGGGGTGCGGGAAGAGCTTGGACAAAAATCTTACTCCTATGGATGAAGACAGTGGCGGGGGGTAAGGGCATGGGGTGGGGTGGGGAATCAGGTGGAGGGGAGCTATGGGGGAAAAATAGAGGAACACCTGTAATAATCTGAACAATAAAGATTTATTAAAAAAAAAAAAGATTAAGATTAAGGGTAGGTTTAGGGTTAGGGTTAGGTTTAGTGCTAGGGTTTATTGCTTGGGTAAGGGTTTGGGTTAGGGCTAGTAGTAGGTTTAGGATTAGGGTTAGGACTAGGGTTAGTTTTAGATTTAGTACTAGGGTTAGACTTAGGTTTATGGCTAGAGTTAAGTTTAGGGTTAACTTTTGGGTTAGGGCTAGGGCTTGGGTTTGGGTTAGGGATAGGGCTAATGTTAAGTTTGGATTTTGGATTAGGATTAGGATAAGGGGATACAGTTAGGGTTAAGGCTAGGGTTAGGGCTTGCATTAGTGTTAGTATTATGGCTAGTTTTAGGGTTAGGGCTAGGGCTAGGGTTAGAACTAGGGAAAGAGTTAGGACTAAGGTTAGGGCTAAATTTAGGTTTAACATTAGGTCTAGGCTTAGGGTTAGGTTAGTGTTTTGGTGTATAAACATTTGGAATTCATAATGAATGACCTTCAATCACTGAACAAAAGTGAATATAACACTGAGAATTCACTATGACAGACTAGGTAAATATTTAGGACTGTGCTTCATACACTAGGAATGCATGTTCAAAGAGCTTTGATTTCTGAAAGACACAATTTTGTCACTGGGAAATCATGTTCAAAGAGCTGAGAAGTGAATGCCATATTGCTTACACTTATTATTCCATCAAAGGGAGTTGGCTTTTTTGAAAGAAGTTGATTAAACATTTTAACATTCATTATCTTAGGTCTTACATAACTTAGTTATTTTCATACTGCTGATATGACAGTTTAGGTTTAGGGTTAGAGTTAGGGCTAGGGCTTCAGTTAGGGCTAGACTTAGTTCTAATATTAGGGATAGAGTTAAGGGTATTGTTAGGGTTAGGTTTTGGGAAAGGGTTAAGATTAAGTTTAGGTTTAGGGTTAAGGCTTGGGTTAGGGCTTGGGTTATAGCAAGTATTAGTGTTATGGTTAAGGTTAGGTCTAGGGTAAGACTAGGTTGAGGTTTCGGTTATGGTTAGAGCTATGATTATGGGTTAGGGTTAAGGTTAGGTTTAAGGATAGGGCTACACTTAGGATTAGTAATTGGGTTAGGGCTAGGGCTAGGGTTTTGGCATCTTTTAGGGCTACTCTTTGGGTTATGGTTAAGGCTAGGGTTAGGGCTTAGGTTAAGGCTAGCGTTAAACTTAAGGTTAGGTCTAGGGCTTGTGTTAGAGAGTTAGGGTTAGGGTGATGTTTAAGGTTAGGGTTAGGATTTGAGTTTGGGTAAGTGCTAGGTCTAGGGCTAGGTTTAGGACTAGAGTTAGAGGTTAGGGTTAGTGTTAGGTTTAGGACTATTATTAGGGTTAGTGGTAGAGGTAGGGTTGGGTTTAGGGCTAGGGTTAGGTCAGGGTTAGGGATAGGGTTAGTGCTAGTCTTTAGGCTAATGTTAGCGAATGTGTTTGGGCTAAGGTTAAGGTTAGGGTTAAGGCCAGTGTTCAGGCTACAGTTTGGACTAGTATTAGGGTTAGGTTTAGTTTTAGTGCTAGGGTTATGGTTAGGATTAGGTTTAGGGTTAGTGATAGCTTTAAGGCTATGTTTAGGGTTAAAGCTAGAGTTAGAGTAAAGGTTAGGTTTGGGGCTAGGTTTAGTGCTAGGTTGATGGTAAAGGCTAGGGTTTAGGGCTTGGGTTAGGGGTAGTATTAGTTTTAGAGTTAGAAGTAGGCCTAAGGTTAGTTTTAGGGTTAAGGCTAGGGCTAGGGCTAGGGTTACGGTTAGGGTTAGGGTTAGGTCTGGGTTTAAGTTTAGTGTTAAGGCCTGGGTTAGAGCTTGAGTCAAGGATATTATTAGGGTTAAGGTTACTTCTAGGGCTAGGGTTAGTTTTAGGTTTAGTGCTATGGTTAGGGTTAGGTTTAGGATTAGGGCTAGGGTTAGGGTTAGGGTTAGCTTTAGGGTTAGGGCTAGGGCTAGGTTTAGGGCTAGATGTAGGGCTAAGGTTAAGTTTGAGATGTGGCTGAGGTCCTCTGCTGCCAACCTCACCGCATCCGTCAAGGAATTTTGACACTTTTCTCAGGCCTATGACCTCACCTGCTATGACATCCATGTCATTCTTTCTTCCACCCTAACATCAGATGAAAGGGAAAGGGTCTTAGGAGCAGCAACGGACCACGCAGATCAGGTCCACCTTACAGATGCCTCTATGCCAGTGGGGGCCCAGGCCGTTCCTCATCAGGAACCAGGCTGGGAGTACCAACTAGATACCCCCAAAGGGCGAGACGGGCGCCAATGTCACGACCAGATGCTCCAATGCCTGATAGCCAGCTTACAGGCAATCTCCCACAAGGTAGTTAATTTTGACAAGCTGAGGGAAGTTACTCAGGGACCAGATGAGAACCCCATGGTCTTCCTTAACAGGCTGACTGAGGCTCTGACCTTATCTACTGTCTGGACCCTGGGTCCCCGGCCAGACGACAGTTTTAGCCACTCAATTCATTTCGCAGTCAGCCCCAGATATTGGAAAGAAATTTAAAAAGGTGGAGGATGGCCCTCAGAGTCCTGTTCACGATCTAGTGAATATGGCATTTAAGGTTTTAATGCCCCTGAGGAGCAGGCAGAATCGGATCGGGAGGCCCGCCATCGACAAAAGGTGACTGCAAACTCAAGCCTTGTTAGCAACCTTGAGGCAGAGGGCAGCCATGCACAGTCCAAAGGGGACTGCGCATGGTGGGGTGTGCAACGAGAGGACGAGCGCCACCTGGAGGATGCTTCAAGTGCGGGAATGAGGTCCACTGGGCAAAGCAGTGCCCCCAGCCCCGGGCTTCAACCAAGCCCTGCTCAGCATGCAGTCAAAACGGCCACTGGAAAAGTGACTGCCCCTGGAAAAGTGACAGGCCCTCTGCGTCTCAGCGTAGACAGGCTGCCCTTCCAGGTAATGACCCGCTGCTGGCCATGCTAGGACTGGCTGAAGACTGGAGATGCCAGGACTCAACGACCTCCATCACCCTCGCCGAGCCCAGGGTAATGCTCAAGGTAGTGGGTAAGCAGGTCTCCTTTCTGGTCGACACAGATGCTACCTTCTCTGTCCTGCCCTCCTTTTTCCAGGCCACTCTTCCCTTCCACAATGTCAGTCATGGGTACTGGTGGAAAATCACCTTTTAATGCTCTGAAAACTGCTCTGGCCTCAGCGCCTTCTCACCCCGCCCTCTGCCCCACTCCACCTTCCCTAGAGAACAACTTCCTTGCTGGCACAGGCTTATCAGAAACTCAGTTTTGAATTCAAGCAGCTAGAGGCCGGTTCCCTCCTCCCCCTGCCTTTTCTAAATATTTTAATTGCTAGACATGTTAGAAATATTGAGTGGAAGGTATGTTGAAAGAAAGAAGTTCTAAAGTTAACTGTTGACAAGAATTGTAGAAAGATCCACTATACCAGGCCCCCTCTGCTCACCCTCCCTCATTTGCCAGGTATTTTTGGGTGTATTTTTTCCCCTAAGCTCCGTGATACCCTTCTGGCATCTCTCTTTCTCTCTCTGTCTCTCTCTCTCTCTGTCTCTCTTTCTGTCTCTCTCTCTCTCTCTCTCTCTCTCTCTCTCTCTCTCTCTCTCTCTCTCTCCCTCCCGGACATCTCTAAGCCTTTCCAACTATTTACTGATGAGAAACTGGGAATAGCCATGGGGGTCCTCACCCAGCCCCTAGGGCCAGCTTTCTCTTTTAATATATTTTATTGATTTTTTTTTTCTATTCAGAGAGGAATAGAGAGGTAGAAACATTCATGAGAGAGAAACATCGATCAGCTGCCTCCTGCACACTACTCCCCACTGGGGATGTGCCCGCAACCAAGGCACGCACCTGCCCTTGACCAAAACCAAACCTGGGACCCTTCAGTCTGCAGGGCCGACGCTCTATCCACTGAGCCAAACCGGTCAGCGCACCATGTAGGTTTTAAAATAAAATAAAAAATGAATACATCAGATATAAGTAAATAGGAATCTTTGTATGGAACTATACAAAACAAACAAACAAAAAAACATACAGGTTTTTCAAGTGGACAACACAAGAAAATATCATCTGAATACATACATACATACATACATACATACATACATACATACCATGTCCAGTTTTCAAGCGGAAAGCGTCATCGGGATGCTAGGTCAAAAACATATCTATTTTTTAAAAGGCTGCCGCAGGATGATAAACAACTGGAATAACAACTCTCTCTCTCTCCCCTCCCTCCTCTCCCTTCCACTCCCTCTAAAAAACAACAACAACAAAAACCGAAACAAATCAAAACTAGCCCTAGCCGACTTGGCTCCGTGGATAGAGCATCTGCCTGTGGACTGAAGGGTCCCAGATTTGAAGGTTTGATTCTGGTCAAGGGCACATGCCTGGGTTGAGGGATCGATCCCCATTACAGGGTGTGCAAAGGCAGCCGATCGAGCCATGATTCTCTCTCATCACTGATGTTTCTCTCTCTCTACCTCTCTCTCTCTCCCCCTCTCCCTCTTCCTCTCCCTCTCCCTCTCTCCACCCCCTTTCCTCTCTGAAATAAATGAATATATATATATATATATATATATATATATATTTTTTTTTTTTTAACATCAGGAATCAGGGTAGAGCAGTGTTTGACAACACTTGGGAGTCATGGCTAAAGAGCAGTACATTGTAGAACAGTGTTTGAAAACACTTGGAATTCACTTCTCAATGGCAGGAAACAGTGTAAAAGTGTCTGAAGACACGTGGAAATCACTGGTAGCATTCAAAGATGCCAGAAAGGAAAATGTTACCGAGGCCAAAACTTTACCTCCACCTTCTTAGGGTTTGTGGAGCAGGCAGGTTTGAAAAATTCACCTGACACACAGAAGAGAGAGGAGGGGGGGGGGGGGCACAGTTTTCTTTCCCTTAAGTGTCTCATGTGACACGGGGAGCCCCCCTAAGGAGGCCGTGGAAGAGCCGGAGAGGATGCAAAACATCCACGCTTTTTCATACTGGTTTGAAAGGAGAGAGGCGAACGTGGAAAAGCCACTAAACAGGCGGGGAGGCTAAAGGAGAGATGAGGGAGGCCCTTTCCTACAGATTTCACTGCCTCTCGGCGGGCTTGCCATTTCTTACACTGCCTGAGGTGCAAAAACGAGTCCCGAGTGCAGTCGTCATTTTATTTATTTATTTTTCTTTTTTAATTTTATTGAACAAAGGTGAAGAACTCTTCGCGTGGAGGTATATTTCTGCGAGAAAGCCTGGCGGGACAGGACACGGGGGTATGCAGGCCAGGCCAGTCCATTGACCAGAAAATCCGAAGGATCTGTAGTGGCTCTGACTAGTGCCCTTCCTTTAAGAAACAGGGCAGTTTAGCTCCACACACGCCGCTGCAGCCATGGGGCCGACCAGGGGCACCTTGTAGGAAACCAATCTTTATGCCACTAATAGAAAGATGTGGAAAGGCCGTCAACGTTAATTACTCTGATAATCACTTACTGTTTAGTTGAAACATTGTTAGCCAAAGCAGTCTCCACTTCTGTTTGTCTCATGTAAATTTCTGTTATTGGAATTTCCTGCCTAAAGGCTGTGGGTATATCCCATAGTCTCAATAAAAGGGATAGCAAGGTCAGAGCCGGGGCAGTCTTCCCACTAGAGGTTGGATCCCACCTGGCCCCCAATATTCCCAAATTAATACTTTTCTAGTCTCTTTTCATTTGTGTGCGGCCTTCTCCAGAACCCGAACCCTGAACCGGGACCCTGAACCACGCGGGACGTGAAAGGGGTTCCCACATCTGGCGCCTGACGCGGGACGTCTGGAGGAGAAGATATTTTTCACCTAAGAGCGAAGGAAGGAAAAATACACTGAGAAAAGGTGTGGAAAATTCACCGAGAAAAAGGTGAGGGAGGTTCACTGCACTCAAAGCCCACAGACTAACTGCAGAGTCGCGAACTGTAAGTAGGGTGGGAACGTCTCTTTCAACCAGGCTAATGGGGAAGAATTAGGTTATAAAATAATGTGGCTTCTTATTCAAATTAAAATCTTAATCGGTATTTGGAATTTAAAATCTGCAATAAGAATTGAAACTCCACTGCTGACACCACCTCTGGTGCGGAGAAATTCAAAGGTGGCAGGAGAGGGCAGGGCTATCTGCTCTCCCGCAATGAGATTACTTAAGATTTTGTTTAAAAATTATAAAAGAACTCGCAGGGAAATGCAAATCTTGGCCAAATTGGGTGTTAGTTATTACTTCGGAAAGCGAAAAAGAAAGAAAAAATTTAAGATCTGTCTATCTTGTAAGCATGAAAAGAAATTCGGCCAGATCTGTTGCTGCATTTCCCCCGAAGTAAGCAGAATGTGGGGAAAGGGAGACACGTGGAGATCCAATATGGAAGCCCACTCTCCCAGTATGCTAATTTCAAGTTTCCTTTCTCGCCATGAAAAAGTCTTAAAAATTTAGAAATGTGTCTGGAATTTCTGTGCTCGTGGGGAGAGAACCTAGCAGTAAGACAGAATGTGCGCACGGTCTGATTTCGGACATTTAGATTGTCTTCAGCTGGAATGTCTCTGCAAAAGCTATAGAAAATGAAAAAAACAATGATATTCAAGCTAATTCCAGCAACAGGATTTGCATTTCCATAATAAAGAGTTTTCAAGATGCTAATGAACCTCAGTCAAAGTTAACTTTTAAGGCCTTCAAGAAAATAATTTGTATGTTATGGAATTTATCCAAAGTAAATGCTTTAAAATAATTATAATTGACTCTAGAATCTCAAAGAAATTGTTGAAATATAGGTAATGTATTAATAATAAAAATCTAGATAGCACAGGTGAGGGCTGGCTTCGCCTTTTGTTAATGGAAGAAGAAGGGTAGACATCCTTCCACCACCACGACAGGTAGACGCATTCCTGCCAGCAGTCCTTCTAAGGACAATTTTTGCATTTGAATACTTGCAGGCTTGCTACTCAGTTTCCCCAGGCAAAGGGAAATCATGGACATTTTAAAAGGTCAAGGGGCTAGGCTGGTCCTGTTAATCAAAAGATAGAAACTTTAATAATCTGAGTTTGCTTCCTCATAAAAAACCTAGAGGACAGAATTGAAGCTAATGTTGTGGTGCGACCCGCGAATGAAGACCACCAGGCAGCCAAATTGAAATTTAGGAAGCCTTTATTATGAACTCGAGTCCGGGCCCGCTTCTCCACTGACACAGCAGAGAGCAGGGCGAGCCCCAAACACTGGGAGCAAGCAAGTTTTATCCCCAACACAGAGAGAGTTGGCAGAACCTGATTGGTTAAAAAGTCAGTTACATTACTTACAATAATGGAAAATTTTCAGTTGAACAAGCAATTACAAAAGTTACAAAGCATGGGAGAATGTAAGCAGAATTGAGCAAAGTTAATAATCTCTAAAAGTTATCTACAGTTTCTACTCCTGGAGCTACTGAGTCAGTGGGAATCAATCTCCTGTAATTCTGGTCCACAGGCACAGAAAAATTACCTTTGTGATGTGGGATGGATTTAATTTAAAACAAAGGGCAGAAGTCACGCCTGGCTGGAGCATGACGAACCACATGCTTCTGAGCATGGGTCACCTGCCAAACCTTAATACACAGTCGGGGTCTCGGTCCTGACTTGGGGTCACTTACGCCAGAACATTCCCTACTGGTCTTACCGGGAAATCAAATCGTTGATTCCTGCTGTTCCCATTCCTCCTCTCAGATGGGTTGGTAGTAAGTGTGTGCAGAAGTCAGAATAGCAGGGTTAAAATTCAAACAGCAGTTTTTACCCAAGTATGGTTGCTACCATACTTCACTATTAATTGATTAAGAATATAAAAGTGTTATTAATCTAGAAACTGCTAAATGTTTGACTTGCCAGCTTTAAAAGTTCGAAGTGCAAATTAAATTGGGAGAAATTATATAGTTGTGGTAATTAAATGTCTAAAGTATAAAAAATTGTTGAGAAAATAAAATGTGTTTTCTCTGAAAATAATTAAGAATTCAAAATAAGTTCCTTTATGGTCTAATTAAAAAAGAGGAATAATTATGTGATCCTAACCAAAATTTTTCTATGCAAAAAAATAGTTTAAAATCTAATTGATATCAACATAATTATAAAAAGTATTATAATCTTTAAAACATATATGGACATATATATATCCATATATGATTTAAAGATTATAATATTTTTATTATATATATATATATATATATTATATATATATATATATATATTTGATGGTTTTTTCAAGGCTTTAACAGAGATGATTCTTGGAAGGCTCCAAGGGCCCGGAGTAATACAAGAAATTTATTCTCTCTTTTTAAAGGAAATATTTTAAATTTAACAGATCTAATATATTGGAAATTGCATGGAAAGCCTTATCAAATAAAAGTTAACGATTATATTTTAAATGTTATGAAGGTTTTTGCCTCTCAGAAGGGCAAAATCAATATATTTCTTAAATATAGTCAAAATTTTCAACAGCAGTAGAATGTCAAGAAAGATAAAAGCCCCAAGCAGCCTGCATTTTGAATGGGCTGGGGGTGGGACTGAAAGAATGCAAAGCCAGCGAGTGTGGTCATTCCCAGACAGAGAGGAGCCAGGAGCCTAACCTGCAATAATTAACAGGAGGCAGCTGGAAGTAGTAAAACCCGGTAACAGGTTGTAGGAGAAAAACAGTTTGAGGATGGCAGTAAGGGCTTCAGGAGATAACACACTGGAATGTCCTGGGGTCGGAAAGGGCAGGCAATAAAAATTCCCCACTCCCTTCTCCCAAGGTATATAATCTCTGCCTTTGTCTTGATTTGGGGCTCACAACCACTACTCTATGGTTAGAGTACGTTGTGGGTCCCAGCATGCTTGGTCAATAAACCCTTTGCTTTTTGCTTGAGAATCTCTCTTGGTGCCTTTGTGAGCGCTGCCGGCGCCCCGGGCGTAACATTTGAGGTTCCACCGAGATTGCTGCGGCCGCCTTCAGGTTCCAACAGACGCTTCTTGGGGTAAGTAATGGCGCCACAAATAGCGATCGCTTAGAAATTAGGATTTAGAAATCTGTCAAATTTAGAAATCTGTTAAGGCTGGCAGATCTGTTCGGTTTGGTGGCTGTCGGGGTGGAACGTGAGTTTCCCCCGGCTGCGACGACAGACGTGTCAGCAGGTCGCAGGCCACATCCCCGGGGGACGCCCTGGTGGATTCTGGGGGAGGGCCGGGGATACCTGGATTCCTCCCGTCTGGGGGAGGACCGGGGATACCTGGATTCCTCCCGTCTGGGGGGGGGGGGGACCGGGGATACCTGGATTCCTCCCGTCTGGGGGAGGACCGGGGATACCTGGATTCCTCCCGTCTGGGGGGGGGGGACCGGGGATACCTGGATTCCTCCCGTCTGGGGGAGGACCGGGGATACCTGGATTCCTCCCGTCTGGGGGAGGACCGGGGATACCTGGATTCCTCCCGTCTGGTAAGTTCTGTCTCTGAGATTTTGTTGCCAGCTAGGTCAATTAGCTTTGTAAAAGTTTTTGGATTTCTATCTGAATGTGTTGTGTTTGTGCTTGTCTTTTGTTCACTGTTTACTGTCATTTGTGTGGTACTTGTCATGGGCCAGTCCACCTCCACTCCTTTGTCTCTGACCCTGGATCACTGGTCAGAGGTGAAGGATCGGGCTCAAAATCTGTCCCTTATCGTCAGGAAAGGGAAATGGCAGACTTTCTGTTCAGCTGAATGGCCCACCTTTAATGTCGGATGGCCCCCGGAGGGATCTTTTCATCCGCCTCTCATCAGGGAAGTGAGAAACCTGGTCTTCCAGCCCGGCCGACACGGACATCCTGACCAGGAACCCTACATCCTGGTCTGGCAGGACTTATGCGAGTCCCCCCCGGCTTGGGTAAAGCCCTTCTTGATTCCCAGTTCTCTCCCTAGGACCCTGACGCCAACATCACAGACCGTAATGCTTCCTGTGAAACCGGCTGTTCCCTCCCCTCCGCCCTCTGCTCCCCCGGTCCTTCCGGACTCGCAGTCTGACCTTATTCTCTTGGACTCTCCTCCGCCTTACCCCCTGCCTCAACCCGCTGCCTTGCCTCCTCCGGCTCCCTCCCCTCCTGCACTGCCTTCCCCAGTCCCCTCTCCTGACTCCACCCTCGTAGACCCTCCGCCTCCAGACGACAGTGGGCCCGCCCAACGGACGCGAAGCCGGCGCGCCCTGGCCCCTGAGGAACCTGATGTAGCGGTTACTTTACCGCTACGGCCTTATGGACCCACTGTGGATGATGGGAATGGGGGAGACATGCCGGCCCTCCAGTACTGGCCATTCTCCTCTTCTGATTTATATAATTGGAAAAACAATAATCCCCCTTTTTCCGAGGACCCCACCAGATTGACAGGTCTCGTGGAGTCCCTTATGTTCTCCCACCAGCCCACCTGGGATGATTGCCAACAACTCCTTGGAACCCTCTTCACCACTGAAGAGAGGGACCGGATACTTCTGGAGGCGCGAAAGAACGTCCCCGGGCGAGACGGGCGGCCGACGCAGTTGCAGAACATCATTGATGATATTTTTCCACTGAGTCGCCCGGGATGGGACCCCAACACCCCACAAGGTAGGGAGCATCTGTCCTCCTACCGCCAGGCTCTCGTGGCAGGTCTCCGGGCGGCCTCCAGGCGGCCCACAAATTTGGCTAAGGTAAGGGAAGTTGTCCAGGGTCCCACTGAGTCGCCCGCGGTCTTTATAGAAAGGCTAATGGAAGCCTATCGGAGGTTTACACCCTTTGATCCGCAATTAGAGGAACAAAAGGCTTCGGTGGCCATGGCCTTTATTGGCCAATCAGCCACGGACATAAGGCGTAAGCTGCAACGCCTTGATGGGCTGCAGGATCTAACTCTCAGGGACCTAGTAAAAGAAGCAGATAAGGTTTTTCACAAGAGGGAGACAGAGGAAGAGAAAGAAGAACGTAAGGAGAAAGAAAGGGAGGAAAGAGAGGATGAAAGAGACAAGAGGAGAGACAGGGCATTGACTAAAATCCTGGCCACAGTAGTTAGTAACAAGAGAGAAAAGAGAGAGAAAGGGAGATGAAAGGGAGGGGACCTGGGTCCACGATGGCAGTCAGAATTGGACTCGGACCAGTGTGCATACTGCAAGGAGAAGGGCCATTGGAAGAGAGAATGTCCCAAAAGATCCAGGACGGATTCTCAGGCTAAACAACCCGCCTTGCTAGCCCTGGACGAAGACTAGGGGCAACGGGGCTCGGATCCCCTCCCCGAGTTCAGGGTAAAGTTTGATGTGGAGGGGACCCCCATTGATTTTGAGGTAGACACTGGAGCTGTCTATTCAGCCCTACAGGCACCCTTGGGGCCACTATCAAATAAATGGTCTCTGGTGAGGGGTGCCAAAGGAAGCTGATATCGGGCTTGGACTACCAAAAGAACTATGGATTTAGGAAAGGGAAAGGTCCATCACTCATTCCTGGTGATACCTGACTGCCCGGCCCCGTTAATGGGGAGAGACTTGCTTACCGAATTAAAGGCTCGCACCACCTTCGATCCTGAGGGGCCCAAGGTGGAGTTTTTGAGCCCCTTGGTAGAACGGCCAGTAGTAACGGCCCTGACCATGTCCGTGGAAGACGAGTATCGCCTGTACAACTCCCCGATAGAAAAACAGGACATGACGGCATGGCTTGAAGAATACCCAGATGCTTGGGCCGAGAAAGCCGGGCTAGGGCTGGCAGAAAACCAACCCCCAGTGGTGGTTACCTTGAAGACCTCTGCAGTTCCAATTCGAGTCAGGCAGTACCCCATGAGTAGGGAGGCTCGAGAAGGAATTAGACCACATATTCAGAAGCAGATCCAGGAAGGGGTTTTGAGGCCCTGCCAGTCGGCTTGGAATACGCCGCTCCTCCCCGTTAAAAAGCCAGGAACAGGGGACTACCGACCAGTACAATACCTAAGGGAAATTAACAGTAGGGTGCAGGACATACATCCCACTGTACCTAACCCCTACAACCTTCTAAGCACCCTCCAACCTGACAGAATCTGGTATACTGTATTAGACTTAAAGGATGCATTCTTCTGTCTGCGGCTCTGTGAAAGCAGCCAACCACTGTTCGCCTTTGAATGGACTGATCCAGAGGCCGGGATAGCGGGGCAACTAACCTGGACGAGGCTACCCCAGGGCTTTAAGAACTCACCCACCATTTTCGATGAGGCCCTCCACCAGGACCTGGGTCCCTTCAGAACTCGACACCCGGAGGTGACTCTGCTCCAGTATGTAGACGACCTACTGTTGGCTGCGCCGTCTCAGGAGGAATGTGAGTATGGGACCCGTTCCCTATTGCAAGAGCTTGCTCAGCTGGGGTACAGAGCATCAGCTAAGAAGGCCCAGATATGTAGACGGGAAGTGACTTTCCTAGGATATACTCTCCGGGAAGGAAAGCGTTGGCTGACAGAGGCACGGAAAAAGACTGTTGTGCAGATCCCTGTGCCTTCCTCCAGAAAACAACTCCGAGAGTTCCTGGGAACGGCTGGGTTCTGTAGACTATGGATCCCGGGGTTTGCGTCACTAGCCGCTCCACTGTATCCACTCCTAAAGGGGGATGCGGAATTTTCCTGGGGGCCAGAACAGCAGCAGGCCTTTGATGACATCAAAAGGGCCCTATTGTCAGCCCCAGCACTGGCACTCCCCGATGTTGAGAAACCCTTTACCCTCTACATAGAGGAGCGAGGGGGGATAGCCTGAGGAGTCCTAACCCAGACCTTGGGACCCTGGAGGAGGCCAGTGGCCTATCTGTCCAAACGTCTGGACTCAGTGGCAGGAGGATGGCCCCACTGTTTGAAAGCTATAGCTGCTGCTGCTCTGTTGGCCAAAGACGCTGACAAACTGACTTTGGGACAAAAATTGACCATAATAGCCCCGCATACTCTGGAGAGCGTAATCAGGCAGCCCCCAGACCGATGGCTCTCAAATGCACACATCACCCATTATCAAAGCATTTTATTAGATAAGGATCGGGTAACCTTCGGGCCCCCGTCCACCTTAAACCCTGCCACCCTGCTCCCGGACGAAGCTGCGGATCCGGTCTTGCACTCCTGCCATGACATCTTGGCAGAGGAAGCAGGAATTCGCCGCGACCTGAAGGACCTTCCATTACCCAACTCAAAAGTAACCTGGTTCACGGATGGTAGCAGCTTCCTACAAGATGGTAAGAGACACGCGGGGGCGGCGGTAGTCAGCAGAACTAAGACCATATGGTCAGCAGGGTTACCAGAAGGGGGACCTCAGCTCAGAAAGCGGAGCTAATTGCTCTCACAAGAGCCTTAGAATTGGCTAAAGGGAAAAAGGCTACCATCTATACAGACAGCCACTATGCATTTGCCACTGCTCATGTACATGGGGCCATATACCAGCAGAGAGGACTACTGACCTCAGCTGGGAAGGACATTAAGCATAAGGCTGAAATCCTTAGGCTACTAGCGGCCGTTCTGCTGCCCACCGAATTGGCTATAGTCCGTTGCCCCAGTCATCAGAGAGGATCAGACCCCATAGCCACAGGGAATCGGCGGGCAGATGAGGAAGCAAGGGCAGCAGCCCTTCGAGGGACAGAAGTTCTGGCGCTAGTAATTGAAACCCAAGAGGAGGATCTGACACCCACAACTGTTAAGAGTAAGGAACAACAGGCGACCTCCTACTTGCAGCATGTTCATCAGCTCACTCATCTAGGTGCTAGAAAAATGCAAGAACTACTGAGGGAGCAACCCTTTTCCTTAACTGCTACAGAAAACAAGAGGCTGACGGAACAAGTAGCTAAAAATTGTCAAGCCTGCCGGGTCGTAAATGCACATCCGTCCCAAGCCCCGGAGGGAAAAAGACTAAGAGGAAATAGGCCTGGCCAATTCTGGGAAGTGGACTTTACTGAAATCAGGCCAGCCAAGTATGGGCTAAGATTTTTCTTAGTTTTTGTAGACACTTTCTCAGGATGGGTAGAGGCCTACCCCACCCGGAGGGAAACGGCCCAAGTGGTGGTAAAGAAGATTATGGAAGAACTTTTTCCTCGGTTCGGACTGCCCCAGGTAATTGGGTCAGACAATGGACCAGCATTCGTGGCCCAGGTAAGTCAGGGAGTGGCCAGGGTGTTGGGGATTAATTGGAAATTACATTGTGCCTATCGTCCCCAAAGTTCAGGGCAGGTAGAGAGAATGAATAGAACCATTAAGGAGACCTTAACTAAATTGACCTTAGAGACTGGCATTCAGGATTGGACCTTGCTCCTGCCTTTTGCTCTGTTTCGGGCTCAAAACACTCCCTCGTCCTCTATGTACAATCTCACCCCTTTTGAAATTTTGTATGGAACCCCACCTCCGGTCTCAAGAATACCACCCGCTCTAGGCAAAGACTCATTATCCCATACCCCTCTGCTTGCCAGGTTGAAGGCTCTGGAGGGGATCCAGCAACTTGTCTGGAAGCCGTTGGCCTCCGCTTATCAGCCAGGAGACCTTAAGGTGCCCCACTCCCTCCAAGTCGGAGACTCGGTGTTCGTGAGAAGGCACCAAACTCACAGCTTGGAGCCCCGGTGAAAAGGACCCTATGTAGTGCTGCTGACCACCCCGATCGCGGTAAAAGTAGATGGCATCACGTCTTGGATCCATGCCTCTCATCTCAAGCCTGCACCGCAGCCAGGACCAGAATGGACGGTGGAAAAGACTGACAGTCCCTTTAAGCTTCGCGTTCGCCGTGTGGGTAGGAGCCAGCCTCCCTCCTCCGGTAGCGAGTAACCCTCATGCACCTGTGCCCCTTGCCTGGGAAATTATCAATCCAACGGGGAGGGTAGTCTGGGCAGTCAAGGGGACCCACACCCCAGGTACTTGGTGGCCTTCCCTACACCCGGACATATGTCAGTTAGCCATCGGGTTAGACACTTGGGACCTGCCTGATATAACCGATCCTAAGGCTATTCCCACTTTTGGGGAGTGGGAAGCAGGAGGAAGAGGCTATTACCCAAGCTGGGAAGAGCCGGCTGGGTGCAACGCCCCGTGGCGACGGTGCTACCTCAGCTGGTTGCCCTTTTACACATGCCCCAGGGAGGGCCGACAACGCCGCCAAATAAGAACGTGCGGAGGACCCGAGTCACTGTATTGTGCTGCCTGGGGTTGTGAAACCTTGGGGACGGGCCGGTGGATCCATGAATCCCGGGGAGATTGGGTAATTATCCACCGAAACAACACGGGGGACACAGGCGGCCTGAGATGTACAGGGCCTACACTTAACATTGCCCAGACCCCTTGTGGTGAGGGGGCAGTTCTCTGTAATGGGTTGAACATCACTTTCACCGCCCAAGGTAGGCAATCAACTAACCTGGCCCACTGGTACATGGGGCCTTAGATTCTATGTTACAGGCTATGATTTCGGGCTATGGTTCACTGTAAGGCTGAGACAGGAAGCTGTCCCCGTGTCTGTGGGCCCAAACCCCGCCCTTCGCCCACCAGCGGCCCGACCGCCGACATCTCCTACAACCTCAGGAACGGCCCAGACTAAAACCCCTCCTGCTCCGGCATCTCCAGATGACGGACCTCCCGGCGGGAGGCACCCCCTCTTTAACCTAGTAACGGGGGCATACATAGCCCTCAACAGCTCCCAGGGCAACCTGACCCGGTCCTGCTGGCTTTGTCTCTCTGCTGCTCCCCCTTACTATGAGGGGATTGCAGTAAATGGAACCTATAACTTGACCGCTAGCCCCACCTGTGATTGGAGAGCAAATCATAAATTAACCCTTCCTGAGGTTTCGGGAAGGGGGCTATGTATAGGAACTCCACCAGCAGGCCAGAAACAACTATGTGCTAGGACCGTCCGGGTCAATAACACAGGAGATTATCTCCACCCGGAGGCTGGAACTTGGTGGGCCTGCAATACTGGACTAACTCCATGCATCTCCGCCGCCTTGTTTAATAACTCTCACCACTACTGTGTCATGGTGCGGCTCTTTCCCCGGATACTGTACCATGATGCTGATACCTTTGAAGAATTGGTGGGTGGCCAGGTAACTCGTTTCAAGAGAGAGCCCATATCTCTCACCTTGGCAGTTCTCCTAGGGATAGGGACAGCTGCGGGAAAAGGAACAGGAGCTACTGCCATTATCCAGGGATCTAACCACTTGAACCAACTCCAGGCCGTAATAGACCAAGACCTAAAAGAGCTTGAAGCTTCCATAACGGCACTTAAAAACTCCCTCACATCACTATCAGAGGTAGTACTACAGAATAGGCGAGGACTAGACCTCCTCTTCATGCAAGAAGGGGGACTCTGCGCGGCCTTAAGGGAAGAGTGCTGTTTTTATGCAGATTATACAGGAGTTGTAGAAGAATCAATGGCTACATTAAGGCAGCGCCTTGCCGAGAGACAGAGAGAGAGAGACTCAGCGAAGGGTTGGTTTGAATCCTGGTTTGCACAGTCTCCCTGGTTGACCACCCTGTTATCTGCTATTGCAGGACCCCTGGTTGTATTATTATTAATCCTGACTATAGGCCCATGCATTCTTAACAGGATTATAAGATTCCTACAACAAAGAATTTGGGGACATTAAACTTATGATCATCAGGCAGCAATACTTGGCATTAACTGACCCCGAAGGTCTCTAAGATTAGAGACCGACCAAAGAAAAGGGGGGAATGAAAGAATGCAAGGCCAGCGAGTGTGGTCATTCCCAGACAGAGAGGAGCCAGGAGCCTAACCTGCAATAATTAACAGGAGGCAGCTGGAAGTAGTAAAACCCGATAACAGGTTGTAGGAGAAAAACAGTTTGAGGATGGCAGTAACGGCTTCAGGAGATAACACACTGGAATGTCCTGGGGTCCGAAAGGGCAGGCAATAAGAATTCCCCACTCCCTTCTCCCAAGGTATATAATCTCTGCCTTTGTCTTGATTCGGGGCTCACAACCACTACTCTATGGTTAGAGTACTTTGTGGGTCCCAGCATGCTTGGTCAATAAACCCTTTGCTTTTTGCATGAGAACGTCTCTTGGTGCCTTTGTGAGCGCGGCGGGCGTCCCGAGCGAAACAGGACAGTGTTTGTCCTTTTGGATTGGACCAATAAGTATCAGACATTTAAGTTTTACTGAATAAGTTTCTTTGCCTTTTAATTAAAGATACCTACTTAAGTTACCTTATACATTAGCTTTTATAATATAATCAAGGTCTCATATAAATTAAGTTACATGAGAAGCCAATGTGTAAGTAATTGAATCCAAGTAAAATCTAAGAACAGTTAAGACAGCCACCATTACTGCCTGACTTTGGTAGCCGCCTGAATTCTTAACTAAGCTAGAGGCGAGGCAACATTTTTGGCTTGTGAATCAAATGTAAACATCAACTAAATTTGCTTTGCTTTTAAATGAAGATACCTACTTTAATTACTTAAATAAATTAGCTTTTTAAATTATAATCAAGGTTTTCAGCTAAATGAAAAGCCAATATTTTTATAAACAATTCTAATAAAGAGCAGAAACAGCGAGTGAGATTTTTGTTTGCAATATAAATTTGACTGTCATTTAAAAGAACAGATTAGACAGCCGCCATGATGGCCACATGGCTTGCTGGTCCCCTTGGAAGCCATAGGGGCCAACCCCTTCTTTTGTAAATAATTTGATTAAGTATTCTAAGTTACTGAAGGCCTTCCCATGGTCCCTCTGTGGATGCAAATAAAGCCTAAGGGGATAGTCTTCAAAAAATAAAATTCCAGCTTAAGAAAAAGGAGAAATTTGAAAAGTTTTGAAATCTCTTTCACTGGTATTTATAGGATAAACTGAGGATTGTTATTAAAATATTAAATCTAATTTGTACTAGTGGTCACCATAATCTTAAGAGAAATTTAAAAAAAAATTTTTTTATTGTTTTAAGTATTACAAATAGTAGTACATATGTCTCCTTTTTTTTCCCCCATTGATCTCCCCCCAACCTCCCCTACCCCCCAGTACATGCCTTCACCTGCCCGCCCTCCCCCCCGCCCCAGTGTCTTATATCCATTGGTTGTGCTTATATGCATGCGTACAAGTCCTTCGGTTGGTCTCTTACAGCCACCCTCGCCCAACCTCCCCTGTCTTCCCAATGTAGTTTGACAGTCTGTTCAATGCTTCTTTGCCTCTGTATCTTTTTCCCACCATTTCTTTCCTTTAAAAAGTTTTTCCTTTGCAAACTAGAAATAAACATATAATAGCAAAACAAGACAAAACAAAAAAATGTTTGAGTCCCAATTTCATTGTCCAACAGTTCTGAGTCCCCGTTTCAATGTCTAACAGCTCCTTAAGTGTACATGTCAGCAATGATATCTGAATGGTGGGCACATGTTGGCAATGCAGGTCCAACCCTCTCTGGTTTGGTCCTAGGTAACCTGCAGCGGGTGCACAGTTGCTGACTGCTCGCGTGGCAAGCTGTTGTCAGCGTCTTCCATCTCTGGACTGTTTTTTCCTCTTGTCTTCGTGGTTGGAGCACACCTGTTCAATTCCTCTCTGTTGCAGGGATCCATCTGGTCTTGGGGTTGTTTTCTGAAAATATACAAATATATTCTCCTCCACAAGTTAATAAAGGAATCTTTTCTATATAATTGATTTGGGATCCTTTTCATTTTTGTTCAAACGATTTTCCTTTGTCTTATTTAGACACCATGTGTGTTTTTAATGGCCGTCTTGCTGTTAGCATTGCAAATGAAGCTTAATTTGGTAAAGTAAAAATTTTCTAGATGTAATTTACTTATAGGATATTTTTCCTTACATGATATTGCCCTACTATCCCCCCTCTTTTTTTATTAATGGAGGTTTTTGTAAATTTTATAATGCAGTCTTGATAACTTTCAATTTAAATTTTTTTTTTTTTGCCCACACATATGACTGCTTTAGGTTCATTGCATATTCAGGAATTTTACCATGAGATGAACTACCAATAGAAATTTTAGTTATTACTTTAAGAACAGCTTTTTGTCCAATACAATTAACTTTACTTGAATATTCACTTATTTCAATTAGCCTATTTAAATTAACCTGAAAACTGGATTACTATTTTACTGTCAAATTTAATACTCTACCAACAATCTTAGTTTACCCTGTAAATATTAGTGGGAAGGATTAATTGCATTCTTGAGTGGGCCCTGAGCATTCCAGATGCTAGCCTGAATTTAGATATAGGGCAACTGCTGTCGGCCAAGTCTCTTGTGTGTTACCTGGGTCCCGATCTGAGCTGGGCCAAGTCTCTGTCTGTCACCTGTATCTCGATGTGTGCTGGGCCAGGTCTCTTTCTGTTGCCTGGGTCCCGTTCTGAGCTGGGTGTGGGAAGCGCAAAGCAGCCATGGGGGCAGGAGACCTCCTTCAGAATGGGTGAGGGTTCAAGCCCCTGCAATGTTGGGGGGGGTGAGGGTCTGTGCCCTACTTCTATTGCCCCCCCAAGTTCTCTCCTGATGGCCCCTCTGCGACTGTGCTTGTCTTAGGTTGTTCCTTCCTTGAGGAATCTTACCCGTCTCTGGCTAACCAGCCATCCTCCGGGGCCAAGCAGGGTGGTGTAAGGTTTGGTTCTGTCTCCTTGGTAGCCTATGCCCCCGTGGCCTCCACACCCAACACCTGCCTTGGGAACCCCTGGCCTGCTGGCAGGGTCCCGGTGCTGATCACATATCTCGGGGAACTCGGGTTTCTTCTCCAGTGAGGGCCCAGCTCACACAATTGGGTGTGAGACAGATCCCTGGTACCAGCCCCCACGAGGCTTCAAGCTCAGCATGAACAGAAAGCTCAGGTAACAGCTGAGGGCAATTGGATTGTGAGAAGATGGTCCCTCTTAGCACAAAGGGCAAGAGGGGCCAATATAGGATGCTCAAGTGCCTTCCCAGTGCCTAAATTCCTTCTGCAAGGGATTAAATCCTTTCATGCCCTTTTTTAAATTGCTGCCAACCATTCAAAGAATTAGTTTATAAGTTTGTTTGGGATAATTGTAATCCCTCTCCCTTCCTCTCCAAAAACAATAAAGATATATAAAAACAACAACAACACAAATGTATGATTCCACCTCTATGTAGTAAAAAGCATACTTATACAATGTTTTGTGTTTCGTGTTATTAAAACAGTGACCTGAAAACAGGGGTGTGATGGGGGCAATGGGTAGGAGAATAAAAGGGTGGGGTTGACCTTCGCCATTTCAAAATGGTGGTTGCCTAAACTCCTTTTTTCTTTGTTTTTGTTTTTTTTTGCGATATATAGTTTTATTGATTTCAGAATCAATCAGGAAGGGAGAGGGAGAGATGGAAACATCCATGATGAGAGAGAATCATGGATCGCTGCCTCTTTCATGGCCTCTACTGGCGATGGAGCCCACAACCCAGGCAGGCGCCCTTGACCTGAATTGAACCTGGGATCTGTAACTTCAGGATAAGGATTGGCTCTAAGGTCTGGGTCGGTTGGGCTGGGGTGCAAAGCGGGGCTGGGCGCGCGCCAGGGCTGGATGAGGCACCGGCGCCCCCCCACGCCCAGGGCAACCCCTGCCCAGGCCTGCCCCGCGGCCCTTCCCCACCAGCGCCACAACTGGTGTGTGGCCTGTGCGCGCGCATATGGCTCTCCCAACCCCAGCCTAGCTCTCCTTCCCTCTCTCCCTTCCCAGGCAGGGGGGGGGGGGGGGGCCGGGGCAGCGCGTAGGGGGATCGAGGCCTGCGCTGGGCCCCCGGTGGCATAGGGCCACGGGGGAGGTCTCCGCGGGGCCCTGAGGGCCCAAGGGGGGGCCCGGACACCCAGGGGGGGTGGCGGGGGCGGTGACTCTGGACATGAGCCGGGCCCTTCCCCTGGGTAGCCCCAGCTGAGCCGGGCATCCAGGCGCCCAGGAAGGGCGGGGCCGTGGGGCCAGCGGGGTTTCACCCACCCTGATCACACATCTTTGAAATGTCAAAGGGATTCTCCATCTTTTCCAGACCCCTGGAATCACAGGCACTGCTCTGTGAATATCACAGGTCCCATCACGGTGACTAAGTTCATGATTGACTATGAACTAGCCTACACCCACTTAAGGTACAAGAAGTCTTGGTCCATCATTTTACTTTGCATCCAGTCCCAGAGGTTTTCCCGCTTTGCTTTCTCCCGCCCCCCTAAAATATCACCAGTGGATTTCATGTCACCCACGTACGATCTCCACTTTTGATTGCAGTGTAGAAGATAAGGGGCGGGGGCGGGGGGGCGGGCACCGACATTTCCATTCTTGGGAACGGTATCTCCAACCCTTGAGATTGCGCTTCCCTGCGTGCATGCGTGGGACATTTGTGGACAGTTTGGCTCAAAGACACTCACAAATATTCTTCACAGGTTGTAATATTTCTTACGTTGTTGACAGATGCCACACACGCACACATGTGTGCGTACTTCATTCACGGTTGCGGCCTGTGCGGCTCAAACAGGTTTGTCCATTTTTCTTCCTCTTTTTCAATGGGAGGGGGAAGTGAGTGAAATCACCAGTGACTCTGTGGTATGAGACTGAGGATTTCCCATGGAAAGTGGGTGGGTGGGTGGGCGGGCAGAGGGAGGGAGGGAGGGAGGAAGACAGGACACATCCATCCATCTGTGGATGGAAAAGAGACCACAAGGGATGCTCTGAAATTAAACGTTTAACAACAACAAAATCAGTGATGAAGGGTAGTCACATCCTAGGCCGCTACCTTCCCTGACAAAGGCCAAACTTTTTTTTTTTTTTTAATATATTTTATGGATTTCTTTTACAGAGAGGAAGGGAGAGGGATAGAGAGTTAGAAACATTGATGAGAGAGAATCACCAGTCGGCCGCCTCCTGCACACCCCCTACTGGGGATTGAGCCCCCAACCCGGGGATGTGGCCTTGACCGGAATCCAACCCAGGGCCCTTGGTCCACCAGCTGACGCTCTATCCACTGAGCCAAACCTGCTAGGGTCATTTGTTTGTTTGTTTGAAGACAGAGGGGAAGGGAGAGGGAGAGGGAGAGGAGGAGGAATATGGAGCGGGAGGGAAGGGGGGAGGGAGAGAGACAGAGAGAGAGAGAGGGAGAGAGTTGTTGTTCCACTTGTTTATTCATCATCCCTAGCTTTTAAAAAATATATATACTACTGTCTCAGTGAGGGAATTTGTGGTCTCTGCCCTGGGAGGGACTGAAAAAAAGGGAGGTGACTAGTTACCTTGACATTCACTAGACTACTCCAAAGAAATGGGATCCTAGAGGCATAGAAAGACAACAGCCTCAGCTACCAGTAAGTTCAAAGTTGCTCTCTCTCAGGGAAGATACCAGGCCTAGGGCGTGACTACCCACTATGGACTGCTTTTTATTTAAGAAAATTTTTTTTTTTAAATTTCAGAACGGCCCGGTTGGTCACTTTAGGTGTCTTGAGTTTGCAAGGCCCCGCCAGGCCGCCACACAGGCCTCCCCGGAGTGGGTCAGGTTAGCCTGTGGCCCCTTTCATCCATAGTGCAAGGCTTCTTCTGTATTTACACGTTTTATTTTATCCTCTTACATTCCGTTGTAAAGCCTGTACCACTTTATTAACCGATATCTCCCCCACCCCCCATGAATTCAATTCTAAAAAAGAAAAGAAAGGAAACTGAAAGAAGACGGAAAAAGAGAAAATGATTCCTCCTTTGTTGTCCCGTGAATACTCGCCACGTTCAGGCTTTCAGAGTCCACCGGGTTTGTGTGTTGAGGGTCCTGGGCCGCAAAGACCATTCTGGGTACGTCCTCTCGGTCCTCTATCACACCCCCTCCGCCCCCCCCGCCACAAAAAAAAAAATCCACAAAATTTTCCAGTCCACCTTCCACGGCCAGGCCCTGCGCACACGGGAGACCTTGCGGGGGGAGGGGGGACGGAGGATGGCGGAGGGGGGGAAACACCGGGTGCGGACACCCTGCCATCCCAACCCCCAGCACGCATCCCGCTGCCTGCCGCCTGCCTGCCATGGGCCCTCTCCGACACGGTCCGACTGGAGACGTGGGGACTGGGAGGAGATGGGCCATGGCCACACTCACACCCCGCTGCTCCCCACCTCCCCCTCCATATGGGGTGTCAGGGATGCCAGCATAAGAGGGCCCAAGGCCCAGGAGCCGGGCAGTTGAAGTCCTCGTTAGTTTTCAGGTGCCACCTGGCGGCCGTTTTTTAATTTTTTAAAAAGATATTTTATTAATTTTTTTACAGAGAGGAAGGGAGAGGGATAGAGAGTTAGAAACATGGATGAGGGAAAAACATCGATCAGCTGCCTCCTGCACATCCCCTACTGAGGGAGTGCCCGCAACCAAGGTACATGCCCTTGACCGGAATCGAACCTGGGACCCTTCAGTCCGCAGGC